>QRFJ01000359.1:841850-1011850 GCA_006176705.1 Cocos nucifera | reverse complement strand
AATAATATCTTTATACTTAAGCAGCACCTTTATGCTTAAGATTTTGATTTAAATAAAATATTTATGCTTAAGCAACATCTTTACGCTTAAGACTTTCATTTAATCAGCATTTACAATCAATCATATGTGCACAAATATAAATACAATATTCTATTATAAAAATAATAATAAAAATTAAAAGCTTTATGATATCCATATGATGTCCAACAAAAATAATGCTCCCACTAACCAAGTACATCAAAAGATTTCAATAAATCTATATTTTAACATGTTTAATAAATATAGTAAATCTAAGTGATTTGGTTAATGGATCTATCAGATGGATAATTTCATCAAAAAAATCTATTAAATCCATCAGAAAATATATTTCTAATGGAGTTTCTAATGGATTCTTATCCGTCGGACAAAATGATGTCAGTAATTTTTTTCTGACAAACCATATCTATCAAAAAATATTCTGCTAGATTTATGATGGATAATCCATTAAAAATATATTTTTAAAATTATTTGATAAATATTACTTTTTATTAAAAAATATAATTATGATAGAATTTTTTGATATATAGTCCGTTAGAAAAATTTTTGACAGAATATCTATCATAAATCTATCATTATTCTGCTTGAATTTTTTTCATTCACTGACAGATAATCCATCACAAAATTTATATATAAAAAAATCTATTAAGAATCCATCAAAAATCTGTCAGAAATACATCAAAATTTTACAGACCTAAAATGAATATCAAATTTAACAAAATAAAATATCTAGATTCACCTGTCAATATTTAACCAATTACATATGCAAAATTTAAAGTTTACCATCAAATATATTAAAATATATCAAATCTCATACAATAAAAAGTTTTTTAAAAACTTACAAAACTGCATTACATATACTAATGTTCAATCCAAAATATGAAATTTATAGTCAGTCAGCAATTGGAGGATTATTGCTATTAGGAGGAGGCAAAAATAGGCCTGAAGGTGGGACCTCCATGCCCCTTGAACGTACCCAAGTTTCAAATAAGTGAGGAATTTGGGTCATCATCTGAGCTGCAACTTGTTTCTCAACTCGTGTCTCTATCTGGACAGTCTCTGCCTGTAAGCGCTCCTCTACCCATTTGTTCAGCCTGTCGTCAAATTGATCCTGTATCCAATTAGGTTGAAATGAGCTATCTGAATGCATGCAGAAGTAGAATGCAGAAGGACCTTCAAATATTGACGTTGCTTTCATCGTAGATCCAAAGCCATATAATCAACCCTTATTGGGACCATCGGTTGCTTTTATCTATGCATCAGTATCAAAAGAAGGCTACGACAAGGTATCATCACCATATTTAGCTGAAATGGTCGATGCATAAGACTTCTACAAGCATAATAAATAAATAAATTTTTTAGTAAGTAGTATATTGAAATAAAATAGATTCATGACTTATCACAACTTTGTTTGACTTGGCATTGACATATTTTGACTTTTTTCAACATAGGAGTGCAGCTGAACAACTTTGTATGATTCGGTTCTCTACCATACTCTTGCATCTGCACTCAATAACACATGATGGAATAATAAAAAGATTTAAGAACAACCTACCTAAAATAATTTTAATTATGTTTATAACTTATTAACTCGCCATTCTTTTTTTGTGTGTCACGATGGGTATCGAACCGCGTGAATGTTTCGTAATACATCCCTCCTTCTCCATCATTCGATTAGCATAGCCTGCTTCAAACTTCTCTAGCCATTTTTCCTAGGCCCAGTAATCATCATTGAGCTTCTCCTATATGCCAGGTTTCATCCATTTAGAACCTAATCATTTGCACTCCTCCATAGAAACCTTATAATCCTGGTCTTTCTCTTTTTTTATCTTATCTTTTGTTCTTTTTCGTTCTTCATTGAGAATGCTTCTAAATTTTTCAGATGTTGCCGTATGATACACTCCAAGAATCTATGCATGCATTTCTAGAGTCCATGTGTATGTGGCCTGTAATCATGTTAAAAAAAAATTATAAATTAACGAATAGTAGTGAACCATATTATTTATATTTGTTTTTTATAACTCAATTAAAATCATCGCCAAATCTCATTTTTAGTGCATTTTGGCATCAAACTCCATACAGGCCAAGGATCAGAATACAACTCTTTAATTGTGGCTGTGATCGTCCTAGTGACTTTAGGATCATGAAATCTACATAATTATTTATATGACATTAGAATATAATACTAATAATTTTTATAAACTAAAAGCAATTTAACAATCGCATACTTTCCATCCTCTGCCGTAATACATTATCCTATTGATGGATCCGCAGGCTCTGAAGTCCTTTGATTTAGCCCTCTTCTTCTAAATAATGTAGATGATGATGAACTGATCTCTAGTATCGAATCTACTGATGGATTGCCATCTAGAGCATTTGTAGGGTCAATTGTATCATCTGCAATATTAATAGTTTCATTCAGTCTGTGATGGTGGGAAGAAGCATCTTGCAAACCCTGCATATGTGATGTAGAAGTATCCTGAATATTTTATGAATATAATGGTGGCCTCCTGCCAACCCCATCAGCTAGACTAGTATGATGATGGTGTGCCGCTCGTCCTCCACCACCTCTTCTACCTCTCCGTGAGTTGCTTGCACTGCCTCGTACTACCATACTGTTTGAAATAAATATTGTTAGTCAAATATAATTAAAATATGATGAAAATTATATAATGACAATAAATATCATAATAGAATATGTTAGTTGGCAAAAATAATATCTTCACTAAATCTAAAAAATATTTCTTCAAAATTTTATAATACATGATAGGTTAAAATTATCTAACAAAAATGGTAATTAAGATCATATCAGATAACGAAAATCTAAAATTACACATCATTTTTATAAATTAATCATCACTCAAACTCATTTTCATCCTCTTCAGTCTCATTTTCTTCAACAAATTGCTCTTCTTCCTTCTCTCTATCTTCCTCATCATACTCTTGTTCCAATTGTACTATTTGTTGTTGCAATTGTGCTAACTCATCTTCATCAATTTCTTGATATATACTAAAATCTACAAAGATATCAACACCATCAAGTGCATCTGTTGCTTCAACTGGAGCTGGAATGGGCATCTCATCCTCTTGGTAGACATCGTCAGTCATAGATACATTTTCTTCATTGGTAATAGCAATTGGGATATTATATATACTTCTTGCTCCCAATCACGTCTTTTCCTCCTTGATGGATAAGTTGTATAATAAACTTACTATACTTGCTAAGCTAGAACAAATGTCTCATTTGTAGAAAGACATGAATTATGTCGAACTTCAACAAGACCATGTTTGTCAACTTTAATCCCCTTCTCTGTATCATACCAATCACATTTGAATATTATTATCTTATTTCCAGCACCATAATATTGCAGCTCTATAATTTTAAGTAACATCTCGTAATAGTTGCGCTCATAATCATTGTAACAGCTTCCTTTGATACAAACTCCACTATTCATTATTTTTCTACCTTGGCCATAGTCAATTGTATGAAATTTGAATCCATTGATAAAGTATCCCTTATAGCTTTTCACTGCCCGTGAGGAATCTTGCGCTATATCCACTATACAGTCATCAAATCTATTTCCAGCTGTGTTTATCTATTCAATAAAAATATTAATGAATTTAGATAATCCATATATAGATATAGAAATAATTTTATATGAAATATTCATTACTAACCATCTTTTTTAACCAACTTGCAAACTCCCGTTCACGGTATCTTTCCACCTCTTCATCACATATCGAAGGATAGCATGCCCTTAATTACATGATCATCATATTGTCTATAATTATATAAGAATTTAATTAGTAGCTACACATTATCTTGCTAATGAGATAATCACTATAAAGATATAAGAAATTATATACTTACTCAATAAAAGATCCGAGTTCATCATAATTTAGCAAGACGTAAATATGTACTGCATTATATTCGAGATCATCCATGTACCTACAAGATCCATCAGGACCAAATAGTCGACCATGATGGGAGAAAATAGACAAAAGTCCCATAGGCCCCTCAACTCCCATGTCATCATTTCGTGGAACTCTATTCAATCGTGTTTGAACCTCAGGTTCAAAGTAAAGTGAGCAAAACGTGGAGATTTTTTCTACAATATAAGCTTTGCAAATCAATCCCTCGATACAAGCCTTATTTCATACTTTTTATTTTAAATAAAACATATACCTGAATCATAAATAAAATAATTACTCCAACAAGTTAACAAGGTATATAAATAATTATCTTATAAAAAAAAACTTATGATTACTTAATTACTAACTTTACCTTTCAAATAGATACATCCAACGAAATTGAACAGGTCCTCCAATTTTAGCCTCATAAGCAAAATGGACTGGCAAATGCTCCATCGAATCAAAGAAACCTGGAGGAAAGATTTTCTCTAATTTACATAAGATCTCTGCAATATTTTTCTCCAATGTCTTTATGTGCTCAATGCGTAAGATAGTAGAGCATAAGTCCCTAAAGAAATGGCTGAGCTTGACTAATGCATCCCAAATAGGAGTTGGCAATAAGTCACGAAAAGCAATAAGTAATAATCTCTCTATAAATACATGACAATCATGACTTTTTAATGCATAAAATTTGCATTCCTCTACATTCACACATCGGGATATGTTTGAGGCAAAGCCATCTGAAAACTTCAACTCCTTAACCCAATTGCAGATATCAATTTTCTGTTCTCTAGTAAAACTGTAAGTGGCCTTAAATTTGTATACTCTCCCATTACCATCTTCCTGCAACTCCAAATGTGGGCGCTTACAATATATGGCAAGATTTAACCTAGCTTTTATATTATCTTTAGTCTTCTCTTTGATATTCATTACTGTGTTCAATACATTATCGAAAATATTTTTCTCATTTTGCATGACATCTAAATTATGTCGAATTAGATTTGTGTGCCAGTAAGGCAACTCTCAAAAAATACTCATCTTCATCCAATTATGTTGGGTACCGAAATCAGAAATTTTTTGTTTGCCACTCTAGATGGCAAATGTAATATCAGGAAGACCCCATACTCTTTGCAATAACTCATCACCAGATAATCGAGGAGGGGAAAGAGAATTTTCAATTATACCTCTTTTAAAGGTATCCCGATGTTTTCTGTAGAAGTGATTAATTGGTAAGAACTGATGATGACAATCAAAAAAAGATGCCTTTCCATCCTTCTCTAAAATAAATGCCTTAGTACGCTCCATACAATAAAGACAAGCCATTTTTTCATGTGTACTCCATCCTGATAGCATACCATATACAGAAAAATTATTGATTGTCCATAAAAGTACTGCTCTCATTTGAAAATTCTGCTTTCGATGAATATCATAAGTGTTGACCCCTGTACACCATAATATTTTTAACTCATCAATCAAAGGTCTAAGAAATACATCGATATGCTTGCCTGAACTTTTTGATCCTGGTATGACCATATTTAAGAATATATATGGTTGTTTGAGGCACATCCAAGGAGGCAAATTATACATGGTTATAATCACTAGCCAACAAGAATAAGGAGTTGATGAGTGGACAAATGGATTAAATCCATTTGTACACATCCAAGTCGCATATTTCTCGGATCAAAGGTAAAGTCAGGATGAATTCGACCGAAATACTTCAATGCCTCACTTTCATATGGATGTGTCATAGTACCATCAACACACCTATTCATCATATGCCATGTCATATGTTAAGCAATTTTTGATGACATATAAAGTCTCTGAAGTCTCTTTGTGAGAGAAAAGTCACACAAGACTTTATAAGATATATCTTTCTTCTTTGTGCCACCAATATTCCTCCTTGGTTTATACCAAGGGTGTGAACAAATCGAGCATACCATCTTATTCTTATTTTCTTTATAGTATAACATGTACATGTTAGGACAAATATCTATTTTGATATATCCAAGTCCAAGCTTTGCAACCATCTTTTTTGTCTCATAAAAATTGCACGGCAACTTCTCATCTTCTGGCAACATATTTTTTATTATGAAAAAGAGACGGTTATAACAACCCTCGCTTATATTAAATTCAAATTTATAGTTTAGAAGCTGTGAAACTACAGATAGCTTTGTATGTTTTTTGCAACATGCCCATAATGGCTCATCAGTATTTTTTAACAAATCATAAAATTTAGAAGCTTCTAGGTTAAGAGTTTCATAATCAAATTCAATCTCATCACCTCTATCCGTAGGCCATTCATAATCATTACCTGCTACTTCCATTACCATTGTTCTATAGGGATTCACATTATCTTCCATATACATATTCTCATTTCTGCTTATTAAAGATTTTCTGAGCATCCATTGTTCTTCATAAGATTCACCATGTGAAAGCCATATAGTATATCCTTCAATAAATCTTTTTCTATAAAATTGTACTCTCACTTCATCACGAGTATTCCATTTTTGATTATGACACTTAGAGCGGGGATACCTTATTTTGTTCTCACTCACATAGATTGAGAAAAAGCAAAATTAAGAAACTCTTCAACTCCCGAAATAAATTTAGCATTTATATATCTATTAGTTAACCGATTATACATCCAAGTACGGTCTTTAGATATATTTTAGTTCTACACTAATAAAAGAAACATGATAAATAGCATACATTAATACAAGAAATATAATAAATAACAAAGAGTTTTATTATGTCACACTCTTATATATATTGCATATACAATAATTAACAACAAAAAACTGACATTTCAAATATTACATCACAAATATTATGTCACAAATATTACATCATCTTCATAAATTTAAAATATCAAGTAGAATGTTGATATATATTACATCATGTAGAATATAAACAATAAAATTTTAGCATTTTACAGTATTGGCATTTACATCTGAAGCTTTTATTCTTGATACATCTGAGGTAGTACCATCCAGGCTTTGAGACCAACTTTTAACTTCATTAAACTCATATTTTTTATTTTTGATATTGTACACACAAAAAAAATTAATATCATAAATTAAATAAAAAATAATCCTAAATTCCCTTCGATCAACAATCCCTCAAACCCCATAAAGTATGATGCTTCTACCAACATTAAACTCTTAAGAGACCATCTCAAACCACCGCAACTTGCACAAACCCCCTGAAACCAAAAAAACCCCTTGGAACCAAAGAAACCCCTCTAGTCTCTCCTAGGTCTTCTCCTTCCTCTCAATGAGTTCCTCCCCCCATCTCCCCCCTCCCCCCAATCGGAACCTTATATTTTTTGTTCTACCATAACTCTGTTTCTTTTAATAAATCTAGAGGTAAGTTTGTGCTTTCTCCCTATTGCTCTTAAAAAAAAAAATCCTTGAAGATCCAAGTCATAATCTAAAATGCCTATGTTTTCTACTACATTAACTAATGCTTATAAAATGAGTCATACGACAAAAATAGTTATTTTTAAATAAATAATCTTTGGTGAAATCTTTATTAATTCTATGGCTATCAAGTGATATTTA
The DNA here is from genome assembly GCA_006176705.1 of Cocos nucifera. Taxonomy (NCBI): domain Eukaryota; kingdom Viridiplantae; phylum Streptophyta; class Magnoliopsida; order Arecales; family Arecaceae; genus Cocos; species Cocos nucifera. Next base: position 1,004,342 of record QRFJ01000359.1, on the reverse strand, counting down.
TAAAGATTAATGCTGCTAATTTATTGTTTATATGAAATGCTAGGCCCAACAAGAATTAATAAGGATTCTAAGACCAGGGTGGATGTGGGCCAGCCCAAGTTTAGATTAACCCCCAAGAAAATGGAGCTCATAAAAAAGAAGACAAGGTTATTGACATGGGGTATAGCCATATTGCATTTAGTATTAGATGTAGTTTCTTCATGATTTATGTCCGACCGCTGCACATAGCCAAGAACCACATAATCCTCATGCATGTAACTCAGACAAGATGCTACTACTTTGATTGTACCCAGGTTTTACTCGAGATTGGTTAAGATGTTTAAAATCCTTGTCCTATTAATATAGCTTTCCTTTTTTTTTGGAGGAAGATCGTGATAGATCAATTTATAGATCAAGATAGTCTTAAATAAAATAAAAAAAACAAAATAAAGAATATTGTGGAGAAAATGAGAAAATTTAACAGCCCCCTCCGAGTGCCCCCTTCCCCTCTTTTCTTTTCAACATAGATCAACAGAAACTTGGCCTAAAAGTCCAACAGTCCCATATTAGATAGATTGGGTCCATCCATGTAAATATATATCCAGATCTTTAGATAAGATTTTAACATGATATTAGAGCTTATCGATCCTTTTTGTCTATCAAAATCTTTATGCTCCCAGTTATTAATTATCTTAGGTGTGGGACCTCATTCCAAGTTGTTTGGTTAACTAACCAGTTATTATTTTTTATTTTTTACCCTGCTTGGTCCGGTTAATGTGGATGATTTTTCTTATTCTTGTATGCTCTTGCCACTTTGGAGATCCTCTGTACACTCTCTTTACCTTGCCAGATTTATATGGCCCTTCCCCACTCTGTTTCCTTTATTTTTCTTCCGTGTCCTGATCCTGTATTTGTATGCTTCCATGCTGCTGCTGACGCTAATTGTTTCTCCGTAGACATCAATCCATGTGCTCTCCTTGTAGAATAGCAAATTATCATTTTAACATCCGGAGAGACATCATATATATATATATAACACTTCTGTCATGGATCCATTTTAATCAGCTATTCTATTGCATGGCATTTTATTCTGTGAATTGTGATTATAAAGAATTTCGTTTTGCCTTGCTTTGTTTCTGAAGAATTTAACCAAGAATTAATAGATTTCTTTGTAGCCTAAGGAGATATATACTGAACATATAAAATACCAAATACTAGTCATTTTTCATCTCCTAGAAAAAACGAGCCAACCCCAGCCCTGCAACCACTCGAAAGTCTATTTGAGCAAACCAATTTTTAAGAGTCAAAATTAACGTGAAACAGAACAATCTAACCAACCAAATCCATAAGAAACCAAAAGAATTATATACTACTACATTGGATTCCTCGTACCTGGGTCGTGACATGATAAAAGCGATCGAGTACATACCACATACAACTCAAAACAGCTTTTTGCTCATGGAAAAAAGTAACAAAAAAACAGAACAAAACTCAAAACCGATTAACTAAGCCGAGACGAAATTGAAGGGGCTGGAAAAAGAAAAGATGAGGACAAAACCGAGGCCATGTGGAGAGGAATGGTCTCGTGCTGGCTGGTAGTGGTGAACTGAGAGAGGCTCTGCTAAGAAAGTAGGCTTATAATCTCCGGCCATGATGACCAAAATTTTTGGCTCCGTGTCCGTAGGAATGATCACCGGCGTCTCCATTGAGCACGGCAATGTTGAGTCCTCGTCGGTGGACCTGCGGCACATGCAAGCAAGCACTAGTAGTGCTACGGCAATAAGAACCATCCAAAGATATATGGGATTGGAGAACCCCAATCCCATAGCTGGAATCCTGGAAAGCCAGGCGAGTTCCCTGGCCTCATCTCTCCCTCCCTCCCCACAAACACAAATGTTTGGGATGGAATGCACTGGCTGAAAGAAATGAGATGCATGTGAATTTAATTATAGGGGGGTGATGGATAAAGTAGACCAAGAGGCAACGTAGGCTAAAGTGATGCCGTCTCTTGGTGGAATGGAAGGGACCCGAAACTTAGCGGCCCCTCAAGGGTCTCATGCGGCTAGGCATACTGACCAAGTGCATTAGAAGTTTATAACATGTTAGACAAATCTTACTCCATGAGGAATAGGCCTCTGAGGGTTGGATGGTTCAAACGAAAAGGCAACTAATATTATATAGGTCCTAGGAGAATGTAGAGTATTGCTAAAATAATATACAAGACCTTAGTAGCAATCTTGGAGAATCAGGGTTAGCAACCATGAAAGAAGGTCCACCACTTGGCAGTTCGGTTGGCTTTTATCCATAGCCATGATTAGTTCTACTTTAATTTATTTTATATAACACATTTTCATTTAGGTTTAAGATCTCCATCAACATTGTTCCTCTAGAACATCCCTTCTATCCATGCACATTGCCATATTTGGACATCACTGTGTCGAGAATAAATATAGAAGCAAATAGGATACATTTAATAGGTAACAACAATTTGATGGCAGATTCTATGCATTGACCCTCATGGTTAGACATCGATGGACCGAATTGTGCCTAAGACCACCATGAAAGATCTTGATATAATAATAACATGTTTTTTTTTTTTTTTTTTTAATATATTCACCTAAGGAGCCTCAGGAGATGCAGTGTTGCAGTCCTCCCTTAATCTGCTCAACTATTGGTTAAGAAGCCACAGAGAGCAAAATATACGAGACAGACTGGTTGCTGATGGTAATATATTAGCTGTACGAGGAATGGATTAATTATATATATCATTAAACCAACATTTCATTAAGATGATGAATATTACAAGACAGATGTGAGGAAATCTTTCGGGGGAGGAGGAAAAGAGAGAAGCAAGATGGGGAGGAAGAAAAGGCATGACAGGGGAAAGAGCAACATGAACCAAAAGACAGTTAGTCGTATGATTCAGAACAGAAATGGTCATAATAAAGCTATTAGTAATTCTTTGCAGTTCCCATGTCTTTAAGAAGAAACATTAATCCAGCGATCACAGTAAAGTTTCGCTAAATTTTCATATCTTTAACAACTGATCTCTCTCGTACGGCGATCTCTTGCATAAGAACTAGAATGAAGGGACAATGCCGTAGCTCGAGTCTGTCATCACAGTGGTAGAAAACAACCGATCCACTTCAAGCTCTACATCTGATCTCTTAGCGAAACGGCCTTTAATTCGAGGCCGGGTTTCAGCATATGCCTTTCTTGATGCATATCTAATTGTCTTCTCGAATTTTCTTGCCTTCTTCTTCTCCCTGTATCTAAGAACCTTGGCTTCTCTATCCATTGGAGTGAATTGTGGAGGCATTTGAAGAGGAAGGCCTGAGAAGAAGTCTATGGTCCCTTTGGAAGGTCGAAGGTGAGAGTTCGAGATATCTGCCATGGTGGTGTCTGCTACAATGCTTGCTTCCATCGATGACAAGGAAAGCTGAATTTTAGAGTCAAAAAGGCAAGGAAAGCTGAATTCAGATAAGAAGAGAGAGAATTCATCAATCTAATAGATTTTTTCCTCCATTATATTAGTCAAAATGTAGAGAGAGAAGACAGTTCTTTAAGCTAACTGGAGCTGTTCTATCTTTTTTTGAAGTATGAATCACAAGAGATGAAAGATCATGAAAAGCACCCAAAAAACTTCTAGAAACACTACATGCCAAAGAGAAGATTATGAATAGATCTATCAAAGAGAAAATTTCCTGCCACTCGTGTATTAGATGTCTAATTTTCAGTGCTTATTCACTCATCGTAAGATGGATAGGAATGGTTGTTGCAAGCCAAGACAATATTAATATTGAATTCATAATGAATAAATTCTCCACTCAGAAAGAGAGAGAGAGAGAGAGAGAGAGAGAGAGAGAGATCAGGAGGAAAAGAATCTATTACAGTGGGGCTTGTAGATATGGTCATCAAGTATCCTCTTTAAAAAAAAAAAAAAAGACATCAAAAGAAAAAAAGACTTTTTTTCCAAGACTAGAGAAAATTAAAGAAAAACATCACATCAATTAAAGGACTTACACCAACCTGCGTCAAATAGATCACAATATATGTGATGGAGAATCCATAAAAAATCACATAACCATGAACAGAATATTCATACCAGAAGAGAAATCATAGATATATCTTATCTTATGGAGGATAAATATAAAGAAACAGATCCTTCTAGAAAATATAAAGGAACAATTTGATGGTGGATGCTTTAAATTCAGAATTTATACTGCTAGGAACTCGTGCCAGCCAACACTTACCTCTTGTTGCCACAAAACTGTAGAACAAGTCATTTTTCAAGGATAATTCCCTCATTCTAGATGTTTACGGCCAAAATTAAATTTAAAAATAAAAAAAATTTAAAATTTTTTTTTTAAAAAAAAGACAGGGATCAATAAAACTAATCACTAATTTGAAAGGAAAATAAAACAAGCCAGCAAGATATAGAAGAGCTCAATAGAATCAACTCACGCTGTGACCAAGTGAAGCAGTGTAACCGAAATTATCGAATCCAGCCTCAGAAGCTTCATACTGAAAGCTCTGTTGCTGCTGCTGGCCATTTGGCACCAAATGCTCGCTCTCCTCACTCGTCCCATTGCTGGGATCCGATTGCTGCTGCTTCTGACTCGTGCTCTGGTACTCCGCACCCGAATTGTACTCGTCGAGATCCAAAAACCTGTCGACCTCCTCGCCGAAGAAGAGGCCATCACCGTCGTCGTCGTCGTTCTCCTCCTCCCCATGGAGCTCGGTCTCGGCCTTGCGGCCGACATGGTTATAGTGGTTAAGGCTCGGGCGGACGACGAAGCCGCCGGCGGGGCCAGGGAGGATGGGGACGCGGTGGTGGCGGCGGGCGAGGAGGTTGGCGGTGTGGATGTCAGCATCGCAGGCGGCGCACAGCGCTGCCGCATCGGCCCGGCAGTACACCGCGCACGGCGCCGAGCGACACGACTCGCACGCCTCCACCTTCACCATATCATTCATGGGAACAGGATGTTAATTGATTTAGATTGGAGAAGTATATTTCTATATAATCTTCTTCTTCCCCCTCGCTCAAAGGTAACGGGGTCTGGTTGCTTTCGCTTCTTTGGCGGTTTGCGATGATCAGGAGTTGAGAGAATCCGGGTGATGACACGCGGAAGGAATTTAGCGGGTGAGAGGGACTCGTCCCTTATCTTGTGGTTGGCTATGGTTCTGAGTTGGCTACTAAGAAGCTAAGGCTAAAAATACGTTGGATAAGCATGCACAGTAGACGTGGCAGACCATTCGATACCATACCACAGAAGGTAAGGCTAAAAATACCTTGGATAAGCATGCACGCTGTGGATTCGACTACAGTAGATGTGGCAGAACATTCAATACTATACCACATGCTAGATTCAAAGGTACAGAAAAGTCCTTCACATTTCAAACTCTCCTCTGCACCTCGATTCGAATGATTTCTATAACCACGTGACGAACGAGTGATCTATTTAAGCCAGATATATGAACGAAATATCCTGCGATCTTTAGAGCATGCAAATGATTGATGCGTGTGCTCAATTTTCTCAGCGATGGGCGCAAACCCTCGTCTATGGACATTTCTCTAAGGAGATCCCCCAGGCAGGTGTTTCTAAGCTCTTTAAGCACTTTTTTGTTTCCTTGCGATGTTATTCTACCGTTATCACAATACTTTTCGTTGTTCTCTGACTTAAATATTGAAGAGTCTGCTATCCGATGCTATTCGGCAAGTGGACTTCTTTTATTTGTGCGGTTTTATTTTAGAGTGCGATGTTGAAGTTACCATCCAAACACGATCTTCTCTACCCTTCTCACCTCAGAGATGTACAGCAACTTTTAAGCCGACCTCTTTTACCAAAACGGCAGATGAATCAATCTCGTTAACTGGATGCCTGGATCGACCCGTTCTCAATGGCAATAGTACCGATATACTAATATTTATACTTACATATTTTTAAAGATACAAATATGGATATTAATGTCAAATGGATATTAAGATAAATATTTTATTTTAAATGGACACGATATGAATTGGATGCTTAAATATCCATGCTGGTTTTAAACAAATATGGATGCAAGTCGAATAATATTTTTTTAATCTAAATATGATTGTAGGCTAATTTTTATTATAACAATAAATAAAAATTTGAATAGAGTAGAATAATGAGAACTGACAATGCATGTACCATCCAAAATATGTGGGATGCATGGCTAATTAGGTAAGAGTTGGAAGAATATCATAAAATCTAGATTGCAGAACATTGCAGTCAAGGGTCTGGATTATTATTAAGTTACTAATCTAACTTCTAAATTATCAATCAGATTATGTTTTATATTAAAGCTTTAAATTTTTTTTTAAAATAAAAAAAAATGATATAATATATTAAATAATTTTTATATCAATATTATTTTTTAAATATGTTTTTGAACTTTTTATGCCAATAGGAGTTTAGTCTGCCAGGTGGCGCCTCCTTTCCACTCCAATAGGCGGTGCCCTCGCCGTTTTTCGTTTTTAAAGAAAAAATAATTTTTCTTCGCTCCTATTTTTTTATGGATATTGGCATGAATGGTTCATTTCTGCACTTGTTCTCATGGATTAGCTGCTCCCCGCTTATTCAACGGCAAACCCACAGCAAATACATCAGAAAGTGAGAGTGGGATGACATTATTCATAAAAAGGAAAAGAAAAGAAAAAAACTCCTCCCAATCTACCAAAAAAAATAAAGATTATGTGGCCTTAAAAGCTCACCACAGACATCGTACCCTCATATTTTACATTTGAAAGTCAAGAGTGGGATGTGGACGCCGACAGCGAAGTCCAACCGTGTCCGATCATACGAGTAGATTTGTTGGCTGAGCTGATAAAAAATACTGATCAGGATAATTTTATCATATATATTTTACATCATCTAATAATAAATTAATATATTATTTATAAAAAAATTTATTCAAAATAAATAAAAATCATATGAGATAGGTACTATAGAATATTATATAGGATGGACTTCATAATTTATCCTTTTTTTTTAACATCAATCTTAAAAAATAAATTTAAAAGTTTTTTTTTTTTTTTAACTTAAGGAGTTATGGGTGACTAAAAAAAAAGATCATTTTTTTCTTCTTCGTTTTCAGCATATACTTTTATCAGTATACATTATATGACTATATAATATACTAAACAAATTAATCATCAAATAAGTCAATATACATCTTCAAATAAATCAACATACAATTTATAGAATATAAAATTCATGAATATACAATATACAACTATGTGATATATACTTAGTAAACTAGTTACTAGTAACCCAATACAAACCTTCAAGCAAATTGATACACATTTTTCAAAATATTATATTCACCAATATATACTATATGGCTTGATAATACATATTTATCAATTTTTTGATATATACTGTAAGTTTCTTTGATACATATCTGACTGTGTTCTAATACATATCTTTGGATAAAAAGTATATTCTGAAAATTATATATCAATTTATCTGGATGTGCATTAGATTATCGTTAGATTTATATCAAAGAAGCTTGCAGTCTGTATTAGAAAGTTAATGAGCGTGCATCATATAGTATATATTAATAATTTTATTTTCTAAAAACTATGTATCAATTTGCTTGAAAGTAGGTATTGAGTTGCTAGATAATTGATTTGCTAAGTGTGTATCATTTCATCACATACTATATAGTGATGAATTCAATATTCTAAAAACTGTATATCAATTTATTTAGAGATGCATATTGGATCAGATGTGCATCAAAAAAATTTATAGTATATATATCAAGAAGTCGATGATTATATATCAACGAGCCATCTAGTATTTACTAATAAATATAATATTTCAAAAACTATATATCAATTTATTTGAAGAGTATATTGAATTGCTAAATGATTAATTTGCTAAATATATATTATCTAGTTGTATACTATATATTGATAAACTTTATATTTAAAAAATATATATTAATTTATTTAAAAATATATATTAATTTATTTAATAATTAATTTATTTAGTATATATTCATATGGCAATATCTGAGAATAGGATTTTTTTTAGTTATAAGACTGGTAATCCTATTAGTAAAAAAAATTTGACTTTTAAATTTATTTTTTAAAATTAGTGTTGAGAGAAAGATGGTAAAATATAAAATCCATCTTATACGATATTCTATAGTGCCCATCTTATATAATTTTTATTCATTCAAAATAGTTAAAATTATCAGCCAATCATAATTTATAATATTTTTTAATATTTATTAAATTTAAATAATAATATAATTATTTTTTACTAACCAATGATGCATAAGGTAGAATTATTTTAATCAATAGTTTCTCATTGGGGCTTTACCTCGTGGTCAGGACGGCTATGATTAAACCCAAAAGCTAAGTTGCCGTTGGGAAGCAAGCAGAGCAGCCCCTCGTCTGCCCGCTACAAGGAAAACGGCTTTTTGACGTGGAATCCGTTTACGTGGTGAGGGCGTGGGGCCCGAACCAAGGCCAAACTATTCTCCGCCACGAGTGCTGACATGCCATGGTTGGCCATCGCCTCGCTATTTCTTTTTCGGGTCGCAACCACGGGCTCATCCTGACAGCTGACCCATAATATAGTCCAAGCAGAAAACAAATAAGTTTTGTCCGACGTGGCAAAACAGATTTATTTATTCTGGTAAACCGATTTGTTTTTCTCTCTATTCCTTATTCTATGTGGCAGGCAGCCGAGGATTGATGCAATATACATGTCATGAATGAGCATCATATAAGGAACGAGCCATTCTTTGGAAAATACAAGAAATTATTGATTAAAACTATATATATATATATATATATATATATATATATATATATATATATAATCATCTCATAAAAAATCATCACATTATATATTATTAGGTATTATCCAAACTTGATTGAAATTTTTGAATGAAAAAGAATTTACTATTAATTATAATCAGCCAGCTGATAATTTTTATAATTTTGAATGGAAAAAACTTATTTTCTTAGATAATATGATAGCTTTTATTGGATGGTCCAAGATATAGCCAATAATTTCTTGAAAAGCACATTAAAGTGACAACTAGAGAGGTATATTTCCTTTTTACATTTTATATATAAATGCTAATGGCAAGCAACCAATTGAGTTGGATCTGACTTCAGCCTGATCAATCGAGTTCGAGGGTTGAATTAGGTCCAACTTATATCCAGAACAAATTCTTAGGAGCAATCAGATGTAATAATCCCGGATTCAATTTTTCCTTGATCAATATCTTTTCTAATTAGGTACTTGGGTTCTTGTCACATACAAAACAAGTCAGGCACAGGGCAAATCCAGGTCTCCTCAAATTACATGCAATCCCCTCATGGTTACATCAGGCACTGTAGTTTTATCATCATATTTTAATATAAAACATGACATGAGCAATGTGAAACAAATATTGTAAGCGTGGCGAGAAACGGTATTTGGATCTGTAAAGAAGGGTTAAAATAGGATGGTACCATATTATCCATGCAACTTAATATAAGTATATGATAATGGATAGTGAAGAGTCCATCAAAACAAGTGAGTGCCCTTAGGATCCTAGGCATGAAATGCCAAAAAACATTGCTTCTTGGCCTTTAATTTAAGTATCATTTAACAGACAACAAAATGTATCATCTGCCAGATAAGAATTTTCATTCACTAACTTATGAAATGGCTTTTAAAAAGTTCCATGACACTTCAGTTAATATTTCTAACATGCAATTTGCAGTTCTTACAGCAGTCTTCATCCAAAATACTGCAAGTTAACCAGATAGACTGAACCTCACACCATCCTGCACACACCCTGCACAGCCATGGCCTCCCCCATGGTCAATTTTTCCAAAGCTAGGACTGATAGGTCTACAAATGATATTAAACAGAAAAGAGAGATTGTCTGTTCAGCTCTTAGTAAAACTAAATATCATGAAATTTATTATGCAGAGAGAAGGTGGCATAAAATACTACAAGATGTTGTGTCATTGTATTGACCTTTTGAGTTTATTTTACATAAGCTCATCAAATTGTTAATTACACAACCAGCAGCATCCTCGGGATTGTGTGCTGCATTATTTTAAAGTGACTTGTTTAATATAAGTATCATTACAACTGGCATATACTGCACCAATAACCATAACTTTCAGTAAATGGATGATTTCAGTTAAAACTACCAAAAAAATGTATTTTCTTGACAAGAGAGGATAACAATGTGGCTTCCAATAAATTAACATGTCAAACAGCAAAAAGAAGATGCACTATAACTTACATAAATACGGGCCCAACAAGCATTTTCCATTGAGCTCAAGATGAGTGTTTTGATATGAGCTTGTCAACATGAAAGATGATATCATCAATGTTAGGCCGGATTGCAGGTTGAGGCTGAAGCATCCAAACTACAAATTGACGGAGGGGCTCGGGATAAGCAGGGTCGGGACCAGAAGGCCATTTTATCTGGGCATTCATAACAGCTAACTGTAAGCTTCCTCCAGATTCACCAAGTACATACTCAAAAGGAGATGAGCCATACCTGCGAGGACCAGCATTTCATAATGTCAGAGTTTCATACAAAATCTAGATGAATTCATCCTTCTGTTAATCTACAGAATGTTGTGCATGGAATTCGAGATCGGATGGATGATGCTGAAGCAGATTCATAAGTTACAAGATTGAAAGTAAAGATGAGGGAGAGCAATGGACTCATTCTCATCCATAAACTATAATCTCTAACCACTATATTTCATCTGTACGAACAAACGATAACAGAAAATTAATAAAAACAAATATTAGAATTATCTTTCTGATGGGGGATGTTCAATTATAGCCAAGATACACCATCTTGATATTGGGCCTCATACCAGTGCCACCCAGTCAATATGCCAATACATCTGGTATGGAGACTGGTTTGGTGTACCAAGTGTCCATATGCCTCCCATACCATATACCGATACTGAACTGGTATGATATAGTACGCTCGATACCATCCAATTTGGTACAGTATGGAATACCTTGATTCAAGCTGTGTGGATGGCTGTTATAAGTGATAAATGTTTAGAACAATCGAACTGAATGATCAGAGTCCAAGAGCTGCTAACCTAGGAAGCTAGGGCTTTTAATATGTAAACCAAACATGATTTAGGAAGCACCTCTAGCGCGCGAAAAAAAAAGGATGATGAGGTATTTTTGAGCAAATAATTTGTTAAAGGCCACCATGTTCGTATAATATCCTGTGCACACATGCAAAATATCTTGTGATCTTCTTACAATCACCTTTAAAATGGAAAGGGGTTCCCAATAGACAGCTGCAGTTGGAAAGTCCAACTATGTTGACATACCATTCTACTGTTCTTCTCATCCACATAGAAGATATCCCTTGACACACATAAAGATCCCATCATGTGCAAGCATAAGCCAAGCATCCCACAAATGTCATGTGCACTGTTTCATTGGTGTTAGAGCATCAATACAGAATTACCTTATAGGAATTGCATCCACATTATACAAACAAGCTCCTAATTGATCCACTGTGAGCTAATTTCGAAACTCAGCTACATGTACAGTTCTAATTTTACCAAAATATACATAGCATATCCATCATCCAGCATTATGTAATTAGAGAAACTGAAAGAAGGAATACATATTCAGATCTATCATGAGAACCAGCTTTGTTTCTGCTTCTGTTCCTATCAATCTGGTATTAATCATCCCTGTTGCAACTTGGTTACACATTATATAGCCTTTGATATTATTCTATTGTTTTTTTTTTTTTTGAAGGAATCATTCCATTGATTTGTGTATGCATCAATTATACATTATGGCAATGCACAGTCAATGCAATTACTTTACAATTTCATGACAACATGAAGGCACATTAGCAATTGCAAATGGGAGATAATATAAATTACCGGTTTCCATCAAACAATTACATGTCAGGTGCTTATGTCTCTATACATAGATATTCTTCTGATAGCTCCAAGGATTAAAAGTTAAAACAATCATATATGGTTTTCTTTCAATGATTAAGCCTCATCAACCCAATCAATTTACAAAAAGCAAACATTATAAAAAATGAATATGTGCAAAACAATGATTCTGATACATGCATAGCTAGGAAAGTTGACCTCATAATTAAGAAAATAACCGCAGAAAGTTAAAGCATAGTCAGATGAGAAACTAAGAAATCCTTACATTATTGCATACAAGGTACATCCGAGAGACCATATATCGGTCCTCTCATCAATGTTAGCATGGCTTGGACAGTCCCACAAGTCAGGAGCCCGGAAGGGTGCAGAACAGTGCTCAGCAGCCCATTCCTAAACAAAAAGTATACAAAATAAATAACAAGTTTAACATATCTTCTGATTGCTGAAAAAGCAGTTCTACACACACACACACACACACACGCACAAAAAAAAAAAAAAAGACAATCTGTAGAACTACATATGCAACAGAACTTTAGGCTTTAGCAATAAGTCTATTTCCTACATCTCTGAAATCAATTATGCAGATTCATTTACCAAATATTCTCCTAAAAACTAAGAAGTTTAGGCTTCAAAAAATGCACCAAATACCTATTAACGTTACTGTCCAAGAACTAATAAGTAAGCATGAGATTTAGAAACTCTGTTTTGGTTGTTTCGGTTGGCCTGAATGAGTTTCAACTTCAGCAGATTCAATGGTGAAATCTGATGTCAGATGTTCCAATCCAAAAATAATAAAGAACATCCATAAATATGAAAGGACTTAGAAAATTTAGTAAATTAAGCCAACACTACATAATTTGTCAAGGTTATAACGTGCTGCCAGGAATCTCTGGGTCTATTTTATAATACAATTTTGATAGGTGAAACCATTCTATCAAAGTGTATAGTATTATTAACAACAGAAAATTGACAAAATCTGAAAGAAAAAAAAGGAAACTATACAAGTCAAAGAAAGAATATTACATCATTCTAGACGACAAGATTATTTGGTGAGAATATTATGGCTTCTACATTCAAACTTGAGACATTCTTAAATTTTCAGACATTTTAAATGTGCAGCCAAGATCATGCACATGGGCTAGACTGGATGCAAGATGACAACTGGGAAATTAAGTAGATAACCAGCAAGGAGGTGATTCAAACTTTGTGATCTACAACTAACATGAGCTTTTATAACATGTTAACTAACCAATTGACCCAAAAGCTAGTAGGAAAGGATCAAAAATGTATATCAAGCTTAACACAAAGATGTATAACTCATGATCAATAATGTGCACTTTCATTTGTGTCACGCATCATGTAATCTGGCACACTAAGTCTTCTGGTATTTTCAATATCGTGTTGACTTGATGCATAAGTATGAACTCCATACAATATTTGATCTTCAGTTTTAGGCAATTAGGATGTTGAAAATCATGATACTTGATGTAACTTCTGAATTTAGATGACCACCATAATAACCATGTATTTTCATCACATGATGGGGGCATAAATTGTAATGGCATGATCATAACTCAACTAACCGCGCCATGGAATTAAATTCTTGAATGTTTCCTCAATTACAACATTAGTGCATCAAAGAATATATAAGGGCCCCCCCCAATCACTCACTAAGGGATCATAGAGCCAGTTATCATCATAATCATTGCCACTGAATTTTAAAAGGAAATGTAAAACACCTCTATGTGGGATAGAATGCCTTATGAGAGGGTCTGAAATTTGGAAAGACAAGGAAGAAAGAGAATGGTGGAAAGTATGGAGAACAAACAGCCTATACTTATATGGTTCATAGAACTTTGATATGACGGTCCTTCCAACCTCAAAAGAAACCAAGAAGTCTGGGACCTGCTTGATCAGTGAATGATCATAGCACTCTATACCTGAGTGACATGAAGAATTGTAACACGACTCCCAGACATTAAGGAGTCTTCATATATCTCACAGCCAAGGACATATTTCAGGAAAATACAAGTCTAAACTATTCGTCACAGAGATGCTAATGGGGTGAGACCTTCCTCCTCTTTGGCACTCCTAATGCTTAGGATCCTCCAGTGGGCAAAAGTCATTTTGTACTTCTGAAGTTCTTGGAGCACCAAATCTACAGCTCCTCAACCAACATTTGCATCTCCATACATTGGCCACTTCATCTTTCTCATGACTCATGGACACCAAATAATAGTTGTCTAATGAAATAATTAAAATAAAAGAATGCTTTCCAGGATAAATGTTGTTTCTAATACTTTAGCATCCAGACAATTTAAAAATAGTATTTCCAAGGCTAGATACTGATATACAGGTAATAACAGGCCAAAATAATTATTTGCTCGCACAGAGAAACATAACTGTCCAATCAGAAATGATGAGTTTCTTACCTGTAATTGTAATGCCTCTGAACGTGAACGAATTTCTTTTCTTGCAGGACAAGTGCTTCCAAAGTCCATTAGAATGGCAAGAGGCGGCTGTCCCTTTCGATGTGTTATCATAATGTTACCAGGTTTGACATCATTATGAGCATAAGGAGGATCAAAACTGTGCATGTGCTTCAGTCCTGCACAAAGCTGTATATAAACCTATGTTAACTAGCATATCATTTTTACCATGTACGAAAAGCTAACCGAGATAAAACACTGCAAAATTTACAGTAATGGAGAAGTATAAAGAACAAGGTAAAAAATGCAGGGAAGAAAAAGCAGTCATGTCCAAGTAATTGGAATTTTATGTTCCAAAGCTAATACTTGACTGCACATCCAGGCTGGAACAGAAAGCACACAACCATTAGTCTCACATTAGAAAAATCTTTAGCTGCTAGCACTAATTTTGCAACAAAGCTAGCTGATTATTTCTATAGAACTTAGAGGTTATAAGTCTCCAATATTTCAGTTTTTATATTCAAGATTCCAGTGTAAATTTGACAAGTTTCAACAAACAATTTGAAAAATCATTATGGAATACTAAATGTTAATTATCCTCTTCAGAAACAAAGTGAGGATCTGTTTAGCAGTGATCTACCACTCTACACTCAGCATTTGATCTCAGCTAATTTTGGAGTTCTAACTGAGAATAGCATCACAAATCTTGCCTTTCCAAAGACTGAAATACTATTCTGTTAGTACACCACATCTCTCCTACTTCCCTCTTGCATTCTTAATGAAGTATACACAATGAATTAAAAATGAGCTATTTTAGATGAGAAGGAAAATACTCATGAGTATGTTGAATCATTTTCTTAACATAAATCAACTGGTCCCCGTGTAACTGTGTACCAGTTATACAGAAACAACAAAGATAATATTTTCATATAATCACAATAAGTACCAGCTAAACGTGGATTAACTTAGAAGAGAAGGCTGCAGATTCAACATTTATCCCATCATCATGACAACAAAATAGTGGCCGGGAATAACTGCTCTGCATTATGAACATAATCAGGACACATGCACATGTTGAGTTAATGGGAAACCAATGTGGAACCATTACAAGGTTGCAGATTTAGGAGCATCAGCAGCATAAATTGTGCACACAAATTAGGAAGAGACCTTTGAAGAACCCTATAATGATATAAACATTAACACTTTTTATATTTGGAAAAGCTTATTTTGCAGAACTATGTATATCTAGTGAAACCTTTCTTTTAGCACAGTACAGATAATCCCTCCTTAATGCTTTGTTTGGTACGAAGGATGGATTGAAGAAAGGATGGAAGGATGAGGAATGCTGGATGAGAGAGAGGATGGATGGAAGATCCATCCATCCTTTCATATGTTTGGTGAAACATGGAAAGATGAATAAAAGTGATTCCTTTCTCTGTTTAGTATAGGAGGAATGAAAAGGAGGATGAATGATATTTATATAATATTTTTACCAAACTACCTTTTAAAAAAATTATTACTATTATCAATTTATAACACTAATTTATACTAAATAAGTAAACAATATATAAACTTATAATCATTATAATTTATAATTATATAAATATTTAATTTTAATTTAGTTTAATTTAATAAATAATTTTATAATTAACTTATTAATAAGTTAATTATATAAATAATTAGTTAATTTATAATTTAATTTAATAATTAATTTCATTAATAATATAAATAACTAGTTAATTTATAATCTAATTTAATAATTAATTAATATTATATAAATAATTAATTAAAAATAGTAAGTAAAATAGAAAAATTGAAGATAATTCTAGTTATTTAATTATAATTATCAAAATTATGTACTCAAATTAAAATAATTAGTAATAAAATTTAATAGTATATTATTAATAGTATATACAAAAATAATATGAATAAAAAAGTGAAGAAATATTATAGTTTTGTCAAAAAAAAATTAATGGAGGGTAATTTTGTCTATACAAAAATCCATCCATCAATGCTCCATCCATCCTTCCTTCATCGTCCCAATTTGAGAGGATGCAAATTGGTGGACTAGGATGGATGAAGAATCTTACTTTTTCATCCATCCTCTCTGTAACTTTTTGAATCAAACGATGGATGGAGGGCATCCATCCTTCCAATCTCATCCATCCTCCCTCTCATGACCCCAACCAAACACAGGATAAAGCAGCTGATAGGGACGCGGTGCTGTCGTTAAGACACCGTGTTTATCAGTTTAATCCGACTTCTTAAAATCATTAAAATTGCGTAGATAGTAGTGAGTCGGGTCGAATCCACAGGGAAGGTAGTGTTTTTAGATTTGAAATCTTTGATTTTTTAAAAGAGAAGAAGAATTTGAGTTTTTGGAATTAGGATTGAAGTCGGAAAATTAAAAGTAAAAATTAAAAGATGCAGGAATTTAAACTTGGTACTAAGATCTACTAGTTAGATCTTAGCATCTACTTGCAAGGCAATAATTTAAAGTGCAGAAATTAAATTGCAATAAAAATAAAAAGCAAGAAGAAATTAAAGTGCAAAAATAAAATTTTTATTAATTAAAATTTTAGAATTTAAATACATGAAATTTAAAAAAAATAAAATAGCCTGATCTCTGATCTTGGATCGGCATTGGCAGAAAGATGGTGTAGAAGCTCGGCTCTTCTTCTCGGCACCCGTTGCTTCGAAGCAGCCTTTAACCCATAGCCTGGCTTCGCCCTGTACCAAAGCTTCACCTTGATCGGAGATATTCAATTTTTGATGGCCTGGGGTCCTTTTTATAGAGCTAGGAGGGCTGGATATTTTTTCTAAAGGCAATATGGGACTAATAGCCTTTGTAATCGTCAAAATACAAAGAAATTTGGATAAAATTTGAATCAAAATAGCTCTGATATGACTCTGATAAATCTGATAAAATCCAGCCATTCAATAGGAATCCAACGGTCCAAAAATCATCAAAATCGGATGCAGATAAGCTCAGATCGGGTCGGATTAAATTCTGGCCGTTGGATCGCGCTTGATCGAGGAAATCTGGCCGCAAATCGCGCTTCGGGAGTCTTGATCACCGCCGGCAGCATTCTGGACCGTCGGATCATCGCCTGGATCGAGCGCTGCCATCCGATGGTGATCCGCGTGATGTTTGTATCTGAATAAAATTCGGAAGCAACCACAGCCGTCCGATCCTGACCGCAAACAACCACATCCGTCCGATCGCGCAATAACTGTTCCCATGGACCGCGTGGACCGGCCGCACCGCACACCGCAACCAATCAGCGCCGCTGTTGTCGGACGAAAAGACTAAATTACCCTTGTGAGCCGCGATAAATTTCTGTAGACCCTTAAGGGGTCTAGGTCCACCACGTGGCAATCTCTGATTCGCCGGAATTTGCTGAGCTGGCGGTCCACGCCTAGATCGTGGACCGGCTGATGGCTTCAACGGCTGAGTCGGCTTGATGGCTTGGCTTGGCTTGGTGGCTCGGCTTACGGAGCCGGCTGAGCCGTTTTCTTTTTTTTATTTAATTTTTATTTATTTTATATCTTTCAAAATTCATATCTTTTTCCATTTTAGCTCCGTTTTACTTGAAATTTATTTCGTTGTGATCAAAAAAATGAGCTCTTTCTATTGATAATAAAATTTTATTTTTTAATTTTTATTATTTTTTTATTATTTTTTAATTAATTTTTTAATTAATAAAAATATGAATTTTTTCAAAAATTATATATAAATTGATTATTAATTCTTAAAAATTAATATAAATTAATTAATAAATTAATACTTTTATTGATGAATTTATGATGCTTATCACACCCCCCAACTTAAGCTTTGCTCGTCCTCGAGTAAAGAAAGAATTTAGTTTTAAATACCTTTTAACTTTAGAGTTTCGAATTTTACCTAAGCAATTTTCAAAATGGCCATTGATATTCAGTAGAGCTTAAATGAGATATATCATTGGGGTATTAATACTTATCAATAGAAAAATTAAGTAAAGAACATTAAATTTTTCAGAACTTTTTCTAAATTATTCCACTTTTATCTCTGATTTGTCTAAACTTTCATATAGGCAGGTGTATTGCTACTTCCATCCTTCATTTATTAATTTTTATTTTCACATTGCCCACTTTTTGATGCGAATATCATTGCTTACTTAGGCAACGGGACCCGGTTACTCGGTGGGAAAACCAATGTTTCTTTTTTTTTTTTTTTTTTTTTTTTTTTTTTTTTAACGTTGTACCACTATTGAGTGTCTTAACTCCTTAAGCTTTCTATTTGATCCATGTAGCGAGTCTTGGGCCAATGACTCCCAAACCAGTTGGCTTTAGGGCACTAGGTATAGAATACCCCTCGGGCTTACTAGCTCGAATCAAATAGGCTACGAGTTAAGACTAGCTTTACAACGAGCTTCTTTGCCCTTCCCACCTTTTGACGCGAAACTCAATGCTTGCTTAGGCAAAGAGGCCCGGTTACTCAGTGAGAAGTACTTGGAAACTATTTTATTAAAATAAATTTTTATATGAAGAAACGTATAGTTACCCTACACAAGCCTATAAAAAGTAGACTTTTCTTTGATGCTAGTAGAAATAATTAGAAATGCTCCAAGAAAAAAAATTTTTATGTTCTGGACTTAACTCTTTATTGAATTTTCTTAATACTTGATTCCTCAATATCTCATAGATTCTCTGATCTGTGTATCAATTTTCTTTTAAAAATGCTTAGTTTAATTCGATTCTTAAGCATAATCAAGTATCTAAATACTAAATACTAACTTTTTCGAGGACTTAAAATTTTAAAATTTTTATTTTTCTCTCCCCCCAACTTAATCGACATTGTCCTCAATGGAGAAGAAAAAATAAAGGATGTAATAAAGAACATGGAAGAATACACCTAACTCAGTATATATTTATTTATTTATTTATTTTTTTTATTTTTTTATTTTTTTTGGTCCAGCACATGCCTTTGACAAATTTGAGCTCTCCCTCCAACTTATTCAAATTATCCTAAAAAAAAAACTAAAAAGATAAATTAGATAAAAACTAAATATTGGGTTGCCTCCCAACAAGCGCTAAGTTTACCGTCTTCAGCCAGACACAATGTAGCTCACTATCCTGTGTCGAATATTGGATTGACAAATTCCAATGGTTTTGGATTGCCAATCTCAGAAAGTTGATGTTGATTTTTAATCCCATTATTGATATATTCACTGTTAATTTTTGGGATATATTTTATGATTCCATTCTCAGACCCATGTTTATTAAGAATTACTCCTATTTGTTCTTCTAAAATGCTCATGAATGGAGTTTTAGGAGTTAAGTTTGATTCAATGGGTGCTGGAATGGTGACTAAAGGCGGTTTTAATTCTGGAGGTAAATTAATGTGATCCTGCTTAAACAACTCCATTGACATTTCATTACATGCCTTTTGATTTTTATAAGAAGAACCAGCTTCTAGGGTTGAAGGGAATAGGACATTAGGTTTATAAGTCTCGGGTAAATCATCTATTCTCTTTTCCCTTATTTCTATCTCATTTAAACTGGAACTAGCATCAGTACTAATTCCTGGCTTGGGTTCTTCTATGTGGTTAGTCTCAGTACTAACCAGTTCCTCTAAATTTTTCATTTTGGCTAGCATCAGTACTAGCCTCTCTCACCTGGTCTTGGTATGGGTCCATAAGAATCCTATAGCTTTTAAGTTCAGGAATTACTTTGGTATTCTCAAATTGGAGATTCTTAGATGAAACATTAGATTGATAATTTAATCCAGGTGGTTGGTGGTCATTAGGTGGGTTGTTTGAAATTGGTAGGTTCGGTAGTTGATCTAGTTCTCTCCTCATGTTAGACTCAACTAATTATCCTATTTGAGCTTCTAGTCTGGCGATAGATTGCTGTTGAGTTAGAATTAATTGTTGAAGTTGGTTAAATCTATCATCAGCTAGATTGGTCTGTTGAGGAGGTGGGTATGAAGGCTGATTATAATATGATGGCTGGTTAAACTGACTAGGCTGACCATTATTATAGGCATAATTTTGATAATTTTGCTCAAGTGAAATTTGGGTCTGAGCCTGAGTCTGTTGGGATGTCCAAGAAAAATTAAAGTTACTCCAATCTGAATTATATGAATTTGAAAATGGGATCATTAATCAATTTGGAGTATCCTTGAGTAGCTTGAACTTGTTCTTGGATAAAATATGGAAACTGTGCAGTCATAGGATATTCACTTACATGATGGGTTGGACTAGCACAGATTGAATAATTCTCCTGATAATTAGAAGATGATGTGAATTGTGCAGGAGATTGTTGACCTAGGGTTAGGAGTTGATCTATTTTCTGATCAAGAAGGTCAACTTTATCTAATTTTTGGACTATTAGATTTATATTAGCCATTTGATTATTATGTTTAATGTGAATCAACCATTCAATTAAGTTCAACTAAATCAGAAAAAGCGATTTCCTACCATGCATGTATTAGTGTAACCCTAATGTATGGTTTAAAAATTTTTAGAATTTTTTTTTATTTTATTATTATTATTATTATTTTATTATATTAAAAATTAATTTTTTTAATTATTTTTATTTATTAATTTTAATTTAATTTAATTTAATTTAATTATTAATTTTTAGTTAGTTTAATTTTTATTTTATTTTATTTTATTTTATTTTTTAGAGGAGAAAGGAAGAAGAAAGAAAGAAGAGTTCTAAAGAAGAGGTCCTAAGGAGTCCTAGAACTAAGAAGAAAGAGAAGAATTAGGTTTAATTAGGTTTGATGTTGGTTAGCAATCAAGTTGGTCAATCAATCCTGACTAAGGGTTATCCTAGATCTAGACAGCTCCTAACTGCCAAGGTCACCTTCAAGCCCTCCAAGTGTAGGATTAGCCAATCAACTGGCCAGGTAAGTGTAAGGTCGGTGGGAGTCCCCCCGTTGCTTGCCTTAGACACCAATTGTGCTTGGCCAGGTAAGCGAACGGAACCAATTAGAAACCACCTTCCTTCGGGCCCAATCGTCCCTGAACCACTTTCCTAGACACCAGTCAAATTGACTTATCCTAACCCGGTTCAACTCTTAGGATTCCTTATCCTATTGAGCTCGAGTTCCTAGGGTTGATGTCTAATTGATTTTAATTTAAAGGTTTAGGTCAATGCAGGATGTTGGTTGGTTGTTTGTGGGCTAAGGAAGGGTGATCAAATCCCCACCTTATCTTGTTTAATTGGGTTGTGCCCTTAATTTGATTTAATATGAATATGCACGAAAAAAAAAAATTCAATCAAAGGGTTTTATGCAATTTAAACTAGATGCATGCAACTAATTAAATTCTGAAAGGCTTACCTTGCCTCCAGCAATCACCAAAAAAAATAAAAATAAAAATAAAGATAAAAATAAAACTAATATGATGCATGCTCTAAGCAGTTAAGATTTCTAATCTTGTCATAAGATTTTTTAATTAGGTTTAAATGAATATTTTTTTAAATTAATTTAAAAATAAAATAAATAAATAAATAAAATAAAAAGAAAAGAGAACTAGGGTTAGGATTGATCTCACCAGGCAAAACTTCTGATTCTTTTTGTTCTTTTTTTTTCTTTTCCTACAAAATAATAAAAAAAAAAATTAGTAAGAAAATAAAAATTTTATTTATAATTTATTTATAGAAAAATCAAAGAGATCAAAAATTTAATATCCGTGCCTTCCCCGGCAACGGCGCCAAAAACTTGATAGGGACGCGATGCTGTCGTTAAGACACCGTGTTTATCAGTTTAATCCGACTTCTTAAAATCATTAAAATTGCGTAGATAGTAGTGAGTCGGGTCGAATCCACAGGGAAGGTAGTATTTTTAGATTTGAAATCTTTGATTTTTGAAAAGAAAGAAGAAGAATTTGAGTTTTTTAGAATCAAAAGTGAAGTCGGAAAATTAAAAAGTAAAAATTAAAAGATGCAGGAATTTAAACTTGGTACTAAGATCTACTAGTTAGATCTTAGCATCTACTTGCAAAGCAATAATTTAAAGTGCAGAAATTAAATTGCAATAAAAATAAAAAGCAAGAAGAAATTAAAGTGCAAAAATAAAATTTTTATTAATTAAAATTTTAAAATTTAAATACATAAAATTTAAAAAAAATAAAATAGCCTGATCTCTGATCTTGGATCGGCATTGGCAGAAAGATGGTGTAGAAGCTCGGCTCTTCTTCTCGGCACCCGTTGCTTCGAAGCAGCCTTTAACCCATAGCCTGGCTTCGCCCTGTACCAAAGCTTCACCTTGATCGGAGATATCAATTTTTGATGGCCTGGGGTCCTTTTTATAGAGCTAGGAGGGCTGGATATTTTTTCTAAAGGCAATATGGGACTAATGCCTTTGTAATCGTCAAAATACAAACAAATTTGGATAAAATTTGAATCAAAATAGCTCTGATATGACTCTGATAAATCTGATAAAATCCAGCCGTTCAATAGGAATCCAACGGTCCAAAAATCATCAAAATCGGATGCAGATAAGCTCAGATCGGGTCGGATTAAATTCTGGCCGTTGGATCGCGCTTGATCGAGGAAATCTGGCCGCAAATCGCGCTTCGGGAGTCTTGATCACCGCCGGCAGCGTTCTGGACCGTCGGATCATCGCCTGGATCGAGCGCTGCCGTCCGATGGTGATCCGCGTGATGTTTGTATCTGAATAAAATTCGGAAGCAACCACAGCCGTCCGATCCTGACCGCAAACAACCACATCCGTCCGATCGCGCAATAACTGTTCCCATGGACCGCGTGGACCGGCCGCACCGCACACCGCAACCAATCAGCGCCGCTGTTGTCGGACGAAAAGACTAAATTACCCTTGTGAGCCGCGATAAATTTCTGTAGACCCTTAAGGGGTCTAGGTCCACCACGTGGCAATCTCTGATTCGCCGGAATTTGCTGAGCTGGCGGTCCACGCCTAGATCGTGGACCGGCTGATGGCTTCAACGGCTGAGTCGGCTTGATGGCTTGGCTTGGCTTGGTGGCTCGGCTTACGGAGCCGGCTGAGCCGTTTTCTTTTTTTTATTTAATTTTTATTTATTTTATATCTTTCAAAATTCATATCTTTTCCATTTTAGCTCCGTTTTACTTGAAATTTATTTCGTTGTGATCAGAAAAATGAGCTCTTTCTATTGATAATAAAATTTTATTTTTTTAATTTTTATTAATTTTTATTATTTTTTAATTAATTTTTTAATTAATAAAAATATGAATTTTTCAAAAATTATATATAAATTGATTAATAATTCTTAAAAATTAATATAAATTAATTAATAAATTAATATTTTTATTAATGAATTTATGATGTTTATCAGCAGCTTAAGGGCCTATTTGGCTAAACCCTTCCAGATCTGAAGGATAGATGGAAAGAGAATGAGGAAAGAGTGCACTAAGCGGAGGAAGGGAGGTAGCAGGATAAGGGAGAGGGAGATTGCACGAAATCATGTGCTTGATCCCGATGGATTTTTTTTTTTTTTTAAAAAAAAAAAAAAGATCTCAAGAGGCCTATTTTTCACCCCAATGGGGACCAGGCCCCACAACCCCCTGCCCTCTTCCTCTCCTGCTCCTTCCCTATCTCCCCCCTCCCATGATCTCTTCCCCTTCAATCCCACCAGATCCAGCAGGAACTTCCCAAACAGGCCCTAAAGTTTATTTTTTTTCCTCACTTCAATTCAGATTTCAACATATAAATATACCATCCTACAAATGCATTATAATATGTACAATTTACTGCATTTCTAAATTTTTCTCATTTTCTCTTTCATTCTTTTGTTTGTTCCTTATTATTCCAAAATTTTCTAAGCACTTGAAGAATCCTACTTATCCATGTTGAAACTCCTACATGTCCTAAAAGAGGAGGAAATAAACTCTTCTTGAGTCTTTGTTTTCTTCTTTGTGAAAGAACTAGCATATTTTAACTCATCCATTGGATGATCATGGATAGCATCAAAAGTTCAAGAAAGAATGCAAGTAAACTTATGATAGCATATCCACAAGTGGCATTTAAAGAAAAACTAAAGAAATAATTATGACATAATATAATGTATTTGACAATAAGTACCCATGCACATATGTCTTAAGTTTATAAAAGTAATAAGGTACAGTATTTTTCACAGCCCACAAAAATTGCACAAAAGGATATAGATGTATACGGACCTGTCGAAATATTTGAAGAACAGTGATTGTTGGAAAAAATTCCTTCTTTGC
The DNA here is from genome assembly GCA_006176705.1 of Cocos nucifera. NCBI lineage: Eukaryota > Viridiplantae > Streptophyta > Magnoliopsida > Arecales > Arecaceae > Cocos > Cocos nucifera. Next base: position 979,778 of record QRFJ01000359.1, on the reverse strand, counting down.
CTGCATAACTTTGGCAACATCTAGTAAAGTTCCATCCAAATGAACAGGGAACAGTAAATAAGCTTCATGACTCGGTGATCCTTGTCGCACACCCTAGAAAGGTACAGTGACTAGTAATTGCATCTATAATAATACACATCACAGAGAAACTAGTATATATAGTACCAAAATAAAGAGGCCAAATCTCAGTCTGTGTGCATTTAACATGCCAGAGCTTCCAAGACAGTAAATGACTTCTTCACCTCAATCATTATGACACAAGATCCTTCCAAATTATGAACATGGATGCTGAGAAAGAATCTTTTAACTACAGTGGGAATGTTGACAACATAGTGAAATTATAGATAATTGTTGATCAGAAGTGGGAAAAAGAAAAAAGAAAAACATTTTTGGAACTTTAGAAAATGTATAATTCTTTTGCTCAGCTATGCATCATATAATGCAATCAATAATTTGTTTGGATACATAGAACAGTTCATCAAAAGAACTCTTAAATCATTATCACGTTACAAAAATTCTCATGCTCTTGGATGCTAAAGCATATAATAAAACATTCTGAAGTAGTGTTTTGAAAACTTTCGATAACAAAAAGGTACAGAAAACATGTTTATATAACTCCTAATGTGATAAACTGGAAAATTGGCAAAATAGCTGTACTTCAAATGAAAGATGGGAGCTATGTGAAACCAAGAATACTCCAACAATTTCAAGTGAGTACAGAGAAATTATAATGCAACACATCATTTTTATCAGAAAAGTTTGAACTCTTCAATGTACCTTTCAGAACATACTGGTAATATCCTTCATCCACGCTTCATAAATTTGATTCCTAGACTAATATCTTTTCTTATGCTAACATTGACCAAAAAAAATGATTGAATGTGGATTTGCACCCACACACACTAGAAACGGGGAGCTGGAGAGAATAAAGAGCACCAGTTGTAGTAGTACTAGTACTAGTACTACTACTACTACGATGAGAGAGAGAGAGAGAGAGAGAGAGAGAGAGAGAGAGAGCAAAAATGTGCTTTCTAAAGAATGCTATAATCAAGTATTCTGGGAATCTTATTCGATGACTAAATTACCACATTGCAAGCAATGACATTGAGGTAAGGTATGATAATTAGGTTAGATTTTCAAAAATTTTGCTCCAAGCCTTCTATCCAAGTCATGAATAAAATGACTGGTTAGTGAACAGCTTCCAACATAATGATAACCCTCTATTCCTTTTTTTCCATATGTGACAGGAAATAGTCAAGCAATGTGTGCATAGTCGTTAGTTATAAATATAAAACATTTTTTATTATTTTATTACTCAAGAATAAATTATTTTTAGAAAAAAAAGGATTAAAACTTAGATATGCTACTTTGCATAAGAGCATCAAAGCTAGTATCTTTGTTGGTGAAAAAATGATTTAAAAGAAAAAAATTGTTGAAAGGAGTATGCCTCTGGTAGCATATACCCTTGAAGTGGCATGACAAAACTAATTTGTTGTTAGGTAAGAAATGGGCATTGAGTGGATGGAAAATCCCTTATAAATTCATTATCCCGCAAATTAAGCAAGATTGGCCAAAAGGCCCAAAATATTCCTTGGAAGAGACATTAACATGGAATTTAAAACTAACAAGCTTAATTCATAACAGGTGATTTGGAGTACTATCACCCCTAAGCAGATCTGTTTCCATCATGGGCCACATAGGGTTGGTTTAGAAGTGGTATAGTTATCAGAAGGCTATTTAGACCTGTCATTTTGAGATGACACCAACTTCTATACGCCCTACCTAAAACATTATGAGCAACATACATATTTTTTATTCAGTTAGCCATATTTTATAATCCAAGAAAAGTGAAATATGTAGATATAAGATATGAGAAAAAGGAAGGGAGATTCATAAGGAGATTTACACTTGCTTTAGTAAATTAACAGTACCATGTAGCGTCACTTCAAAATCAATTTATTCTATCACTACATTTAAAAAAAAATTCAGATCTGTCTATGAAGAACATGTTTAAGCATAAGGATTAGACTGGTATGACACTAATGTACAAATAACTGGTACTTTTATTTAAACTTTGTGTATCTTTATTTACATTAAGACTTTATAATATCTTCCCAAAGGGGAGCAATTTATAATTAGCATAACCATTCTCAAATATCTAAACAAGATCTCCAAACATATTTTGCAAAATTTACTAAATATTGTATGATAAAATAGACAGATTTTTTTAGCTCTTATGTTCATAATCGTAAGAATGATCTGCACTTATAATCCAAGTAGCATTAATTACAATTTTTTTAAAAAAAGTCCTTCACAGTTTCCAATATTTCATCTTTATTTTTCATGTTATCAGTTTTATACATATCTATTCACACTATTCTAGTACTAATATATATTCTTCATTTTTTGCTAGTGTTACCACTTGGCACCGGTATCATATGCAGTATTTTTTTTTTTTAACCCATAAGCATAAAGAGCGAGAGTTTCCATGCCAAAGAAAAGGAGGGATGGTAAAGATGTTGGTCATGTGAAAAGAAAAAAAAAAACAACTTGTCACTAAAAACATGAGAGTTCCAAAAAAACAAAAGGAAAAAATGTTATCAGATAGTACAATTTTAAGATGAAGAGTCACTGTTATATAATAAAGTTATATCAAAAGGACAGAAAATTTGTTGGCAGAAATATATCATATAACAAAGAAACAGGTGAAAGTAGGATGCATAAAGCTGCCAACATTTAGGTACAATAAATGAGTAGTTAGGTATGCAAAGAGTTTAAGAGTTTTAGCAAAACAATGTTACCAGTTAGTACAGTTTTAAAATGAACAACATCATACACTGAATTATAGGATTTGTTGGTCAAGATATATCATACAACAAAGAGAAAGGTGAAAGTAGGATACATAAAGTTGCTAACATATAGATAGTATGAATGTCATTAAGTATGTGAAGCATCAATTTTGCCAAAAAACAAAACTGTGATGCTAGAGATTGATTGCTACGCTTCATTACTACAAGGCAGTGACATAAAGAGAATAAGAAGACACATTCCATGATATAACTACCATGGCTTACCCCTAATCTCCAGAACAACCTACAGATCTATCTACATAATTAATAAGCACATTTGTTTCTTAGAAGCATTACAATTCAGGATACTTTAATAGAAATGACTCCAAAAGAAACAAAATTGGAGTACCTTAACTGCAATAATCGCATGATCAAGAAGGGGAAGCAGATTAGGGTGATTAAATAGCGATGAAACACGAATCTCCTCCCTAACCAACTCTAACTGCTCCTCGCTTTGAATGAGAACTTTCTTCATAGCATATGTTCCATCAGCTGAACAAAATTCAGATCTGAAATAACATTAGCACATCCACCATTGCACTGATGAGATGACAGGTAAAAAGATATTAAGTGGTGTATACTTGACTTTAGAAATTACACAAAAAATCATGTTAAGAAATGAAATGAAATGTTCCTATTGCATAATGCGAGAAACTTGGGTGAGGCTGGACATTGCCATAGAGCCTGCATAAGTACAGTCCTTTGATTAATACACCCTATTGATCTTGTCTGTATCAGAATAATGTTTGAGAGAGAGAGAGAGAGAGAGAGAGAGAGAGAGAGAGAGAGAGAGAGAGAGGCAAACAAAATCTGCCAAAATGTGTTTGGTTTTACCAAATCATATAACCTAAGAAACAATACCACCCATCAAATATCCTTATTATCAAATTAGCCATGTGCATTGCACATGCTATCATATATAAGTGATAAGTGATAACTAGGAGATTGGCATATTTGAAAGCCATGCAATGTTCTTCTGTTTCCCTTTTTTTTTTCTTTTTTCGGTTCGGCAGGGAGGGGGGATTTTGTTAGTTGGATGGTTTCATGGTAGAGGATCCCAGGGTGAGTTCAAATACCATCGAAGTTAATGGAGGTTGATCTCCCTATATAGAGGAGAAATTCTAACTCTGTACTGCATGTCATCCAATTTTAGCCACAGTTTTATTTATATGATTTACAGCTGCGGGATACATTGGGAGTCATCTAAATTGCAAATCCACACCTTAATCATGGTCTGCAACCCATCTTATAATGACTTGAAGACAAATATCAAATTATTTGGAGGATTTTTACCTACGAATTGAGTGGATCCAAAATGGGCAATTTTCGACAACAGGATAAATGGGCTTCTTTAATTTATGGCGGGCTTATTTGATTTATGGTTTGGAAATACTCAAACCTATTTAACTTTAGATAATGCATTTTAAGATGTATAAAATGTGATCAACAACATATTTTCTTGATTTATGTTCCACCATGCATGTCCCGACCAAACTCTATACGCAGGACATTCCTAGCAAGTAATGCCCAAATACTAGTGAAGAAATTTAAATATCAAAAAAATTCAGGTGATATGACACAATGGTATGCAATCCAAGAAAAACTAAATCATGCACTTTGGAACAAAATCCATGAGCCTGCAGGAGTTCAAAAGGGGACTGGTGCATGTCTAAGGTGCAAACATCTCTAAGAAAAACAGCACCTTGTAATTTCCAGCAATTTTTTAGGTTGTTTAGGTTCTATTACTTAGCATGAACTATCTAGTTCAACATCCACACAGGTTCTCCTGTCCTTTCACTCCAATTATACAAGAACTCCAGGAAAAATAGCATCTTCATATTTATCTTTTTCCTACTGTGACCTGGCAAGCACCAATGTACTTGTCAAGGTACCCAAAGTATTATGTACACAATTATTAAAAGGAAAATTATGATTTATCACAAAATCATCTAATTCTTGAGATTTAGTAGCCAAATAAGATTAAGATTTCAAGTTTGCAGTTTAATAGCTAAAAGGGATTCCTAGTGTTATTGGTATGCTTAAGGATATCCATCTATGAGATATATGTAGCTGTACTGATATATACTCATGTGGTTGTCTCTAAATCTTAGTGATTAATCCATTCCAAATAGCATGTTGCCATGTGACATTCAGACCTTGACATTTTCTTAGTACTGTTGATCCTTCAAGTCACATTATCAGCTTAGATATTACAAAAGATGTGACGAACTTTCATCAGCCTGTAAGAGAAGAAGGAAAAGAACAAGAGATCTTTCATGGCTTACTGGGACCATCATAGTATTCGACATGAACAAGAAAAAACTGTTTCCAGCCTAACTCACAAGAATAAGAGTAACAATTCGAAAAAAATTATTAATAAATTAACAACAAGGTGACGTTCTCTATTATGAGACCCAAAAGCCCCTACTTCGACAGAGGCAGGAAGATCTTATCAAAATAACATTCTGTGAATCTATATAACAAAGTTACATATGCCTCATATAGTAGTAGCAGAAGCAAACGTAAAACCGACTATTGATCAATGCAGAATATACGAGGAAGAAAGAAAAAAAGAGAAAAATGTAAGAAAGCAAAATCAAGAATCTTGCTAAAGTATAAGCAAAAAAAAGAAAAAAAGAAATCAACTTTTAGCACAAGATTCAAGAAACTTTTTAACTACACCGTTGCATCAAATGCTCACGAATTCACAGATCTCCTTTAATTATGCAACTCAGAAAATAAATCAAGAAAATGTATTCTTCACATTATACAATAAGAAAAAAAAAGGCAAATTTCTCAAACTATGATTGGAACGGAAATCTGAGAGGAATTTATAGAAAAAGATTAATAATTTCATACTCATCAGCAGAAATCACCGAAAGTGCCGGGATTGACTTAAAATTAGCAAGAAAATTACTGCCATTAAAAATCAGAAGATCAAGAAACCAATATCAGAAGCAAAAAAAACCCTAACATCTTGAATTGGGCTCAGGATCAAATTTCCGATTGGGAAAAAAAAAACCGGCATTAAGAACCGGGGCAATGCAGCCAAGAAACAGGCTCGGATCTACCGCCAGACCTGAGATGTGCGAAGGGTCGATGGACTTCTTCTTGGCGAGCCCCCCGCCGTCGGAGACGACCTCTTTGACGAGGTAGACGTAGGCGAAGCCCCCCTCGCCGAGCTGCCTCAAGATCCGGAACCGGTTCTCGTTGATCCACACATCGCCGCCGGCGCTCGCGGCGTCGTAGAAGGCGTTCAGCCCCGAGAACGAGCACCCCATGGCCTCCGCTTCTCCTCTTCCTCACCTTCTCTTTTCTCTGAGATGAGGACAAATTTTATCGCATGAGATGCAATTAGGATGATGGGATGGGTCGGGATGGAAGTCACATAATTAAATAATACTGATTAGACCCGCCATCCCTAAGAATTATATTTAAAAGAATTATTAAATAAAAAATTGACATTTAACTTGTCTCATAAATATGTAAAAAAAATTGTACACGGGTTTACAAGCCCAACTTTACACTCTCCAACTGAAACATCAGCCCATGCTACGTGGACTATACCTTGGACGTGTCGGTGGTGAGAGAGTGTGGATTTGGGTCAGAGGGTGTGGATTTGGGTCACGCACTGGACTGTTAGAAGTCCTCTCTAGTGTTGGTTATGCATGGGGAAATTGTGTTGAGGCTTTTTGTATTAAATATTTAGAGGGAACTCGAAATAGGAACCTGAGAATGTGGAGTGCGTTAGAATTTTTTTTTTTTCTTACTGTTTTTTCTTTTTTATTTTTTTATTTATTTGATTGATGAGATGGATATATTGCCCAACTTGGGATAAAAAAATAAAAAGAACTTGCCAATTCTCTCGATTAATTTATGTTACACCGCATGTGGCCGGGTGTCAATTCGGCGCATTTCCGGAGAAAGCATCTTTTTTCGTAGAATCCGGAGAAAGTATCCGATCGAAGGTCGGTCAACCAGGGAAGTGCGAAGGTAGCTACGTCGAATGACTTTTGGGTGGCGTTTGGTTGGAGACCACCAAAAATCTTTATTTTAAAATAATTTAATTTTTAATGATTTAAAAATATCATATTTAGTATATTTATTTTAATAATTAAAATTTTTAGATACCTATGAATAGTTATTTAGTATTTCATAAAAATTCAAAATCATTGACTACATGTATCAAAACTATCTAGAGTATATTCTATAAAAAAATATATTTATTAATTATATAAAAATATATTAATTATCATTTAAAAAATTAATATTTTTATTTATACTTATAATATATTATTTTAATACTAATATTTATTTTGATTAAAAAATAAGATGAATAGAAATTATATATCAAATAATTATATTATATAAATAAAAAATAAAATAATTTATTTTTATTATAATTTTAAATTATCATTGAATAATACCATGATAATAATATAATTAACGATATATCATAATGTAACATATATCATAAATATAATATACATAATATCAATATAGTATAATATATATAATATTAATATAATATGTTAATAGTATTTTGATATACCAATTCTTTGTGTTAGATTGAGGAGTATATTTATCTCGAAATTTTAATCCGAGATCGTTACCTTGGGATGGTGTAGGATACCCGACCTTAAGAATAGATATTTTATTATGGAGGTGGTAGTGATTTAAGAAGTGTAGATGATTTGGGATCATTGCTATATAGAATATTATGGTATAATTACATATGGTGATCTCAGTCACCTCCATCTATATCATCCTTGATTTTAAAATGATCGTTCCATACTAAATGCTTTCTTCATGCCTGAAGTTTTTATGGTTTGAATAACTTTAAAGTAGAAGTTTTGCCATCTATCATGATTCATATATATATATATATATATATATATATATATATATATATATATATATATATATATATATATATATATATATATATATATATATATATATATATATATTATTGAGGGTAAACCCTACTTCCACCGAAGTTCAGTCAGATGCTCAACGGACAATACAACCGGTAGTCACAGAAAAGCCTTAACGGCCGAACTCATTAGCAGATGAGCCTCGGTCGAACTTCTCAGTGATCGAGCTCCGACCGAACTTCTCAGCAGCCGGACTCCTCCTCCAGTCGAACTTCTATGGAAGCTGAACTCCTTACAGACTGTTGATGGATTTCTACAAGCGATCCCACTACTGAATGGTTACACGACAATAATGATTGTCATTTATCAAGACAACACGATCGGCATTTATTAAGTCAATAACGATCGGCATTGATCAAGATGGTTACGACAATCATTAATTAAGACAGTTACAACAAGCTCCATCTATAAAAAGGACCCTCTAGATATGCTCACGCCAGACTCTAAGCTCTTCTTTTCTTCTCGAAATTCTGCCGAACTCCATACTGAGCACTCCATTTCTGTTGGTCAGAGATAACTTGACCGTCGGAGGGTCCTGTCGGAGCCACCTCTACTGGCTCCAACGAGATTTTATTTTGCAGATCACCGACGGCGATCTCGTCCTCTTCTACTCCAGCTCAATCCGACATCAACCAAATTTTGCACCAACAGATTTGGCGCTAGAGGAAGGACCCTCTATTCTTGATATTCCCTCGATCTTAAAGGAGTGCTCAGCAGCAATCTAGAGTTCTTCCCAGAAAAAAATGCCTCCCAGGAAAACTTCGACCCGACGATCAACGGCCTCCGTGATCTGATCCCGTTCAGATTCGTTTGCTTCCACTCTAATCTCGACAACTCAAGTTTCATCTATAGCTGCGATGGATGCGGAGCAGTTTAACCTGCTCGTCCAGTAGGTTCGTGGCCTCATAGAGGCGATGTAGGCAGTGCAGGCCATGCACCAGCAGGCCCCGACATCGGCTCAATCGGTGTGAGATTCTCCAAAGCTCTGTGGTCCAATCTAGGAATGGCCGACTTAGACTACCCGACCTCCGATCTTCGAAAAAGGAAAGCAGAGGAGGGAGGGCCCCTGCTCGAACCACGACTCGACCCAGGAGGAAGCTTCACATCCATTCTACCAAAATATCTTGGAGATCAAAGACCGTGAAGATCTCTTGGATCAAAGACTCTTAGAAATGAGTCGACGGATTGAAGAACTCCGTCACACTCCCTCCTCACATGGGTCATGCCCTTTGGGCTAAAAAATGTAGGGGCAACGTACCAGCATTTGATCAATCTTTAAGGAGCAGATCGATCGCAACATGAAGGTGTACATAGATGATATGCTTATCAAAAGCCGAGCTTCAACATACCACCTCGTCAATCTTAAAGAGATCTTCGGTGCACTCAGAAAGCACAAGATGAAACTGAACCCGACCAAGTACACCTTTGGTATGACCTCAGAAAAGTTTCTAGGATTCATGGTATCGAGACGCGGGATTGAAGCAAACTCCAAAAAAATTCGAGCCATTCAGAAGATGACCGCCTCAAAAATGATCAAAAAAGTTCAGCGCCTGATCGAAAAGGTAGCATCCCTAAATCGCTTTGTCTTAAGGTCGGTCGAATAATATGTGCCCTTCTTCCAAGTTCTCAGGCAACCAAAGAACTTCTGCTGGATGGCAGAGTGCCAACAGATATTCGAGGAGCTTAAAAACTATCTCGACTCACCCCCACTGTTGGCAAAGTCCGAACCCGAAGAAAAATTATTTCTGTACCTAGCTGTCTCCCCGATGGCTCTAGCAGCAGTCCTGATCAAAGAGGAAGCGAAGATGCAGCGATCGGTCTACTATGTAAGCTGGGTCCTGAGGGATGTAGAGATCAGGTACTCTAAGTTAGAAAAACTAACTTACTCTCTTCTAATTACTGTCCGAAGACTTCGACCTTATTTTCAAGAGCACACCATTACGGTTCTCACGGACCAACCAATAAAAGTAGTCCTTCACCGAGCGGATGCTTTCGGGAGAATTGCAAAATGGGCAATCAAGCTCACAGAGTTTGACTTCAACTATCGACCCCGGCTATCGATCAAGGCCCAGATATTGATAAATTTTGTGTTAGAATGCACCATTTCAGTCGAAGCCGAGCTTGAACAGAATGAGACCGGCACCCTGCTATCGCAGCCGAACCTCTCCAAAGACTTTTGGGCTCTGCATGTGGATGGCTCATCCAACTCCGTTGGAGCTAGTGTGGGGGTGGTCTTGATCAGCCCCGAGGGCGTCTCGTCGAGTACGCACTATGCTTTGAGTTTCCTGCGACCAATAATGGGGTCAAATATGAAGCGCTGATCGTCGGATTAAAAATAGCGAGAAAATTAAAAGTAGATTGGCTTCAAATCTATAGCGATTTTAAGCTAGTGGTAGGCCAAGTTAATGACAGCTACGAGGCATGGGAGGACAGTATGGTAAGATACCTTGGAAAGCTGAGGGATTTGACTCCAGCCTTCGATAGTTTTGGCATTCGATAGATTCCGAGGACGAAAAATGTAAGAGCCGATCTTCTCTTCAAGTTGGCCACTTCAGCCCTAACCGAGCTGCCCAAAGAAGTATTCTTGGAGACTCTGAAGTGCCCAACCCTAGAGGAACCCCAAGTCATTCTGCAGACAAAATTCGAACCAAGCTGGATTGATCCGTTGGTCGCCTACCTCAAGGAGGGGGTCCTTCCTCATGATCCAAAAGAAGCTCGAAAACTCAAGAATCAGGCCTTCCGCTATGTTTTGTATGAAGGCAGGCTGTACAATAGGTCATACTCGCTCCCACTGCTGAGATGTCTTCGACCTTCAGAGACTGACCTCACATTGTGGGAGGTGCACGAGGGACTCCATGGAAGTCACGTAAGAGTCAAGTCCCTATCGCAAAAACTACTTCGATAAGGGTACTATTGGCCGATCTTGTTTTGCGATTCCATGGAGTATGTGAAGAAGTACGATCGCTGTCAGAAGAATGTAAACATACAAAGACAGCCGACCTCCGAGCTTGCTCCGCTAAGTGCACCTTGGCCATTTATGCAATGGGGAATGGACATACTTGGTCCATTTCCGACGGCATCCGAGCAGCGAAAGTTCCTTCTGATCGCGATCGATTATTTTATCAAGTGGATTGAAGCCGAACCACTAGTGAAGATTACCGAGGCCAAGGTGCAGGACTTCATCTGAAAATTGCTAGTCTATCGATTTGGTCTACTTCGATCCCTCATAATCGATAATGGGCGATAATTCACTGGGATAAGGTTCGTTGAGTTCTGTGAAGAACTAAACATCTTCTACTACTTCACATTGGTGGCTCACCTGTAGGCCAATGGAGAAGCTGAGGTGATCAACTGAATTCTGTTGCAAGGCATCAAGATGAGGCTCGACAGAGTAAAGAGGATCTGGGTGGACGAACTCTACCACGTCCTCTGGGCGTACCAAACTATACAAAGGATGCCGATCGGAGAAACACCATTCGCCTTGGCCTTTGGGATGGAGATAGTCATCCCGATCGAACTTAAGCTTTCGTCTGCATGAGTCGTAGCCTTCAATGAGCAGTACAATCCACAGGATCTAAGATTTAACCTCGACCTGCTGGAAGAAAAAAGGAAGAAAGCCCATATCCGGATGGCAGCCTATAGATGGAAGGTGGCTCGAAACTACAACTTTAGAGTTAGAAACAAGACATTCAGATTGGGAGACTTAGTGCTCCGATGAGTCACCATCTTTTAGCCTCAGAGCCAGAAAAAGCTCGTTCCTAATTGGGAAGGCCCATATGAAGTGGTAGAGGTCATCCGATCCGGTACTTATCGCTTGAAGGAGCTCGGAGGGATGATGCTTCCACGACCTTGGAACTCAAAAAATCTGAGGATGTATTATCAGTAATTTTTCTTCAATAAAACTCCTTCATTTCAACATTATTGTTTTCTAGTGCAAGAATTATGTGACGATAGGAAAGAAACAATCCAAAGGCCATATCAAGAACAGAAGGAGAACCTCGTCTTAACATGAAGTAAGTCGAAGTCCTTCAACCTCGACCGCAGAAGATAAGATCTCCTCCGAGCCAACCTCGACTATAGGAGATAAGATCTCCCTCGAGATAACTTCGATTGTAGAAGATAAGATTTCTCCCAAGGCAATCTCGACTGCAGGAGATAAGATCTCTTCCGAGACAACCTCGATCGTAGGAGATAAGATCTCCTCCAAGGCAATCTCGGCCGTAGGAGATAAGATCTCTTCCAAGCGATCGAGCCAACCTCAGCTGTTGGAGATAAAATCTCCTTCGAGCGCCCATATCAACCTCGGCTATAGGAGATAAGATCTCTTCCGAAGCAACCTCGACTGTAGGAGATAAGATCTCCTCCAAGACAACCTCGACCGTAGGAGATAAGATCTTCTCCGAGGCAACCTCGATCGTAGGAGATAAGATCTCCTCCAAGCCAACCTCAACCGTAGGAGATAAGATCTTTTCCGAGGCAACCTCGACCATAGGAGATAAGATCTCCTCCGAGATAACCTTAGTCGTAGGAGATAAGATCTCCTCCGAGGCAATCTTGGCTGTAGGAGATAAGATCTTCCTCGAGCGATCGGGGCCAAACCTCAGCTGTTGGAGATAAGATCTCCCCCGAGTGCCCATATCAATCTCGACTATAGGAGATAAGATCTTCTCCGAGGCAACCTCGACTGCAGAAGATAAAATCTCTCTCGAAGCAATCTCGACCGTAGGAGATAAGATCTCTTCCAAGACAACTTCAGCTATAGGAGATAAGATCTCCTCTGAGGCAACCTCGACCGTAGGAGATAAGATCTTCTCCGAGCCAACCTCTATTGCAGGATATAAGATCTCCTCCAAGACAACCTCGATCGTAGGAGATAAGATCTCCCCCAAGCAACCTCGATCGTAGGAGATAAGATCTCCCCCAAGCGACCGGGCCAACCTCAACTACTGGAGATAAGATCTTCTCCAAGCGTCCGTATCAACCTCGACTGTAGGAGATAAGATCTCCTTCGAGACAACCTCGACTGCAGGAGATAAGATCTCCTCCGAGGCAACCTCGACCGCAGGAGATAAGATCTCTCTTGAGACAACCTCGGTTATAGGAGATAAGATCTTCCCCAAGCCAACCTTGATCGTAGGAGATAAGATCTCTTCCGAGGCAACCTCGATCGTAGGAGATGAGATCTCCCTCGAACGATCGAGCCAACCTCGACTGCTGGAGATAAGATCTTCTCCGAGCACCCGTATCAATCTTGACCGTAGGAGATAAGATCTCCTCCGAGGTAATCTCAGGGATAGGAGATATGATCCCCCGAGCTTCGACTTCAATGGGTGCGGAGTCCAAAAAAGGACTTCGACAGTCGTCTATTTTGGTACTCCCTTTCTTCAAATTTTAAATTCGAGAGTGGGGGGACTATTATTGAGGATAAATTTCGCTCCCATCGAAGTTCAGTTGGATGCTCAGCAGATAATACAATCGGTAGTCACAAAAAAGCCTCAGCGATCGAACTCATTAGTGGACGAGCCCCGATCGAACTTCTCAATGATCGAACTCCTCAGCAGTCGAACTCATTAGCGACCGAGCTCCGGTCGAACTCTTTAGTAGTTGGACTCCTTCTTCAGTCGAACTTCTATGAAAGTCGAATTTCTTACAGGCTGTTGATGGATTCTTACAGACGATCCCACTATTGAACAGTTATACAATAATAATGATTGTCATTTATCAAGACAACACGATTGATATTTATCAAGTCAATAACAATCGACATTGATCAGGATGGTTACGACAGTCATTAATCAAGACAGTTACAATAAGCTCTGCCTATAAAAAGGATCATTTAGATACGCTTATGCTAGGCTCTAAGCTCTTCTCTCCTCTTCGAAATTCTATCAAACTCCACATTGAGCACTCCATTTTTGTTAGTCAGAGCTAACTTGACCGTCGGAGGGTCCTGCCAGAGCCACACCCATCAGCTCTAAATGGAACTTTATTTTGCAGGTTACCGACGGTGACCTCATCCTCTTCCACTCCAGCTCGATCCGACGTCAACCAAATTCTACACCAACATATATATATATATATTACAAGGCAATGACTCAAATAACTTAGCTTCAGTTTTTATTGTCATTATTTTTCCAATTTTTTTTGGGTCTAAAGAAGTTATCCAATCATAATATCTACTTTAGTCAAATTATCTTTCAAAATGGACTAAATTCAAACAAATCTATATAATTATATTGAACGGGAAGACAGCACTCTTCCAACGCAATAAGTGTCGCACATCCAACATTCCACATGTCATTCGGTTCATCTGCCATATGTCATCCATCCAATGGCTCATATATTTACATTTAAGATGCCAGACATTTAAGAATAAAAATAGAAAAATCTATCAAATCCACATGCTTGAAATCTACTTACTGGGTGATGGAGGTTATCATTTAAAAGGGGAGACAAGTTCTTCTGCTAATTCCTCTTGAGTCATGCATCTAAACTGCTGGGTAATAGATGGTTGGAGAGAACAATCGATAGATTTGGTGGCTTGAGAGAGTGTTGATTTGGATGGAGAGTCATAGGAAGACATATATACTGGTGACAGGCATGATAGAGGGGATTGGTCAGTAGAGAAAGACCAATTTTTTTCTGAGAGAGGATCTATATATATCCTTCTCTAGATAGTAGGCAGCAACTATGTACAGAAGAAGGATTTCTCTGGTGAGACTTTTCTTTACCTATAGCATAGATTATATAGATATTCTTCCTCTGTTTTGAACTTATTAAACTATTTACGATGGTTGCTGCAGGTGTGCTATAGCCGACTACCCCCATTGCTGCATCATCTAAAAAAGGAAGGATTTTGATACGTCTGAGATTTCTTTTTCTTTTTTTTACCATCAGAGCAATGTAGAGTTGCTATGATAGCCTTTCTCTTCCCATGCTATATCATGTGGAAGAGAGAGGGTTCATGTCTGATCAACACTATTGATCATTATGGATGGTGGGATTTTTTGAAAGATTGCTGCATAGAGCAGCCATCCATTCTCGAGAATCATCATGGACAGGTTTGCTGCAAGGGTTTAAACAAAAAAGAGAGTGGATGGTTGCTGCTAAAGTTCGACAGCTTCCTAAGGTTCGAGCATCGGCTTTGGATAGAGGGCATCCAGATCGGATCAGGAATTAAGGTTCATGGATTCTAGGTTATCGAGTATAGAGTTATAGGACTCCGGCTGAGGACATTCAAGTAATTTTTTTGTGTTAACGGGTTCAGATTCCTAGATTCGGGAATGTGGATTCAGGTCACTAGGTTATTTGGTCTTGGGTTGTTGGATATTAGGGTGCCGGGTATCGGGTTATTAAAGTATCGGGTTACCTAGTTTGTGTTATTGAGTAGCGGGTTATCGGGTGGTCGGGCTATCAAATATTCGGTTGTTGGGTTTCGGATTATGGGTTATTGGTTGTAGAAGATAGTTTAGCTGGGTTAGGATTGGGGTTAGGGTTCGATTTTAGGTTAGTGTTAGGATGAGTGGTTGGGTTAGGTCTATTATGGATGGATTTGTGTCGAGTTATGGTTGGGATGACTGATTGGGTTAGGGTTAGGGTTAGGTTAGCATTCGAGTTAAGGTTAGGGTTAGGGTTTGGAGGTGGGGATGGTGGTGGAGAGAGCTAGGGTTTTCGATTGGGAAGAGACCTGGAGGTTAGGGTAGAGTTGGGTTCCGGTTGGGAAGAGGATGGTTGGGATAGGTGTTAGGATTTAGTTAGGGTTCGAGTTAGGATTAGGGTTAGGACTAAGGTTCGAAGGTGGGGATGGTGGTGGAGAGAGCTAGGGTTTCAAGTTGGGAAGACATATAGAGGTCGAGCTAGAGTTGCAGTGGTGGGGAAGAGAAAGGGATGGCAATGGGAAGCGTTAGGGTTATGGTTAACAGACAGTCGACTAGAAGATGGAGATGGATGGGGTTTGGGCTAGGTTTAGGGCTAGGGTTTGGGTTGCAGAGATGGGGATGGTGGCAGAGAGGGCTATAGATTTTGAGATGGGTTAGAGAAGAAGAGTGGTTGAAGGATATAAAAAGAAAAAAATAATCGAAGGAGGGGAAAGAGAATGAAAAAGGAGATGGTACGGAAGATGGGTTGGTCTGAGCTGAGAATGGAGAGGAGGGGCTCTCGCAATAACCGATAGCCTCACATCTTCAAGGAAGGAGAAAAAGAGAAGAGAAGCGGTGTCGATCACGACCGTCACCAAAGTGGTTGCTTGGAAAAATAATGGATCCATAGGTTGACATGGCCATTCTGTGTAGGTCGTTGGGTGGCAAGATCAATGCATAGAGGGCAGATCTGGTGGGGAAGGGAGGAGGGGTCTTAATCCAACAAAGAAATTATTGGGAATGTATCCAAAAGCCAATCATCAGTCTGTTGATGATTGGATCATATATTTATAATTATATATAAATTATAAATTAATAAAAATTATTTTAGCATTTTTCATCATAAATTCTATTGTCTTCTAGTGAACTTCTGTATTGTGATGAAGTCCTTAGGACTATCTAGATTCAGCAATAGAGGATTTGTCATTTAGTCCTTAAATAGTTCACGATCAAATGATACGTTGTTACTTAAAATGATAATGTTTATCAGGTATAGATCGTTGTGTGCCATATAGGTTAGTTGTCCTCATAATCAAGAAGTGTTGAGATACTGATATAGCATGCAAGTGAAATGTATGGGTACATCTATATTGAACGTGACCAACTTCGGAGCTTTTCTTCTGTCAAGATTAGCTTCGATGGAATATGGATATAAATATTCCTCCAACCTGAGATCACCATGGTGACTTTCAAGCAACTCATTATATTTTGATGCCGGACTATCTGAATTTCTAATTCAGTGATGGAAAGTTTCTGGGTACAATTAAGTACTTGTGGAGTCGGTGCGTATATCAAGATAGGATTAACCACTCCTGATTTTAGAAGCTGTATTTAATTATATTTTAATTTAGCAAAACCTTGGTCAGGATAGTCTTAGTGAGGAGTCACGGGACTAATTGCTTTGAGACACGATATAGATGTATTTTCTAGGTTGACAGTCTAACCCTGAGTCATCTATTATACAGAGGTCATAGGGATGAATTATACAGTAACCATATTCGCATAGATTCTGAATGTTGCGATTGTGATTATTTGACCTATTCAGATGTCGGATATCATTGCAAGATGGTTACTTCGATTAGTATAGAAATTAATTTATGTGCTACCGACTTAGATTTGGACCTACGGGGTCACACACATTAGGAGTTCCTATCTGATCTAATGTCTGATCAAGAGTCCCATTGATCTAGAATTCTATGGTCAAAGAGTTTCACTGGATTGAGACTCTGTGATCCTACTGAACTAGAACTCTGAGTCCTACTTATCTGGGACTTTTTGATCATGAGTCTTGATAATCTAGGACACTATGGTCAAGATTCCTACTGAATTTGAACTTTATGATCAAGAGTTTTACTGGACTGAAACTCTAAGTCCTACTCATCTAGAACTTTCTAATTAAGAGTTTCACTAATCTGAAACTCTATGATCGCGAGTTTGATTTGTTTGAGATATTGGGTTTAAGAGTCCCACTGATTTAGGACTCTTCAAGAGTTTCATATTGATAGGACTCTGTTATCCAGTAATCCATTTAATTTGAACTTAGATATTTTTGAAGAATTAATTAGTAATTTGATTGTTGATTAGCTTAATTTAATTGAGCGATGAGGATTCGATCAAGTTCGATTGAATTTGATTCAATTGGATTTGATCCGATTAGATCATGAGATGACCTAATCGCTATAAGAGTTTTGATCCTAATTTGATCAGAATGTATATCTAATTAATTTTTAATTTAATTAAAATTTTATTAAATTAGACTAATCTTAATTTAGTTGAGTTTAATTAGATTTAATTGGATCTAGATTAATTGGTTTGGTTGAAAC
The DNA here is from genome assembly GCA_006176705.1 of Cocos nucifera. Taxonomy (NCBI): domain Eukaryota; kingdom Viridiplantae; phylum Streptophyta; class Magnoliopsida; order Arecales; family Arecaceae; genus Cocos; species Cocos nucifera. The sequence continues at coordinate 962,031 of QRFJ01000359.1, read as the reverse complement.
CAATTAGGACCAAGTCAAATGAAGTTTGAATTTAAATTCTCCCGTGTGCCCATCATTTTTGACTTTTCCACTTTACTTCCCATGCCCTTCCTTTTGTTTGTCAAATATTTTTTAAGAAATAAAATATGCACATAGAAGGAAAGTCCTTCTATGTGTTAAACACAAGGAAGGAGGCGTTGGATAAGGATAAGAGGCTCATTTGATTTTTGAAATCAAGTGAGTGGTTAAAACCTCTCAATCACTCGACCCTTATCATTTTCAATACAATTTTCCCATGGTATTCACGTCAATAAATTATGAAAATTTTTGTACGTGTAGGAGAAGGGGATAGCATTACATGATAAAAATTTTAGAGTGTTTGGGCATCAATTCTAGGTGAAAAAAAATCTTAGAGTGAAGGTGAATAGGATCCTATAGCAATTTTCTTTTCCTTTATGCCTCTCTTCTATTATGATTTTTATCTTTAAGGATATCCTATTTTCAGATATGATCTAAATAGAGATTATAGATCTAAAAATTATCTTTCCAAAAAAAATTATTTTATAGAAAATCTCCACACAGAGAGGGTGTAATAGGATTTTTAGTATGTCAGGATTTTTGGGCCGAGTAAAATTCTAGATTTGAGAATCTGGATTCGGATGGAGAGATCGAGTGCTGTGAGCATCGGATCACCACCAAATTTGAAACACATCTTCATCATCCTTCAATATTTATATTTTAATTTTTAAAATATCTAAAAAATAAAAAAATATATGATCAATTGGATCGATCGTGATCAGCCATCGAAGGCTTCGACGAGGAGCTAGCACTCCAGTGGGGCTGAACGGGATCAGGAGCTCCATGTGGACCAACCATAGAGGTCGAACATATATATGACTGTGATGTGATACCAGAGCATTATTCGATAAACTCAGATTATGGTGATCGACTATCCATAAAAATGGTATTGTATTCTGAATACGTAGATGTAGTAAATAGTTTATTACATAGTTTTATTTTTAGATCTATTGATGTATGCATGCATATTATGTTTAGATCCTAATATGTAGGGTTAAATAATCTGATATGATAAGTAGATAATTAATTAAATTAATTATTTTTTACTACATTATTGCTATTTTTAAAATATTTTTTGAAAGTAGCATGATAGACCCTGCACTATTTTCTTCAATTGGTATTAAAGCAAGGTTCTTTAAATATGATATGCTTGCATATTTAGATTAATAATTTAGATTTAATATAAATATTAATCTAATAATTAAAATAATTAGATCTAACAAATTAAAATTTAGATTGTACGGACTATAGGTTGTCTTGCTGTAGGATTTTTCTCCTATAGTGAAAAGATTGTCCTGGTACGTTGCTGATCTATATTGTTAATTATAAAATTATTAGATTTGATCTAATATTTTTATGATTTAATTATATTAAGCTTTAATCTAATTTATAATCATGAATGCCTAATTAGATAAAGTTTGATTCATGATTTTATGATTATGTAGTGTACATAGTTTTAGATTAAACCCTACAACTAGTGTTGTTTGTGAATTGAGATGATTTAATTTTGAAATGAGTTGACTTAATTGATGAAAAATGTTAAGTTGTAAAGAACCTTTCAAAATTAAAAATATTTTTGAAATGCCGAACCCTAACCCTCAGCCCATAAACTTAATTAAAAATTAAGTATAATGATTTAGTGTCTAGAATTGTGAATTAAGACTCTAAGTCATTAATCATAAATTTATGGGTTATTGGGTTAGCTGAATTAGGTTCATAAATTGGGTTAGACCTATAGTTAGATGGACTAATTTAGAGTAATTGATCAAATCTAATTAAATGTTAATTTAGATTAGGTCAAGGACTCTATAGACTCAATTATAATAGTTGTAGTTGGTCAAGTCTATACCTTTAATAAGGACCAAATGGACTTGATTCAAGACTATGCGATCGAATCCAAAATTACTAGGTTGGTCAAATTAAAACTAATGAACCGGATGGTACCTAAGATAAGGTTGGCAGTTTGACCAGTGAATTTTAATTGGAAGCTACTCATACTGATTCGATCTTTGACGAGTTAATGGCATATTTCTTCCACTGATCTTACTTATCTAGCCATCCTGGTAAGTTAGATTTTGATTAGATCACTTGGTGATTTGGGCTCACCCATGTCTATTAGGTAAATCAATCCGACTAATTTAGGTGCTCCTAATATCAGCTTAGATTAGATTCTTTTCTGATTTGGTGAAGTCAGTGGGAGGATCGAAATTGGCTTGCTGAATTTTTTTAAATTGGTTAACTAAATCCTCTAAAATTATTAGATCCTTAAAAAAAATAGTTATATAGATAACTAAATCATAGCCTCCCATTAAGTTGAGTGATAATGATTCATTAGTATAATGATCATTAGAGGCCCAAAGGCCTGATGATTATTGACTAATAAAATTATCATTCATAAAATGATAATTTGGTTAAGTCTTTCATAATGGTGGTTTGGTTGGCCGATCAAAATTGGGTCTGATTATTTATTGGTTAGATAAGACCAAATATGATCATGTTAATGGTTGGACCTAATTGAACCTTTTTCACTGAAGGCCAAAGCCTACTGATTAGGTCTATGGGGCAAAATCAATATTACTAGAAGTTATTTAAAGAAATAATTGATTTTGAATCTATCCATAGGTGCACATGGATTGATCAACTAAAGTTAGGCTCATGTGTAGTCTATGTGGATTCTAGTATCCATTAAAAAATTAGAGTAATTCCTCGAATTGGAGGTAAAGGCTATCAATTCGTATAAAATAGTGGAAGAACCTTTAGACTGAAGTCTAAGTCTTTAGGATTAATAATTCATATACTAATTAGGTTTGATTTTTCTTTTTGTGTAGACATGGCTACTAACCTATCGCTTCAGTCATTGTTAGATCATGACAAATTAATAGGACCCAACTACGATAGCTGGTATCATAAGTTGAAAATCGTTCTGGAGCATAAGCAGATCCTTTATATGGTAACGGATCGAGCACTTGAGGAGCCAACCCCGAACGCTAGAGAAGCGATCCAAGATACTTATCTGAAGTGGCTCAATGACTGCACCACTATCTGATGTATAATACTGGTAGCAATGAATGACGAGTTCAGTTGCAGATTTGAGAATGCCCAGCCATAAGAGATGCTTCAAATATTGAATGACTCTTTTGGCAAGTCGGATGACATTGAAAGGCATAAAATAAGTTATGCCATTTTCAATGCTTGGATGAGGGATGAGGCCTCAGTCATCGATCATGTATTATACATGATCGAGATAATTAAGCACCTTAGCAAGTTGGGCTTTCTGCTGCACGAGCAGCTCGGTAAGGATGCGATCCTTAATTTTTTGTCCAAGTCCTTCCTCTCCTTCCTAACTTATTTTAGAATGATAAAGCCTACAACGAACTACCACGGCTTGTTGGGGTTGCTGTAGAACTTTGAGAAGGATCACCAACTCTATAAGAAGATGGTGAATATAGTGGGAGGATCTTCTTTTGGTCCTCGACCCTTTAAGAAAGGGAAGAAGAACAAGAAGAAGAAAAATAAGAAGGTGCGACCGCATGCTGGGATGACTGCATAGGGTTAGACCAAGAAGCGCAAGCCCGACCAGAGCTAGGTAGAGTGCTTCTTCTATAAGAAGCAGAGGCACTGAAAGAGGAACTGTCCTCTGTACATTGCCTTTTTGGATTCGAACAGGCCGAGGAAGAAGTAAGTGGTTGTTGGGCAAGGTAATTATATGATAACATCTTGCAATTTTTTCTTATTTGATTCTACTACCTGGGTATTAGATACTGAAAGTTCTTATTATATTTATAATTCTATGCAGGACTTACAGGTCAGTAGGAGGTTTGATTAAGGTGAGAGATTTCTAAACCTTGGAGATGGAAGACAAGTTTCAATTCTAGCTTTAGAAATCATGAACCTTATAATCAATTCAAATAAAGTTATTCTTAATGAATGTCATTATTATCCAACTTTCTTATTGAATATCATTTCTATAGGCCTTTTGGCCATGAATGATTTTGAAATATCAATAAAAAAAATTATAATATCATTTTGAATGGTGTTATAATTTTGATTGGATAATTGAATAATAAAATTTATTTAGTTTCTATGCCTGTTAATGTGGTTCAATCCTTCAATAAATATCCTAAAATTAGTGATGTGTTTGATGTCTATCTTTGGCACGGTAGGTTAGATCATATTAACAAGAATATAATTAACAGGTTAGCTCAAGAAGAAATTCTTGAGGTTAGTGATTGTGAGTCACTTCTAATCTGTGAGTTCTGTCTTCTTGGTAAGATGACCAAGTCATCTTTTACTGAAAAAGGTGAACGAGCCACTGAACTCTTAAGTTTAGTACATTCGGATGTATGTGGACCCATAAGCTCAAGTGTCAGAGGTGGATATTTCTACTTCATAATCTTTACAAATGACCTATCGAGGTATGGGTGTGCCTATTTAATGAAGCATAAGTTAGAGTCGTTTGAAATATTCAAACTATTTCGAAATGAGGTAGAAAAGCAAACTGAAAAGAGTATTAAAACTCTTCAGTCTGATCGAGAGTGTGAGTACCTTTTCAATGAGTTTCTTACATATCTTGGGAAGAGTAGGATTCTCTTCCAATGGACCCCTTCTAGAATATCATAACATAATGGTGTGTTTGAAAGGAGAAATCAGATCCTATTGGACATGGTTCGATCTATGATCGGATTTGCTGGTTTGTCGATCTTTCTATGGGGATATGCGCTCAAATCAGCTTGTTATATTTTAAATAGGGTTTCGAGTAAATCTGTTAATAAAACACCATATGAAATATGGATAGGGCGTAAGCCAATATTTTCACACCTTAAGGTTTGGGGGTATCCGAACTACATCAAATGTTTGATGATAAATAAGCTTGAACCTAGGTCTGATAAGTATAGTTTTATAGGTTATCCAAAAAAAACTAAAGGCTACTACTTCTATCTTGTTGATGAGCAAAAAATGTTTGTCAATCTTAAGGCAGTCTTTTTAGAAAAGGAGTTCCTTATTAAAGGAACTACTGCCTCCAAGATTAAACTTGATGAAGTACGATAGATGGAAGAACGGACATAAGTTGTTGAACCTGAGCTGGATCTGATTAGATCAGACCTAGAACCCATTGTAGAAGCATCCTTAAGGAGATCTGATAGACTAGCATGTCAATCAGATAGATACTATGATTTTCTGATCTGAGATGAAAATCTTATCGAATTTGATGAGAATGATCAGGACCCAATCACCTATATGGATGCAATACAGAGATCCGACTCTGAGAAATGGCTTGAGGCCATGAAATTCGAGATGAAATCCATGAAGGTCAATGATGTATGGACATTGGTTGATCCATCCGAAGGGATAAAACCTATAGGGTGTAAGTGGATCTTCAAAAGAAAAAGAAGCACAGTCGAAAAGGTAAAGACCTATAAAGCTTGTCTGATTGCCAAGGGGTATCGTTAACGTTATGGTATTGACTATGATGAGACGTTCTCTCCTATGGTAATGCTCAAATTTATTCTAATAATGCTTGCCACAACTGTCCATCTGGACTATAAAATCTTGCAAATGGATGTGAAAACAACGTTCCTGAATGGAGAGCTAGATGAAGAGGTGTATATGATACAACTTGAAGGTTTCACATTCATAGATGAGTCTAAGGTGTGTCAGCTTCAGAGATCCATTTATGGACTAAAGCAGGCATCTCAGAGCTGGAACATACGATTTGATAGAATAATCAAAATGTATGGCTTTGTTAAGAACAAAAAAGAGCTCTGCATATACAAATGGGCTAATGGTCCAGCAATAGTATTCTTAGTATTGTATATGGATGACATTCTCTTAATCGAGAATGATGTCCCTGCATTATAAGAAATAAAGATCTGGTTATCATCACAATTCTCCATGAAAAATCTGGGAGAAGCTTCCTACATTCTAGAGATGAAGATCTATAGAAATAGATATAAAGATTACTTGAATTATCCCAGTCCACATACATTGATACTGTGCTGAAATGGTTTAGCATGAAAAATTTTAAGAAAGGCTATCTACCGATAGGCCATGAAATTTCTTTTTTAAAGAAAGATTGTCCAACAACACCTCTAGACAGAGAGCGTATGAATAGAATACCATATGCTTCAGTAGTGGATTTTATAATGTACGCCATGACATATATGCAACCAGATGTGGCATACTCACTAAGTGTAGTGAGTAGATACCAATCTAATCTAGGGGAGAATCACTGAAAGATTGTTAAAACCATCTTGAAGTATTTAAGAAATACTAAGAATCAGTGGCTTATATATGGTGAATCGGACTAAAAACTTGTGAAATTCACAAACTCCAGCTTTTAGTTCGATCATGATGATAGCAAGAGTATGTCGGGATACATATTTATCCTTAATGACGGGATCATCTGCTGAAAGAGTTCCAAGCAACACACTGTAGTCGATTCAATTTGTGAGGTGGAGTATGTCGTTGCATCAGATGCTGTCAAAAAAGTGGTGTGGCTAAAAAAATTCATCATCGAACTCAGAGTAGCATCCTCCCTTGATGGTCCAGTTCTTCTCTGTTGTGATAGCTCTGGAGCCATTGCTCGGACGAAGAAACCAAAGGCACACCAACGGACGAAGCATATTCTGCGCCGTTACCATCTTGTCTGAAAGATTGTGGATCGAGGTGACGTCGATCTTCAGAAGATCGACGGAAAGAAGAACCTGAGCGATCCATTCACTAAAGCTATTGCAGTGAAGGAGTTCGACGACTTTAAGTCGAAAATAGGTATTAGATACTGCACCGATTGATTTTAGTCCAAGTGAAAGATTGTTGAGAATATATTCCAAAGTCAATCGTCAGTCTGTTGACGGTTGGACCATATATTTATAATTATATATGAATTATAAATTAATAAAAATTATTTTAATATTTTTTATCATAAATTCTATTATCTTTTAATGAACTTCTGTATTGTGATGAAGTTCTTAGGACTATCTAGATTCGACAATGGAAGATTTGTCATTTATTCCTTAAATAGTTCATGACCAAATGATACGTTGTTACTTAGAACGACAACGTTTATCAAGTATAGATCATTGTATGCCATATAGGTTGGTTGTCCTCATAACCAAGGAGTGTTGAGACATTGATATGGCATGCAAGTGAGATATATGGGTACATCTGCACTGAATGTGACCAACTCCAGGGCTTTTCTCCTATCAAGATTAGCTTCGATGGAATATGGGTATAAATATCCCTCCGATCTGAGATCATCATGGTGACTTTCAAGCAACTCACTGTATTTTGGTGTCGGACTATCTGAATTTCTAATTCAATGATGGAAGGTTTCTAGGTACAGTCAAATACTTATGGAGTCGGTGGATGTATCAAAATGGGATTGATCACTCCTGATTTCAGGAGCTGTGTTCAATTATATTTTAATTTAGCAAAATCTTGGCTAGGATAGTCTTAGTGAGGAGTCACGGAACTAATTGCTTTGAGATATGACATAGATGTATTTTCTAGAGTTGACAGTCTAACCCTGAGTCATCTATTACACAGAGATCATAGGGATGAATTATACGGTAACCATATTTGCGTAGGTTCTGAATGTTGCGATTATGATTATTCGACCTATCCGGACGTCAGGTACTATTGCTAGATGGTCACTTCGATTAATATAGAAATTAATTTCTGTGCTATTGGCTTAGATTCAGATCTGTGGGGTCATACACATTAGGAGTTCCTACCTGATCTGATATCTGATCAAGAGTCCCATTGGTCTGGGACTCTATGGTCAAAGAGTCCCACTAGACTAGGACTCTGAGTCCTACTTGTCTGGGACTCTCTGATCATAGATCCTGATAATCTAGGACACTATGGTCAAGAGTCCTACTGGATTGGAACTCTATGATCAAGAGTCCTACTAAACTGAAACTCTAAGTTCTACTCGTCTGAAACTCTCTAATCAAGAGTTTTACTAGTCTGAAACTCTATGATCATGAGTTCAATTCATTTGGGACACCGAATTCAAGAGTCTCACTGATTTAGGACTCTTCAAGAATTTCATATTGATAGGACTCTGTTACCCAGTAACCCTTTCGATTTGGACTCAGATATTTTTTGAGGATTAATTAAAAATTTGATTATTAATTAGCTTAATTTAATTGAGCAATGAGGATTCGATCAAGTTCGATTGAATTTGATTCGATTGGATTTGATTCGATCAGGTCATGAGATAATCTAATCGCTATGAAAGTTTTGACCCTAATTTGATCAGGACGTAGATCTAATTAAATTCTAATTTAATTAAAATTTTATTGGATTAGGCTAAGCCTAATTTAGTTGAGTTTAACCTAATTTAATTAGATCTAGATTAACTGATTTGGTTGAAACCAATTAGAACCTAGTCAAATGAAGTTTGAATTCAAATTCTCCCACGCACCCACCATTTTTAACTTTTCCACTTTGCTTCCCATGCCCTCCCTTTTGTTTATCGAATATTTTTTGAGAAATAAAATGTGCACACAGAAGGAGAGTCCTTCTGCATATTAAACATAAGGGAGGGGGCGTTGGATAAGGATAAGAGGCTTATTTGATTTTTGAAATCAAGTGAGTGGTTAAAACCTCTCAACCACTCGATCCTTATTGTTTTCCATATGGTTTTCCCATGGTATTCATGTCAATAAATTATGAGAATTTTTTTGCATGTAGGAGAAGGGGTTAGCATTATGTGATAAAAATTTTAGAGTATTTGGGCATCAGTTCTAGGCAAAAAAAAATATTGGAGTGAAGGTGAACAGGATCCTGCAGCACTTTTCTTTTTCTTTATGCCTCTCTTCTCTTGTGATTTTCACCTCTAAGGATATCTTATTTTTAGATATGATCAAAATAAGAATTATAGATCTAACAGTTATCTTTTCATGAAAACTTATTTCATAAAAAAACTCCACACACAAAGGGCGTGATAGGATTTTTAGTATGTCAGAGTTTTTGAGTCGAGTGAAATCCTAGATTTGGAAATCTAGGTTTGGATGGAGAGATCGAGTGCTGTGAGCATCGGATCACCACCAAATTTAAAACACATCTTCATCATTCTCCAATATTTATGTTTTAATTTTCTCGGATCGATCGTGATCAGCCATCGAAGATCTCGACGAGGAGCTAGCACTCTAGTGGGGCTGATCGGGACTAGGAGCTCCGTGTGGACCAACCATAGAGGTCGAACACATATGCGGCTGTGACGTGATACTAGAGCATTATCCGATGGACTTAGATTGCGGTGATCGACTATCCATGAAAAGATATTATATTCTGAACACGTAGATGTAGTAAATAATTTATTATATAGTTTTATTTTCAAATCTATTGATGTATGCATGCATATTATGTTTAGATCTTAATATGTAGGGTTAAATAATCTGATACGATCAGTAGATAATTAATTAGATTAATTATTTTTCACTACATCATTGCTATTTTTGAAATATTTTTCGAAAGTAGTATGACAAATCCTACACTGTTTTCTTCAGAAATTAGCTAAAAAAGATAGGAGAGGAAAAAGGTCGGAGAGGGTGATGGAGGGTGAGGTGGAGGGAGGGCGGTTGGAGTGGAAGAGTTAGAAAGAATGGGAGTAGGGGGGACAATGGTGGGGTAGAATATTTAGATGCATGGCCACATAGACGTTTTATGCATTTCGAACGCATAAAATGATGGTCTAATAGAGATTATGTAGGCATCTCTATAAAGATTTTTATACGAAAAGTACTTTTTTAAGAAATGGTTGCATAGAGAATTTATTCGCTTAGTTGTATATTTTGGTTATTTTGGCTATTTTTGTGTAAGCATCCTCATTAAAAAAATATGAAGAAACTATTGAATTTTATAATATATGCTTTCTTTTTTGTTTTGTTTCTGAAAAAAAATAACTTAATAATATTTTAATAAAAAATTTCTTCATGAAAAATGGTCTATGATTTGGTTGATATAATATATCAACAAAATAATCCCTTTTTTGTCGAATATAATATTTTATTAATATGATTTAGTTAACATGGTACTTTGTTTTGGTTAAATTTGCAAATAAATTTAGATGGTGATTTGATGGCTAATATAATATTTTGCTATGAAAATAAAATAAGGCTATAATTTGAATAATTAGATTATGATTTGAATGATTACGTAATTTTCATAGAATAATATTTTTTATTATTATTTTGTTTGAATGTAATAAAAATATTGTATAATTTGCGAGACATAGTATATAATTTGGTGGATTACAATATATGCTTTCAAGAAGGAGAAATAGGACCGAAATAATTTTTTAGATAAAAAAATATATGATTCAAATTGAAAATTATTATTCATTTTAAATTATCATTATACTTTTATCATTTATTTTTTTATCATCGATTACTTTGGATCCACCGTATAGCATGGGTTACTTGCTAGTTTCTCATGGTTTGAGTAAATTGGAATGAATTTTAACTTGTCATGGATGCTTTTAAACAACGCCAATTTCTTGAAATTATTAGGTATGAATTCTATCTAAATTTCTAATAAGTTTATATCAATATCTAGCTTAGCAACAAATAAATCAATGAGCAAGGGACCGATATAAATCTTTTACTTGACTTGATATATAATTTTCACCGAAGGCTTCGGTTTTTTTGTTTACACTTATTTGATTTCTAATACCTATACAATATTTATTCCAATACATGTGATCACATTCAAGTAACTGAGTTGAGCAATCGAAGTCAAACAAAATATGTGCAAATAAATGGTACGAGTCTGGCTAAGGAATTTTCCAATCGTGCCCTACTTGGACCGGCTACCTTCCTAGACGCAACTTGCTGGCTCTGTTCAAAGAATTCGTTTGATTTGTGGGAAGAATTTTTTTTTCTAAAAAATAATTTTTTAAAAAATTAATTCTAAAAAAATTATTTTCTAAAAGTAGAATTTTGATATGTTTGATTGACTATAGAAAATGATTTATCAAAAAATAACTTATGTTTGATTGAGCATCCATTTTTCTAAAAAAATTATATAAAATATTCATTATATCCTTAATAGATATGAAAACATATAATCGATATGAAACCATATATGTTGCTCCTAAACTTTATATACATAATAATATTATATTTATATTAATATAAATATAATATTAATATATTATATTAGGTTGGATTGAGGGAATTCTGTGTTCCTTTGCTCAATTAGATACGTGGTAGGAATGTTTTCAGATGGTACTAATGATTTAATTATCATTTTTGTAGTCTCTGAATCTTCCAATTGATGTTCTTACCTACAACCATTACCAGATATCCCAAGAGAGGTTGTCTAATGAAACTACTTCTTTGTCCATGTCGTATTAAATGATATCCTCGGACGGTAAAGGTTAATTTCACCTGCTTCTTAATCTTTCTAGCTACCAAAATAATGCATTGCAATATTTGCTTCTCTGCGCCAACAATTCTTCACCATACTCTACCCGGCTTTTCCACTGAAAGATCATGTCTCCTATTGAATATTGCATTCCACTGCAAACTTTAGGTGATCATCAAATTTATTCTGTAATTTTATGGTAAGTTGGAGGCAGCGGTTCGATCGGTCCGAGATGCTTAGAACCAAATGAGACCAAACAAAGCCTTTCTCAGGCCAGCATTACCATAAAGCAGTACTTGCTACTAAAGAAGGAACCAAATTGCATACAATTTCCCTTTCTATGATTCAATTACATCACCTAATCCTTTGTCACTGAATTGTCATAATGCACACTAACATCAAGCTATTTTATACAAAATGCTCATGATAATTCACATTCTTGAATGCTGCATCAAGGCTGACTTAACTACCTCCATAGCCATCACCAAATATGATGGCCCTGATACATACAGGACAAAACTGAATTATTTTTCTCTTTGTTATCAACTAATTACCTTGGCCCAGATAGCTCCATTGCTTGGACAAGCAGTGAGGAGTCATCGGTCAGGTCGGAGTAGCGCTCCGAGGAGGAGAATTCAGGCATCTTGAACTTGTGCGCCTCGACTCTCTGAGAGGCCTCCCATCTCTCTGCGAGTCCATCACCTTCGAGCATGCGCACCACCTCGGACATTTTGGGTCTCTGGCCTGGGAGATATTGGGTGCACAAGAGTGCCACTTGGACCATCTCTTCGAGCTCAATCCGATCGTAGTCATTCTTCAGGTCCTCGTCCACAAGCATGTCAAGCTTCTTTTCTTGGTGGATTTTCTTCACCTGAATGGTTAAACAGGCAGGGAACATTTCTTACATAGTGATTGAAAGCATAACAAGTTCATGGTATTCTATATATGGTCATTTCAGCTATGCTATGATACACAAAGGTGGCCCAAGATGATGGATGAATGCATAATGCTTTAGAGATAAATAATGTCAGCACAGCAGAATATGGGCAGTGTGCTTACCCAATCAAGCATGGCTCCTTTCTGGTTTGCTGCCTTTCCAAATTCCATTGCTCTTAGACCGGTAATCAGCTCGAGGATAAGAATTCCAAATCCAAAGACATCAGTTTTCTCGGAAGACTGGCCCGTCGAGAGATACTCAGGAGCTATATGCCCAACAGTGCCCCTTACAGCGGTAGTGACATGGGAGTCCCTGTGATCAAGGAGCTTCGCGAGCCCGAAGTCTCCTACAACAGCCTCACAGTAGTCATCTAGCAATATGTTAGCAGCCTTTACATCTCTGTGAATGATCTTGGGATCACACTGCTCATGTAGATAGAGTAGACCCCTTGCAGCCCCCAAAGCTATTCTTTTTCTAGTGCTCCAATCCAAGGCTGGTTTTGCTGGAACAAATAACAAAGAACTAAAAGATTTAGGATGCTCTCATTTATCTGAAATTTATAATAAAGTGATATGGCCATTTTGTACATGCTTGGTCAAGCTGTTATAAGACTATGATTTCGAGTCCTATTCCATGCTAGAACATGATGATCTTATTGAATCATAAACTTTCATCAATCATTCTCTATCATCTAATCTAATGTAAATTATCTCTGGCAGAAAGGCCTTGACTCTTACAGTTTGTTTTCCGTTACAAAAAATGTCCAATGTCAAAAAATTAAAATTTCTCATCTAACACCATTTTACATGATTCCTTTCAATGAAGCCTTGGTATATATTCAGGACTACTAAAATCTCAATGATTTCCATCTTCCTACGTTGTCGTTAGTCTGTAATAAGAACCACTACGCAAAAAGGCTCAAAATGTTAAAAGACTAGATTCAATGTTGACAATAGATGGTCCCACAGCATTCAATTTCCTTTGGATAATCATTTTATCTGCTTTGAAACAAATCATGATACACCGCTATAGCCTAGGCACCATATTTTACCTTTGAGTCGAGAAGCAACACTTCCATTAGACATGTAAGGATACACGAGAAGCCTCTCCGTAGTAGTCATGCAAAATCCATACAGCCGGAGTAGGTTTCTATGCACTGCCAGACTTATCATCTCTACTTCAGTCTGGAACTGGATCTCGCCGCCTGCAGCATTTCCATCCTTCAGCCTTTTAACAGCTACCAATGTTCCATCTTGTAGCTGACCTTTATACACATTTCCGAAGCCACCTTTTCCTAGTATGTTTTTGCTGCTAAAATTATTTGTAGCAATCTGAAGCTCTCTAAATTGGAACCTCTTCAGATTTCCGAGACAAACTTCCTCATTGTGTTGATCTGAAAAGTGACATCATGCTAAGTTCAGAAGAAGGATTAACCTATAAATTTGTCATGATTTTAACTGGAAAGTTAGAAATGATTGTAGCTTTTGTTTATCTTACACCTTCACCTACCATTTACATCAAAGAAGATCTGTTGGTTATGTCTTTGCCTCCACCAAAGAAATAGTCCAAGTCCAAGGCTAAGTAAACAGATACTTCCAAGGCTGGAAACAAATGCAATCATGACTTTGTGACTTTTGGGTCTTCCCGTGGGTGGAGAGCCTTGAGAGAAAACAGATTGAAGGTCAAAATTATGGCAATGATAAGCCCAAGTAGTACAAAATTTGTTCAAGCATTACTTTCCAGAACAACAACTACAGTAAAAGACCTAATAGCAGTAACTTGAGAATATTTGGAATAATGAGATAGATGTAGATGACCATAGAATGAATATCTTCATGCAGAGGGAAAAAAAAAATGGAAATAAATCCGCAAAAGAATAAGAAAATGAAACCCAAAATTAAACATGGTAAGAAATTGACTGTAGCAGCAAACTTGTCTTACAAATGGCTGAATGATGGTGATAACACTTCTCTGAGGAATTTTATAACAAAGGAACAACAGGATGTCCAACCACTGTCCAGATCTGTCCAAACTCTTTTCAGCCAATGAAATCATAACTGTTAAGTGCAGGAGCTATTCAGGACTCTAAACAGCTAAAAACACATCATGCAAACTATTTCAGGTGCCAGTACTAACCCATTAACAGTTACTCTGTGAATTTAGATGGCTTGGCAGAAAGTATATTGCTGCAGTAGCAAATTCCTAGGTACAGCACAAGAGCTGATGACAATGAAAGAAGCAGAGATTTGGACTAGGAGGGGAGTTCATGAATGATTCTTGGCAAAGCATATTGCTGACAACCCAACTTACATGATGATGTTCTCATTGGGTATTGTGAGCCAGGAATTTGGAATTATAAGATTTCCTCCTATGTAAATTGATTGAATTTAAATTACAAACATATGTCACAAATTATCGGATTCAGAAAGAAATTAACCATGAACATATGTCAAAATCAATCCCATTTAAACAAATAATGGATTTATTCAGAAAAATTTTTAAGCTGAAAACCATAGAGTTCGAATCAGTACTTTGCGAATTATTCAAGTTGAAGGAGATCGGCATAGGCACGGTCCCATAGCATTCTTCCTCCAGACCAGTGGCACAGATTAAAGGATTCCCAACGATGCTGCAGTGAAATAAAATATAGCTTTTAGCTCAGATTGCATCTTTTTCAGCATAGAGGCGAGGGGAAAAAATGCAGAGCACAACATATTAAGGATGAAACATGAAGCCGAATCAATTGCCTGCTGTACTAATTAGTCTTACCCCTACACCACGGTGGGGGAAGCGTGATGGTTTGCCTCTTTAAAATATATCACTCATTTTATGTATTTGCAATAAATAAATAAAAGTCCAGTTGTGACAAAGGACAAAGCTCTTAACAGGTAGGAACCAGATCCATGATAAATAATTGGGATAGTCTTCATGGTCACATCCATGAGTGACATGCCTTCCTTTAGGTTATAACTGTAGGAACTCTTTGATCAGTTTAAGAACCCTGATCAACAGAATGTGCATTTATTACCGAGTATCTAACTCCCAGAACAGCAATGAACTACTATATAGCCATCTTCAAATAAATAAAATCCAGATAAAGAAGGAAGGGGAAGACTTACTTGAAAGTTCTAGCTGGGAACCTGGGTATAGGACCACTCAAATTATTATAAGACAAGTCCCTGCATCATGAAAACCAGAGAATCCTCTCCTTCAGTTACAAATGGCCATAAGAGAAAGCACTTGGTTAACCAAGAAGAGAGAAGCCAAAAGACTTACAGAAAAGCAAGTTGAGGGATATTAGCCAAAGACATGGGGAATGATCCCGAGAGACTGTTATTGTTAAGCCTCCTGCTCTCCAACAAAGAAATGAAAGAGAAAAAATTTGTAAGACATAGACCCAAAACTACAGAAGTTATTTAAAAAAGTTCTGTTTATCTCCACTTACAGGTATTGGAGGCTTTTCAAGTTGCCTACTGAGGAGGGGATTTCTCCAGAGAAGTAGTTGTTAGAGAGATCAAGTGTGCGAAGCCTTGAGAGCTTCCCTATCTCTGCTGGTAGTGGTCCTGATATGTTGTTGTTCTGCAGAAGCCTACACAAACATTTCCCACACACCAGTGAGAGACAACTCCTACCAAGATGTGCTCGGGGAAAGAAACTGAAGGGAGGAAAAGAGAAGAACATATTTTAAGAACTTACACAATTTCAAGATTGGTCAAGTTTCCTATGCTTGGGGAGAGTGTACCAGATAAATTCTGGCTTGGAGTTCCTCTGCAACAATTTTGCCATGTCCTCCCTCACTTATAAAGGAATAGGTGCCAAACCAAGTAGAATGTATCCATTTTGTCTCCTAACATGATGGAAAACAGAGAGGTAAAAGAGAGGTGTTGGGACTTACAGGCCAGTGACTAGGTTTTGAGGTGAGCATGTCACCATAGTCCAGCTGCAAGGATCAACAGAGTCCTTGTCCCAGTTCTCAAGAACATTATGTGGATCCTTCAGAAAGGCTTTTATACCCATCAAAGCTTGCACTGGAACAGAAAAGCAATGTCAAAGAAAAAGTCTCTCTCCCTTCATGGAAGATTAGGAGGGGAAGAAAAGGAGAGGCTACCTTCAAAGTTGACACCTTTAGGTGAGAGAATAGCGGTTGCAGAAGCCCAGGACCAGAAGAAGGCTATCCAAAAGACCCAAACTTTGCCCTCGTTTGCTCCCATGGAACTCACAGGCTATGAAGAACGGATACCAATATAAGGAAAATACGGCCAGTTAGTAGCTTTGAAGCTTTCAGGGATCGGTTTTAATGGAGTCAGTTGATCACAATCATTAATTAGCTCTCTCTTTCCTTCACTTCTGATTGTTTCGTGGCTTCTGTGATCAGAACAAGCATGCAGCCTTCCTCATGCCTCTGTGATGTCAGTGACCATGACAAAGGCCACAGGCTTTGGTGCCTTGGTTGTATGAAAAGAAGGAAAAGAAGAGGGAGAGCAAACATGCCTGCCACTGGGTTTTGGCAGAATGAGGTAAGTGGGTATAAAAAATAGAGAAATCTAGGAAGCCAGCAGTTAATAGTGCAATGAAGGATGCTGCTTCCAAAGAATCAAAAACAGAAAATTCCTTGGTGAGTCAGCAGAATTGCTCGTTCGGAAAGTGTGTTTGGGGGAATTTCATGGCAGATTAAAGAATAAGCTGGGATTTTTTATTTGTGTAAGAAAGAAAGAATTTAGAATTCCTCTGCCATTTTGAGCGTAAGAAAGGAAGAGTGTATAAATAATGAGCAAAGTATAAATACAAAACCACTCGATCAAAGCAAGCTTAAATTGTATAAAAGTGGCATTAGATGCTAATGATAATGCCGCAAGTGGACCCCAAAGGGTCCATATGATGTCGTACAATCAATCTTTGCCATCTTTTTATGCACCATTCTATCCGATCAAGGGACCACAATTTGAATGAATTATTAGGCCGATGTATCATAACAATCAAAAGTTTCCATCAATATTTTTTCTTTTGAGCTGTCGCAAGTTAGGATGTGTTAGAAAGATCCATTGCTCCTGCCATCTTATTCGGTCCATGTAATATTTTTGACCTGGGAGGACATGTAAAAGGTGGTCCAATAATACAATGGTCCACAACGACAAAATAGAGTTGATAACACGAGTAAGCATGATTATTGATGCACTCTCTATGGGGACAAGATCTCCATCCACAAGTTGAAGTAATGTAATCAACCAAGACATGCCCATCCATCAAATAATTATTGTGTAACATGAGACATGAAAAGCATCTAAACACAATGGTATCCAAGGGACACTGCAGGAGCAAATAAAAATGAAGGAAACCTATCCAAAATCTATATGTTTCAAACATAAATAAAGAAACTGTGGAGGGGAGGGGGGAGGCAAGAGAGTGCAATCATGGTGTATGTTTAAAAAATGATAATAATAAAAATAATGGTTTTGCCCTCAGGATCCAACATTCATTGGTGTGGGTGGAATCTCGAGATGCGTGTGGAAGCATATCTTTGTTGGGCTCTCCTTTGTTTGATTTCCCATATTATAGTAATATTGTTTAACATAGAATAGTAGGAAATTATGTCAGGTGGTGTGTGGGGTTTGCGTTGAGTGTCCCAACGCAACTCCTGTCATCGGCACATTCACACGCCTTGCTGGACAAGTCAGCAGGCTGTCGAATTCACAGTAAAACGAATCAGAGATTCAGAGAGAAGAAAGCAGGCATTCAAAAGCAAAAGGTGTCAGCTCTCTCTCTCTCTCTCTCTCTCTCTCTATTTTATTCATTCCCTTCCTCTCCCTCTCCTTTCTCTCGTATACACTTGCACGCAGGATGGATTTTAGGATGTAAGGTACATCCTCGTTGAGTAATTTTCTCTACACAATCTACGATATAAAAAATATATTATTTTATATAATTAAATTATGATCATTATTTTTTAATATATATTTAATATTTTTAAATTTATTTTTAAATTTAAAATTTTAAATAATAAAAATATAATATCAACTATATGATAGCACATCAAGTTATAATTTGGCCATGAAATATCGTAAGAAAGAATAAAATATTTTTATCATAAAAATTTTTTATAAATTTTTAATAATATTTTTTTTTTAATTATTAAAAAAATTATAATATTATATGCATAAAAAATAAAATCATAACATAATTATAGAATATTATAATTTTTTTAAAAGATGAGAAATATTTTCATCATTCAAAATTTCAAACTAAAAAATAAAATTATAAGCATTATATGATCTTAAAAAAATAGTAACTACGTAGTTCAATCATATAGAATGGTATATTTTTTCTACGTCATAGTGCATAAAATATTTTTCTATCCTCATTTTATTCATGAAAAGGTACATCTCTACCAATTTTCAATACTTCACAGTAGATTTGCGCTCAAAATATTATAAGAGCTTAGTTGATATAAATTTCAAGATATTAGCAGTTTTATAAAAATAAATTAAATTATTTCTTAAGATACTGATTTTGATATTGATTATCAAAATATTTATTTTAAAACTTTATGATATATTAATTTTGCTTTTCTATCAATTAAAAATTTTTAATTAATCTATTTATATAAATTAAGTTATTAAGATGAATATAGCCAACTTTTTCGTACACAACGAGAAAGTTGTAGATATTTGATCATTTCCAAATTCTAAAATAACAGAAACCTAGAATATCTTCTGTAAAATAGTAAGGGCCAAAATATCACCTATTATTTTTTGATGCTTGATGCTGATTAAGATGGATATATGGGCAACTTTTGTTTCTGAACGAGGAAAAAAAAAAAAAAGGAATAGGGATATCTAATGCTGTGGGATATGCGTGCGTGGTTGGCAGTTAATTTTAGGGACACAAGTAATCACTTCTTCAAGATAATTTATTAGAAGGATGGATTTAATTAAAAATATTTTTAATTAAAAATTTTAAAATATTATTTTTTTAATATATTTTTATTTTTTTTTTCTATATTTGGATCTGCATATCTGTATTTATAGATTCCTTATTTCAATATAGAAAAATAAAATTCTTCTTCTCACTTCATGTTCAACATGGTATCATAGCTCTTGAGTTCTGATTCATAATTTTTTTTCTTCTTGCCTTCTTCCAAAACATTGCTTGAACCCTCTTATACCCGTCGTCTCCCTCTTGCCTCATCGCCGCCCTTCACCCACCTCCGCTGCCGCACATCGCCATGGAACCCAACCGCCCCCTCCCCTTTGTCTTCGTCGAGATCCACACGACCGCCCCCTACCCCCTATCTCTATCGAGATCCGCTCCACCCCCTCGACCGACCACATCTCTGCGGTCTCGCACGCCAACTCCCGACCGCCCCTCTCTCCCCGTCGCCCGACCGCATCCACCATTGCCGCTGACCTCCGCAGCCTCACATGCCGCCATGGAACCCGACCGCCCCCTCAACTCTGTCACTTGACCGAATCCCACTCTCCTCTGCCACCGTCGACCTCCGTCGCCTCACCCGCCATCGTGATCCTCTCTCGATCACCCCCCTATTTCCTTTCCCACCGCCGTGATCTACTATTGCCCGCCACCGCTGTCCCCTTTGCCATTGCCGCTACTACCGCTGTCATCACCACTGCTAATCACCAACTGCCGCCATCCCCTTGACCCTCTGCGGAATGGCCTGCCAATGGCATTCAGATGATCAGAGGTCAGCCCTTCCCTTTTTAAGTTAATTTTTCAAAAAAATAAAAAGAAAGAGAGAAAAAAATAGAAAAATGGTTCAACTTTCTGTCTGGATGCTTGAAAATTTATAGCTATGGAGTATGTGATGATTGATTAATCAATAGTATGTCGGTGAGCTTGTTCGATTTTTTTTTAAATTTTTTGGAGATGTCCAATCCAATTATTGTACAAAATCTTGAAGGTCTATTGGGTCAGCTCATTGTAGTGGCCACTCAATCGAATAATTCATCAAGAGATAGTGGGTCGCTAAATGCTTTTTAGGTGGCTGTAAAACTTGATGGCCTAGCGACATATTTACAATAGGAGCGGAGTACTCATCTGCTTGTTCAAGGATGAGACTTGGAAGGATATCTCACCGGCATAAAGAGAAAGCCTGCTAATGATGAGCAGGATATAGCACAATGGAGAATGGAGAATTCTGTTGTTTTGGTGTTTCTTCTCAATACAATGACACATAGTATGGCTAGAAGTGTGTAGCTACTAGAAACTGCACATGACGTCTGAAAAATGGTGGCTTAGATGTTCTCACATAAGTAGAATTCTGTCCAAGCATTTAAGATATATTCTCAATTGCATCAGCTCTGTCAGAAGGATTTATCTAACATGGAGTATGTCACTGAGTTAAAACATCTCTGGTCTTAAGCAGATCATTATAGAACTTTTGCTCCATAATATTCTATTGATATTGATGGGTTCCAAAAATATTTAGAGGAAGAACGGATTCAGGACTTTCTGTATGACCTAAATTCAGAATTCGAGTCTATCAGAGTTCAGCTTCTAGCCCGGGATACGTCCCCTAGTTTAGATCAAGTCTTCTCTACTATTTTGAGCGAGGAGACACGACGGTGAGTAACTTCTGAATCTAGCAATCCTATAAAATCTGCTCTTGTTGTGCAACCACGGCAGTTGGATGAGAAGGTGTGCTTTCATTGCAAGAAACCTAGGCACACCAAGGCTTTTTGTAGGGATTTCTATGGTCGCCCAAATCAGCCTGGGCATGGTAATCAAGGCCGTGGTGGTGGTTGTCGTAATGGTGGAAGAACTAAAGGTCGAGGCAGTAGTCGTATACCTGTTCAAGCCAATCTATCTGAAGAGATTGAGGGTGCATTACATAGCTTATCTGTAGAGGAGTATCAGACCCTCCGATCAATGATGGACAAGTGCGAGTCATCCTCTGGCACTATATTCTTTGCTTTGGCAGGTATCTTGATTTCTCTTTTTTTGCCCAATTAGGTACTCCTTATGGTTTCGCACATGCATTTAATTATGTCGATAGGACATCCACCTCCTGGATAATAGATTCAGAAGCATCCAGTCATATGATAGGTACATCTAATAGTTTCATTTCATATTCACCATGTTTAGGTCGGGACAAAGTCTGTATAGCTGATGGATCATTTATCTTTTTTTCAAAAAAAGAATCTATTGATTGTACCCCTAGTTTAAATTTGTCATCAGTCTTACATCTCCTATCTTTTTTCATAAACTTACCGTCTATTAGCTCTATTACTAAAGATTTAAATTGCTCAGTCATATTTTGATCTTCTCATTGTCTATTTTAGGAGCTGAGAATGAGGAAAATACTTGAGCGTGGTGGGCTGCACAATGAACTTTATTATCTCGAAGGTGAGAATAATAAAGAGTTTTCTTTGAAAGGGTATGCATTGTCTGCTGAAGGTGCTACTTCAGAACTTATGTTATACCATCGTAGACTAAGTCATATTCCTTTTTCTGTTCTTAGTTGTCTATTTTCTTCTCTTTCAAAAATTTACAATAAAATCTTGCTAGTTTGTGATCATTGTGAGTTGACTAAACACACCAGGGGAGGATTTTCTATGTCTAAGATTAAAAGTTCTGAGTCTTTTATTATAATTCACTCTGATGTGTGGGGTCCATGTAATACTACTAGTACTTTGGGCCATAAGTGGTTTGTTACTTTTATTGATTGCTTTAGTCGGATAACTTGGGTATATTTATCAAAAAAGAAAAATAAAGTCTTATGCTGCTTCAAGGAGTTTCATGAACTAGTAGGTACTGAGTTCAGTGCCAAGGTTAAAATTCTGCATTCTGATAATGACACCGAATACATTAATCAAGAGTTTCATGCATATCTTCACACTCACGGAATTCTTTATCAAATCACCTGTGTTGATACTCCTGCTCAAAATGGGATTGCTGAACGAAAAAATAGACACTTATTAGAGGTAGTCCGATCCTTACTCTTTATCATACAAGTTCCTAAATTTTTATGGGGTGGGGTTGTCTTGACCGCTGCCTACTTAATCAATTGTATGCTCCTGAGGATACTCGGGTTTAAGTCTCCATATAGTGCTTGAAGGGGTCTACCGATTATGTAGTCCCTCCTAGAGTATTTGGATGTATTTGTTTTGCTCAAGATCATAGATCCTCAGTTGAGAAATTGGATCCATGAGCGTTAAAATATGTCTTTATCAGTTACTCTGCTACTCAGAAGGGGTACAAATATTATTATCCTCCTGAGTGGCGGATGTTCGTTACTATGAACGTTACTTTTCGAGAAAGTGAAGTCTACTATGGGAGTTATCCATCAGATAGTGGGATACCAGAATTATTTTTTCAAGAAGAGTTTCTCTTTACTCCTAGATATTCTAGTATCCAAGAGGAGTATCACAGTTATTAGGGATAAACCCCGCTCCTACCAAATTCCAGTCTGGTGCTTAGCCTAATGCAGCTGGTAATCACGAAAGAGCTTCAATCAAGAATTTTCTTCCCAGTGGTCGAACCCCACCTGATCTCCTCCACCGGCCAAACTCATTCAGTAGTCGAACTCCTCCAGCGGTCGAACCCAATCGAACTTCTCCAACGACCGAACCCCAATCGAACTCCTCTAACGACCAAACCCTAGCCAAACTCCTTAATGACCGAGTCCCAGCCGAACTCCCCTAGCGGCCAAACTCCTTCCGAACTTCTCATTCAGTCGGACTCCTACGGAAGCCGAACTTCTTTCAGATCTCTCCTTCAATCGGATTTCTACAGGAGCCAGACTCCTCCTTCAGTCAGACTCCTACGGAAGCCAAACTTCTTCCGAATCTCTCCTTCAGTCAGATTTCTATAGGAGCCGAACTCCTCCTTCAGTCGAATTTCTACAGGAGCCGAACTTCTTTTGAACTCCTCCTTCAGTCGAATTTCTACAGGAGCCGAACTCCTTCCGAACTTCTCCTTCAATCAAACTCCTACGGGAGCCAAACTTCTTCTAGATCCCTCCTTCAATCAAGCTCCTATGGAAGCCGAACTTCTTGTGGATCCCTCCTTCAGTCAAGTTCCTACGGGAGTCGAACTCCTTCTAGATTCTTCTTTCAATCGGACTCCTATGGGAGCCAAACTTCTTTCGGATCCCTCCTTCAGTCGGACTCCTACAGGAGTCGAACTCCTTCCGAATCTCTCTTTCAGTCGAATTTTTATAGGAGCTGAACTTCTTTTGAACTCCTCCTTCAGTCAAATTTTTACAGGATCGAACTTCTTCCACACTCCTCCTTCAGTCAAGTTTCTATAGGAGCCAAACTTCTTCCAAACTTCTCCTTCAGTCGGACTCCTATGAGAGCCAAACTCCTTCCGAATTCCTTCTTTAGTCGGATTTCTACAAGAGCCGAACTCCTTTCAAACTTTTTTTTTAGTTGGACTCTTATGGAAGTCGAACTTCTTCTAGATCCCTCCTTTAATCAAGTTTCTATGAAAGCCGAACTCCTTCTAAATTTCTCCTTCAGTCAGACTCCTATGGGAGCCGAACTTCTTTCGGATCCCTCCTTCAGTCGGACTCCTACAGGAGCCGAACTCCTTTCGGATTACTCCTTCAGTTGGATTTCTACAGGAGTCAAACTCTTTTCAAACTCCTCCTTCAGTCAAGTTTCTACAGGACCCGAACTCCTTCCGTACTTCTCCTTCAGTCAAGTTTCTTTAGGAGCCAAACTTCTTTCGGACTTCTCCTTCGGTCGAACTCCTTCAGGAGCCGATCTCCTTTCGAACTTCTCCTTCAGTCGGATTCCTCCAGCGGATTGCTTTCAGATGTTTCCCTCCAGATGTATTCCTTTTAGGAGTCCAAACTCCTCTGAAATTGATGTATGTCGAAGCTCTTCACCGATCAATACCTGCTTTCTCAAAACTTCGATTATTGAATCTCAATGAACGATCATTATTAGTTTGACGATACCTCTCCCTCTCCGTACCGAGCCCCACGTGGTCTCGAGTGGCTCAATACCGAATAGCTACGAGTGTCGCCATCAGTCTGCTATAGGTGGTGCCTTCCTTCGTGACAGACTCCATCAGATCTCGAACGGCCCGCTATCAGATGACTGCAGTTATCACTATCAATCCACTACAAGCTTCATCCATAAAAAGGGACCATTCAGATATATTTTCTCTAAGCTCTCTTCTCCTTTCCGAAACTCTACCAAACTCTTTTCTGAGCACTCCATTTCTGTTGGTCAGAAGAGCTGACTTGATCGTTGAAGGGTCCTACCGGAGCCACCACCACCGACTCCGAATTGGACTTTATTTTGCAGGTCACCAATAACGACCTCATCTTTCTTGACTCCAGCTCGATCCGACATCAACCAGATTCTGCACCAACAGAATTGACGCTAGAGAAAGGGCCCTCAGTTTCTGAGGTACTCTTGTTCTTAAAGAAGTACTCAGTCGATCCTACCGACCTTCTTCTTCAAGGTCTGAGCCAGATCCATCTGTTCCTATTCCATCGTCGGTGCTTCAATTACCTCCTTCACCGATGGCCATGGTAGATCTGGAGCAGTTGAACCTATTGATGCAGCAAATTCAGGGCCTCACCAAAATGGTGCAGGCCATGTGGCAGCCCCTAGTGGCGATTTCATCAGAAAATCCACCATCAGGATGTCAGAAATCGGTCTCAAGGAGGAGCACTTGGGCTAGCATACTTGTCGCCCCTGAAAAGGAGAAATAAAGAGCAGAGGATCCTTGCTTGGATCATAGTTCTTCTCTGAAAGGGACCTGCCCCATCCACGGTCAGAAGCCTTCCAAGATCTGCGATCGAGTTGACATCTTCGATCAGAAACTACGAAGGATGGATCGATGGATTAAGGAGCTCGACCACATCACCCCAGCTCACCTTGATGACGTCCATCCCGATCCTCCTTTCTCTCTCCAAATTATGCAAATGCAAGTTCCGTCGAACTTCAAACTCCCCTAATTTGAAAGCTACGATGGAACCTTCGATCCGATCGATCATCTGAAAGCCTTCCGAGCCATAATGTTGCTTCATGGCGCACCAGACGCCATATTATGCCGAGCTTTTCCATCTACTTTAAAGGGAGCAGCAAGAAATTGATAGTCGATGTCGAAATTGGGTACGATCTTCTCCTTCAATAAGATGAACCATCAGTTTGCGGCTCACTTCGTTAGCAGCCGACGTCCGCACCGAGGTTTAGATTTCTTGATGAACGTCAAGCAAAAGAAAGGAGAATCCATCTGGGCTTATGATATCCGATTTAATGCTGCTGCATTGAAGGTTGGAGAAGAAGTACCCCAGAAACTTTATCAATCCGCTAGCTCGGACTGAGGGATATGCCCGTGCAGAAAAAGCCTTGAAGTTAAAGGATGAAGAAGCCATAGGAGAGCAGCAGACGAACGAGTCTATCAAACCCGCGATTGATGGAGGGCCAAATGAAGTTCGGCCGTTCTCACGGACTCTCCTCCAAGCGCAAACAAGACTGAACTTCCTCTCGAGCTCGTCAACAAAGAAGCTCCGACTGAAGGATGCGAAGAAGTTCTCCCTTTTGAAGGTCTCACAACTACGCCCCCCTCAATGCTCCATAGACGTCGGTCTGAAGCAAGGCAATGGTGCTACCACAGCTAAAACCACCAATGAGAAAGAAATAATAAGAAGATCGACCGCCTCCCGGCATCATCAACGCTATCTCTGGGGGGCTTAGTACTTCAACGAGCCACCATCTTCCAACCTCAGAACTAGGGGAAGCTTGCTCTGAATTGGGAAGGCCCATATGAAATAGAGGAGGTCATCCGGTCTGAAACTTATCGCCAGAAAGAGCTCGAAGGAACAATGCTCCCACGATCTTGAGACTTAGAGAATCTGAGAATGTACTACCGATAATTTTACTTCAATAAAACTCTACATTATTATTTCTCGGTGCAAAAACTATCTTATGATAGGAAAGAAGCAATCAATAGTGGCCATGTTAGGAACAGAAGGAGAATCTCATCCTAACATGAGCAAGTCGAAGGCCTCGTTCATTTTAAGTGAGATGGAGAGAGAGATCCTAACAACGATCCTTATATGCCCCCACAGTCCGTTAGGAATAGGAGAACCTCATCCTAATGCAAGCAAAGTCGAAGGCCTCGTTCATTTTAGATGAGATGGAGGGAGAGGCCTTGACAATGGCTCTTATGTGCCCCCACAGTCCATTAGAAATAGGAGGAGGATCTCATCCTAATACGAGCAAAGTCGAAGGCCTCGTTCATTTTAGACGAGATGGAGAGAGAGGTCCTGACAACGGTCCTTATGTGCCCTCATAGTTCGTTAGAAATAAGAGGAGAATCTCGTCCTAACGTGAGCAAAGCCAAAAATCCCGTTCATTTTAGACGGGATGAGAGAAAAGGCTCTGACGATGGCCTCATTATGCCCGACAACAACAGAAGATAAGATCTCCTTCAACCTTGGCTGGAGATAAGATCTCCCCCGAGCTTCAACTTTAACATCAACCTCGACTGAAGATAAGATCTCCCCGAGCTTCAACGTCTACGTCAACAGGAGATAAGATCTCCTTCAACCTCGGTTGGAGATAAGATCTCCCCCAAGCTTCAACTACAACTTCAACCTCGGCTAGAGATAAGATCTCTTTCGAACTTCAACTTCAACGTCAACCTCGACTGGAAATAAGATCTCTCCCGAGCTTCAACGTCTACGTCAACAAGAGATAAGATCTCCTTCAACTTTGACTGGAGATAAGATCTCCCCCGAGCTTCAACTATAACTTCAACCTCGGCTGGAGATAAAATCTCCTCCGAGCTTCAAAGTCTACATAAATAGGAGAGTTGATCTTCTTTAACCTCGGTTGGAGA
Organism: Cocos nucifera; assembly: GCA_006176705.1. Classification (NCBI taxonomy): domain Eukaryota; kingdom Viridiplantae; phylum Streptophyta; class Magnoliopsida; order Arecales; family Arecaceae; genus Cocos; species Cocos nucifera. Next base: position 934,844 of record QRFJ01000359.1, on the reverse strand, counting down.
TAAGATCTCCCACCGCAACGTCAACAAAAGATAAGATCTTCCTGGACCTCGGCTGGAGACGGGATCCCCTCGAGCCTCAACTTCAACGTCAATCTTGGCTGGAGACAAGATCTCCCCCGAGCTTCAACTTCAACGTCAACCTTAGCTGGAGATAAGATCTCTCCTGAGCTTCAACCTGAACTGGTGTAGAGCCCTGAAAAGGACTTCGACAGTCATCCTTTTTGTATTCTCTTCCTTCAAGTTTCGAACTTCACTCCCATCGAAATCCAATCTGGTGCTTAGCCTAATGTAGCTAGTAATCACGGAAGAGCTTCAATCGAAAATTCTCTCTCCAGCGGTCGAACCCCATCCGATCTCCTCCAGCGGCCGAACTCATTTGATAGCCAAACTCCTCCAGCGGTCGAACCCAACCGAACTCCTCCAATGACCGAACCCTAGCCGAACTTCTCCAATGATCGAATTTCAGCCAAACTTCTTAACAGTCGAGCTCCAACCGAACTTTCCCAGTGGCTGAACTCCTTCCGAACTTTTTCTTCAGTTGAACTCCTACGGGAGCCAAACTTTTTTTGGATCTCTCCTTCAGTCAGATTTCTATAGGAGTCGGACTCCTATGAAAGCCGAACTTCTTTCAGATCTTTTCTTCAGTCGAATTTCTATAGAAGTTAGACTCCTTCCGGACTCCTCCTTCAGTCGGATTTCTACAGAAGTCGAACTCCTTTCGGACTCCTCCTTCAGTCGGATTTCTACAGGAGTCAAACTCCTTCCAAACTTCTCCTTTGGTCGGACTCCTACGAGAGCCGAACTCCTTATGGACTCCTTCAGTCAGATTTCTATAGGAGCCAAACTTCTCCTTCAATCAGACTCCTACGGGAGCCGAACTTCTTTTGAATCCCTCCTTCAGTCAAGCTCCTATGGAAGCTGAACTTCTTCGAATCCCTCCTTCAGTCAAGTTCCTACGAAAGCCGAACTCTTTTCGGATCCCTCCTTTAGTCGGATCCCATGAAACCCGAATTTCTTTTGGATCCCTTCTTCAGTCAGACTCCTACAGGAGCCGAACTCCTTCCAGATTTCTCCTTCAATCGAATTTCTATAGGAGCCAAACATTTTCCGAAATCTTCCTTTAGTCAAGTTTTTATAGGACCCGAACTCCTTCCGCACTCCTCCTTCAGTCAAGTTTCTACAGGAGCCAAACTCCTTCCAAACTTCTCCTTCAGTCGGACTCCTATGGGAGCCGAACTCCTTTTGGACTCCTCCTTCAGTCGAATTTCTACAGGAGCCAAACTCCTTCCGAACTTCTCCTTCAGTCGGACTCCAGCGAAAGCTGAACTTCTTCTGGATCCCTCCTTCAGTCAAGTTCCTATAGGAGCCAAACTTCTTCTAGATCCCTCCTTCAGTCGGACTCCTACGGGAGCCAAACTTCTTTTGGATACCTCCTTCAGTCGAACTCCTACAGGAGTCGAACTCCTTCCGAATCTCTCCTTCAGTCGAATTCAAACTTCTTCTGAACTCCTCCTTCAGTCAAGTTTCTATAGGATCCAAACTCCTTCCGCACTCCTCCTTCAGTCAAGTTTCAACAGCAGCCGAACTTCTCCTTCAATCGAACTCCTACGGGAGCTGAACTCCTTCCGGACTTCTCCTTTAGTCGGATTTCTATAGGAGCCGAACTTCTTTTAGATTCTTCCTTCAGTCAAGTTCCTATGGGAGCCGAACTTCTTCTAAATTTCTCCTTCAGTCGGACTCCTATGGGAGCCAAACTTTTTTCGAATTCTTCCTTCAGTTGGACTCCTACAGGAGCCGAACTCCTTCCGGATAAATTCTTCAGTCGAATTTCTATAGGAGTCGAATTTCTTCCGAACTCCTTCAGTCAAGTTTTCACAGGATTCGAACTCTTTCCGCACTCCTTCAATCAAGTTTCTGTAGGAGCCAAATTTTTTTCGAATTTCTTCTTCGATCGAACTCCTTCAGAAGTCGAACTCCTTCCAAACTTCTTCTTCAGTCGGATTCCTTCAGCGAATTGCTCTCGGATGATCCCCTCTAGACGTATTTTCTTTATGAGTTCAAACTCCTCTAGAATTGATGTATGTCGAAGCTCTTCACTGACCAATGCCTGCTTCTTCGAAACTTCAATTATTGAATCTCAACGAACGGTCATTATTAGTCTGACGACATCTCTCCCTCTCCGTACCAAGTCCCACGTGGTCCCGAGTGGCTCAGTACCAGATAGCTATGGCTGTCGCCATCAGTCTGCTACAGATGGTGCCTTCCTTCGTGACAGACTCCACCAGACCTCGAGCAGTCCGCTATCAGATGGCTGCAGCTATCACTATCAATCCGCTACAAGCTCCATCTATAAAAAGGGATCCTCCAGATATATTTTTTCTAAGCTCTCTTCTCCTTTCCGAAACTCTTTTTTGAGTACTCCATTTCTATTTGTCAGAAGAGCTGACTTGATCGTCGGAGGGTCCTACCAGAGCTATTACCATCAATTTCGGATGAAACTTTATTTTACAGATCAGCGACGATGATCTCGTCTTTCTCGACTCCAACTCGATCCGATGTCAACCAGATTCTACACCAACAACAGTGATGATGTCCAGAAGAGCCTGATATTGGAACAGCTGAAGAGTCTAGTGTGCATCCACTAACTGTCCAGGTACCTCCCCCATTTGAAACTTCTTCTCCAGAGTCCTCAGGTCATAACAATAACACTATTTCAGCTACTCCTTTTACTTTTAATTTTGATCTTGACATTCCTGTTGCAAAACTAAAGGATGCTCGTCCAATTGTTCCTCCTGCTCGTTACCATTACGATATAGCTAACTATATTTCATATAAAAATGTGTCTCCATCTTATCAATATTTTATAGCTGCATTAGACTCCATTTGTATTTCTAGTATCTGGTAAAAGGCTATGACTGAACCTAAGTGGAAGGAAGCAATGTTGGAAAAAATGAGTGTTTTGTCCAAAAGTCAGACATGAGATCTGGTCATCCTACCAGTTGGTAAGCGCCTTGTGGGATGTAAGTGGGTGTACACCATAAAACAAACTCTAAAGGGTAAGGTGAAAAGATACAAAGTTCGACTGGTAGCAAAGTGCTATACTCAGACATATGAAATAGACTATGATGAGATCTTTGCTCCGATGGCCAAGATAAATTTCGTTCGAACATTGATATCATGTGCAGCTAACTTTGGCTGAGAGTTACATCAATTGGAACAGAGACCTTCAGAAGGAAGTATACATGCAGATACCATTAGGATTTGATACTAGAGCAACTGCTGAGAAAGTTTATAAGCTAAAGCGCTCACTATAAGGCCTTAAATAGTCCCCCCGTGCTTGGTTTGATCGATTTAGTCGGATTGTAAGAGGAATGAGATATAAATAGAGTAATGCAGATGATATTCTATTCTATAAGCATTTAAAAGGAAAGAAAACTATACTTTTGGTTTATATTGATGATATTGTAATTACAAGAGATGACCATCATGAGATTAAGCAACTCAAAGAAAAGTTGAAGCAAGTATTCGAGGTGAAGGATCTAGGTCTACTGAGATATTTTTTGGGTATAGAGGTTGCACGATCATCTAGAAATTTTTTTTTGTTACAACAGAAGTATATTCTGGATTTGCTTTCTAAGACTGAAATGTTGGGGTGTAAGCTTGTTAATATTCCGATAAATCAGAATCATCGGTTAGTGGCAGATGGATCAGTCAATACATGTACAATCCATGAGAGTCTCATATGAAAGGAGCTTTCAAAGTATTGTGCTACTTGAAAGAATGTCCTGATTGTGGTTTGCTGTTCTTCCAACATAATACCTTCCAAGTAGAGAAATTTATTGATGTAGATTGGGCTGGATTATTGAGTGATAGACGATCTACCTCTGGATATTGCACATATATAGGAGGCAATTTAGTTACCTGAAGGAGTAAGAAACAGTCAGTGATGGCGCGGTCATCAGCAGAAGTTGAGTATAGAACAATGGCCCTAGGTATTTGTGAGCTTCTCTGGTTATAGAAGCTGCTTTAGAAATTACGACTCCTGAATAAGTCTCCTCTTCATCTGTACTGTGACAGTAAGATGGTAATTGAGATCGTAAGCAATCCGATACAGCATGATCATACCAAATATATTGAGATCGACCTCCACTTTATCAAGATAAAGATTGATCAGGACCAGATCTATATTATCTTTATTCGATCATTCGGTCAGGTGGTGGATATTCTGACCAAAGAACTTAGCTTATTATCTTTTTCTGGATTGGTTGACAAGATGAGGCTTCGTGATATCTTCACCTCATCTTGAGGAAAAGTGTTAGAAGGATGGACCTAATTAAAAATATTTCTAATTAAGGATCCTAAGATATTATTCCTTGGCATATTCTTATTATTTTCTTAATTTCTGTATCTGGATCTACATATCTATATTTACAGACTCCTTGTATATCCTATTTCAATATAGAAAAATAAAATCCTTCTCTCCACTTCATGTTCAACATAATTTATCCTATAATGAAAAATTTTCCAACTCATCTCTCACAGCTCTCTTTCCAATGATCCCAAAGATTCTTTTTTCTACCAATAAGATCATGTCCTAAGTCATTGGAATGGTCTAGTTTGCATGCTATTTTCCTAATTTTCTAAAATAACTATAAACAGAAGGTCTTCATCCAACAAAATGAAGGAATGAAAATGAGAGCTTTGAAGAACATTGTTTTCAAAAATAAATCTTAGGAATAAACGAAACCATCTTGTTCTTATTTAGTAAACTAAATATTGGTGGGCATAAGGATTAGGCTAAGTTATTTAAACCCCGCCTTTAGGACACTACCAGAATTCGGCCCTTGATGGTGGCGTCCCCATAAGATCAAGTTCCATATTCTTGTAACCTTTTTTTTTTTTTTTTTTTTGATAAAAATGGATATATATTATAAGTGGCACCTGTCATCGCCGGGCCTTGTGTAATTAGCAATAATATTAATAGAAATAAAATCAAGTTGAGCCAAGTTGAATAGTTAAAAGCTTAAATTTGACTTCGACTCAAAATACTCAAGCTCAAAATTTGACTCAAAATCGGTCAAACCTTAATATCCCACGCTCGAGTTCGATTTGATAAAAAATAAATAAAACTCGAGATTAACTTGACTCAGCTTGAATATCAAGCGAATCATACTTAAATTTGAGTTTAAGCTCAAAATCAAGCATGAGCCTACTAATAATAATATATATACTATAAATAAAAATAATATTATTAAAAATATATATAAATTTGAGTAGACTCACGAATTTTCAAGTTGAATATTCTACTACGTGCTCGATTCAAAAAACTTTTTGAGTTACTCAAGTTCGACTTAAACTCGATAACAATCGAGTTGAATCGACCTTGAGCAGCGCAAGTAGTTCGACTCGTTTATATCTCTTGACAATATATATTATCATATAGTCTATCATATTATCAATTTTTCTGCACATATATTTTACTTCAAAAGATGAAAAAAATTTATTACCATCTCCGACAAGCTACACAAAAAGGATGGATATGGGTATTGCCATCTGTTGTGATTATAATAAGATAGAAAATTTTATTAAAGAAATTCATACTTATATGAAAATAATAGATCTTCCTACGTAAGGTATCTTTTAAAATAAAATCATAAAGCCTACGAATCAGAATGGATAATACTTCATATACAACCCATGGATCAGGGGGTTGAGCTCTTGTCCATAATAAATGATGCATTAGGAAGAGACAAAAATCTATCCCCAGTGACTGTGAGGCTTTTTGGACCGTATACTATCAAATTCATCTTGATCTGTAATGATTATAATAAGATAGAAAATTTTATTAATCTCGTATTAATCGTAAGATAAAAAAATGTATATATTTATATGAAATAAATATATTTTTCCACGTGAGGACGTGAGTGGATGGTACCTCACGTCCCATTCACAAGTCGGGGCCGAGCCCTTCAATAGTATCTAAAATAGTTGAGGCATACGATGTGCTGGCTTTAAATATTATCTTAAGCAATGCATGAGTGTGAGTGTGTGTGTGTATTTCATCGACGTCGAGGTCACGGGAACAACGGGGTTAAATCCATCTTTTTTTTCTTTTTTTCTTTTTTTGTTCCTTCCAGAGGTCATTATTTTGTCCGGCCGCGTGAGCTTGACCTGTAAGAGAGAAAGCGGAATGATAAACTCTGCACACAAACTAAAAGTACGGCATCACCACAGTTGTAGCATCATGCTGGAACCTTTTTTATCATTTTAAACTCCTATTGGTTATATAGCAAAAATGCTGATAGAAAAAAAGGTCCTGAACATTTCTAAGTGGCATTTCTTATAGCTTGCTGGATGAAATCATCAACCCATATTTTATAGGTTTAACACCACCAGGAATCTAAAAATTCATTTGGAAGCAAAATAGAAGAGAATAAAAGTCAGCTAGTCCTATTGTTCCATTTTTTTTTTTTTTTTTCTAGTCAAAGACAAATCGAAGTACTTAAATTAAATCACTTTTCAGAAAGCCAAAATAGATTATTCTGAATATATATATATATATATATATAGTAATCTATTGGGTAAACATAAATAGGAGTAAGTTAATCCATTTATTACTAGTTATTTTATTGTGCTTCCGCGAGCAGCCTAAAAATACATCCTCTAAGTTGCATTCTTTTAGAGAAAAAAGATCTTGGGAAAGCTTGTGAGCATCCTTTTGACGAGCAATGCGCAGGTATCGGTCCTTTAAAGCACTGAAAGGAAATAAAGTTCTGCCAAAAACGAGCAAGCTTAAATTCCTTTTAGACCGACCACTTGTGTCACTTGGAATGCTGAGGGATCACATACATTACTGATCTAAATAAAAGTAATCTACGACCCTTCGGCAATAAGCGTCACCTTTCTGTTCAGATATATCTATGTCACGGTAAAAAGAGTACTGGAAGAGAGTGGGGTGTTTAATTGCATTCTTTTACCAAAGGTTTAAATTAGGCTTGAGAGTAGATGAAATGTGGGAAGGACGAAGGTTGTCCCGAGAAGCAATAATGGAGCCCAATGTGGGAAAAAGAGGTGTGGTCTCGTGGCCAAAGATGGGTGCAGACCCTTTCCTTGGGGTAGATGTGGGTGTAAAATCCTCTGAAATGATCCCAAAAGCTTATCCCCTGTCATCTTGAGATGCATTCCTTCTCCACGTGAATGTTTAGTCTGAGGGACATATATTCCCTTCTTTCTCTTCATCCTCCACTTTGCACAGCTTTTTAGGATGCTTGCAGCCCTCTGGTCATTTTGTTCTCTCCGCCAAGACAAAACTATAAAAGAACCGTCAAAAAAGAGGCATCGTCCTTGCCATTCATCAATAATAACCTCATGCTATGGAACTCCTTGTCCAAGGAGAATGTTTTGGTCCCACTAACAACAATGTTTGCTTGGTATCTTCTTCTCATTGAGGTGCTCAATCATGGAAGGTTTGTCTCTACTCTATGCTTTGAGGTGGTACCCTCTAACAAAATTTTGATTTCGTTGGAGCTCGAGTGGCGTATATGAGCGGTCGAATCATCTTATATGCATGTCTTTTTCCCTCTTCCTCTCTTGAAATAGTTGATTAAATTTATACCATCACATGTCATCACATTCTATTAGCGTAATTGAATAACTCCTGATGGGATGTGCTCTTTTGCCATGACTCATGATGAGCTTCTGTTGATTAGAATTTAGATCGTATCTTGATATCCCTTTGCTACATCGCTCATAAGATCTCGATCTATATAGATTTCAAAGCACTCCAAACTTGTTCATCCGTCCAATCCAATGTGCAGATATCAAATCAATAATTTAGTGAACTTTAGCATGAAGGGAGGTGAATCCTTCTTTTTCGCACGAAAGATATATACAACCCTTCCCCCAAATATGAAAGGCCAAGAAGTGTTGCATGCGTGCGTGTCGAGCAAATAGCTCCTTTCTGAGACACCTTACATGCTAAGTTGTTCTTGCACGTATTCTTTTAAATTTCTAGAGGCTAGCCATTAGTTCCCCTCCTGAATTACAAAAGGCACTTCTTGTCACTGCAAATGATGTATAAGAAAATAAAAGAACGAGTGTTGGCCATCAGAAGTTATACAGAGATTCTGCCATCCAAATAATACCTAAATCTCGGCATTGAAATTTTTTTGAGCATGATTGAAGAGAAATGCAAATGGTTCGTTAGACTCCATGTGATTCAAAAAAAAGAAAAATTAGTGCTAGATTAGTTCGTAGTGGCTAGTTCTACATTCTATTCTAGACGCATGGACGCTTTGTTAAGGAGGAGGAGAAGAAGAAAAAATTTCTTTATTCACGTACAGCTTTTGAATATATAGTCCAAAGCAATTCTCGTATAAAAATGATTATGTCGGAGTGCTCTCAACGTTGCATGCTTTTTTATTGTTTGAACCTAACGTTTAAGAGACCATGATGCCTTCCGTGGCCAAAGGCTCCACTCATCTAAGACGGTCCCACTTTAAAGCGTGGTTCATTTATAAGTCCTTTGTTGTCATTACTTCTGAAATTGTTTGTCCCTCAGCATAACATAACCAACCATGGTAAATTTTTTGGCAATACATACAACCACCATGAACCAACAAGTATCGTACGTCTTATCTACTTTAGATTGGACTTATGGATGGTATGACCCAGATTTCCTTTCTAGGCTAAACAGAAGATGTTACTTGTGCATGTCGGAATGCATGATGGGATTTTGATGTGGGTGAAAGAGAAGCATGGGGCCAAGAAGATGCGGTTGTTGTTCAATTTGGCTGCAAGCTGACCCGGAGAATGGCTTGATGTTAGAACTAGGAATGGGTAGATATCATAAGGCAGATGTTTGGCCTGTTTACCCGGATTCTTTTGTTGGTCACAAGGAAAAATCCAACCCGACCTGGTGAAACCCAGCCAAGTTCTTCGACCAAAGTAAACTAGTCCTGACTCAGCCAAGCTAGAAAAGGAATCAAAACCCATTTGAGGGAATATTTGGTTATTTTAGTGGGGCTGAGACTATGATGACCAAGAATAAACCCCTCTTTTTATTGTGTGTGTGTGTGAACAGGATATATTATATTTTTGCATCCATAAGAATCATCATGTAAAATATTCAAGAGCTGAGTAGAGACTATAAAAGTAGAATTTCATAAACTAGTCCCTGCATGATTAACCACATAGGTTGCAACTAAATCCATAAAATAGGAGCTTATGCAAAGAATAAGCCCTTCATGACTCTTATAGTATCGCAATCGATTTGATGGATGCATATTTGACCTTGCACGACTCATTCCCATTCACTCCTTGTTCTTCTCTACTAGATCTAATCTTATGTGATATGTTGATGCCGCTAGTTCATATTTAGAATTGAAATCGAAATCGTAATAATTTGGAATGAGAATCAAGTGATATATTCGGTTTAATCAAAATAAAATTTAAATACTAGTAGAAGAGATTAGAAATTAGATTTTAAAGGATTAGAATATTTCTATCCCTCTTCCTCCATAATTGGAATAAAAATGAGACTCCCTCTAATCGTACGACTACGACCAGAATAAGAGTCATTTCCCCCAACCCCAAAACCAAATACGTCCTAAATTTTGTTTTAATAGTTTTGTAATAAAAGAGAATTATTCCTTTTAGAGCGTCATCACCTACGCGCTACATCAACGACATCTCCTTTCACCTGTACTCATGAGGTGCGGTAATCTTGTTTGCCCAAAAGAAAACAAGAAAACTTTGCACGATATCTGGGCTCCACGTGTAGGTGAGGAAAATCTAGGAACACATGTATATCTAGCACTTCATTTCAGAAGGCTGTACATGAAATCAATTAAGTGCAACTCCTCGTCATCTCAACCCGTCCCGTTGATGCAAAATCACCAGAACAACCTGGTTTAGACCCGGTTAGCTCAACAAAGGAACGTAGCAAACCTGCCATGTTTGCGCACAAGGATGACTCAACCAAAATCTTAATCGTATTAAAAATAAACTCTTTAAACTTTTTTTTCCCTTTCGAGGGAAACACTTCATATGTCAAGCTTTAAATTAATACTTTAAGCACCGCTCATATGTATGACGTGAGCCTAAATGACACCAACACCAAATGACCGTACACTGATGTCCATTGGAATCCCCCCTTCATTTGTACTAATCTCCTTGTCTTCAAAGGGCTGATAGCATCGCCTTCAAAACTATTAGGACAGACTGAATCTGAGGCAGGGAAGCGTGGGACAACTGATCCTATACCTCACAACAGCTCTCAGCCTAAAGGCAGATAAGCCACTCAGGTCGGTGCAGAGCATTGAATGGAAAACTTGGAAGCAGACTAAATCCACAGACATGTACACAGTACGATCGTAATATTGTATCAGATGCCTTCAGCCATCAGCTCGTATACAAAATCCTGTAGCAGTAGCAGGTGGCTCGGTGGGACCGGTCAAAGATGGTGAATTGTTTGTATGGCCATGGCCTTAAGCTTTTTGTGCTTGGGATTTGGAGGAGTAATTGGCTCAGCATGTTTGTTGGTAGCAAGGGGCATGTGAGCCCCTCGGATGCACTGAACCAACCGCACCCTGGGATGCTACGTTAGTAGCTATCCTGCTTTAGGTTGAAACACTTGGAAAGGTGTTCATGTGAGCCTCGCTTGCCCGCTAACGGTTGTATTTACGCATGTCATGTTTGTTTTCTTTATTTTTTTCTTTCCCGTCGTTTCTTTAAAGCAAGCTGTTGGATTTGAGTCAGAGCATCGGGTCCCGTTCCTTGCCTTGGGTTGTCTATTTGTGCTGGGCCCTAACGCAAGCAAATAGAGCCTCTCCAATGCCTTGATCCCAAACTAACATTCATCCTGGTTTCAAGCTATATTTTGCGAAACATATCGAGATATCAGATTCTTCCTTTACAAGTTGATCTCATATGATTTTCATTTTACTTATTCCTCTTCATTCCTTCTGCATATATCATCATACCCTCGTATTAGTATAAACCTTGATTTATGTTGTACATCTCTAAACCATTCAAGTTATTCTCCTTTCAATTTATTCCCAATTGACGTCGTCACTTCACTTTTATTATATATCAATCATTGACAATTATCCTACAATCATATAATATATCTCAATTATATATCTCCATATATCATGCTTTAACCCCATGGATAATATCTTTTATTCTCTATTTTGTGAATAGTTAATTCTAAATGTTGAAAATAATGCTTTTAGGAACATTATTATCCTCACTTTTAATCCGTCATCATCCTTTTTTTTTAAAAAAAATTTTTTTTTTGCTTTCATATACTCCATTTTGTTCTTCCTTAACCTAAAATCCTTAGGATTATAAAATTACTTCTTATTAATTTTTTAACAAAACTATAATATTTCTTTATATTTTCATTCATATTATTTATATATATTTTTATATATATCATTAATCATATATTATTAAATTTTATTACTAATTATTTTTATTTTAGTACATAATTTATATAATTATAATTAAATAATTAAAATTATCTTTCATTTCTCTATTTTTATTTACTATTTTAAATTAATTATTTTTTATAATATTAATTAATTATTTATAATTAATTTAATAATAATTTAATCATAAAATTAATTATTAAATTAAAATTAAATATTTATATTTTTTTATATAATTATAGATTATAATGATTATAAATTTATGTATTATTTATTTTTTTAATATAAATAAATTTATAAATTAATAATAATAATATTTTTTTAAAAAATAATTTAATAAAAATATTATATAAATATCATCCATCCTTTCTTTCACCCTTCTATATCGAAGAAATCATTTCTATCAATCCTTCCATCTTTTGCCAAACATATGAAAAAATAGATAGATTTTCATCCACCTATTCTTTCATTCATCCTTTCTCCTTCATCCATTCTTCATACTAAATAATATTAAACTCCAATACATTCTTTCGTAACTCAAATTTTGTAGAATTAAAATTCTATGTAGTGCTCCAACTGACACATATGAGTGATGATTACACAAGCACAAGAGAAAATGACGCTCATGACTCTAATGAGAAACTAGTTCACACTTAAATAATCACTTGGTTTCAAGAAAGATCTGAAAAATTTGCTGAGAGAAGATAAGACTCCTCCGATTCAAAAAACAGAATAAATTTTTCGAAATGAAAATCGTCACGTTAGCTACACCCTCTGCGAAAATATCTAGTATTTTATGTCAGATCCAAATTTTAACCCTGTTTTATGCATGGCAATAGAGAATGTATCTTAATCTACACCTGATCCACAGATCCAAGTCTCTCTGCATCGTCATTTCGGGCCCAGCCAGAGTAATTCATTTATCTACCACACAAGCCCCTAATATTATTAAAGATGTACACATAACCGCTCACTTGGGATGGCAAAAAGATAGAATGGTAAAATCTTTCAAAAAAATGCTCACAAACCAACCTATCACCGAAACATAACAATGCCTGGGATCCAGCAACCAGCTAATACATCCCTCACGTTCGACAAACAAGAAATAACAAGAACAAACTGGAACAACTTTGCTCTTTGGTCCCCTACAAGAACGTACAGCATCTGCTTCTTGCCCATGGACATTGACAGCTCATATCAAATAGAGCCAACAAAATAATTGGACATGTCGCACATAAAAATAATTTTTGTTCTTCCTTTTCAGAAGAGGGAGGATGTCAGCTCCTTCACCTCTGCTACAACCTGGTCGAAATCAGCCTGTAGCTTCTCCTGGACCTCCTGGGCCAATTCCCCCTTGGTTGGCTTGGTTAGTACCAATACACAGCATGTAGGCCTCTTGGTGACCCCAGCAGTTGCGAGATCCTATGAGAGCGATAAAAAAATGCACCAAGAAAAGAGAAAAAAGAAGTCAGCAAAGTTGGAGAATTTATTTATTACAGCTAGAGCATTACTGTCAGCCTTAAATGAAGAACAATATTTTGTGTATATAAAAAGTCTTTTCTTCATTGATATTCATCTAATTATATAGAAATAGGCTGCTCCATCAAACATAACCAGTTCTATTGTAGATGTGTGCTGAGCTTTTGAAATTACACTGGTCTTCAATCATGTGATGGGCCAAAACCAGAAATTGCTAAAGGCAGCTTCGTTACTTGAGTTAAGGATGGATACATTGCTAGAAGCAATGTTTTAAAACCCAGACCATTTACCAAACAGGAAAAGCGACCTGGTTCTGGGAAGCAGATGTTTATTTGAGTTAGTGATGGATACACTGCTACAAGCAATGTTTTAAAACAGCTTCAATTGATCAAACTAGAGAAGCAACCAGATACTTGTGTTACAAAGTATAAAATTTTCATTGTTTTAATCCCAATCAAGTTAGAGGAATAGATCTCTCGTCCTGCTGCACCACCTACATAAAGTAGATATCTAAGTCAAGGTTCACGAACTCAGTACCAGAATCCATGCTAGCCGGCCAGCAGAATGGGTCGGTACGGGTTTGTACCTGACCAGACCGGTGCAAACAGACAAGAGGAAAAGAAGCGAACCGGGAGGAAGAAAAGAGAGAAAAAGAGGATGGGGAAGGAGAGGGAGGGAGGGAGAGTGCGGCCGAAGGAGACACCAGCAGTGGCCACAACAGGCTGCCGGCGCCCTCGGAGGGCCACCAAGGCACCGTTTCATCAGATCCTTGGCCAAGAGAGAGAGGGGAAGGAAAGAAAAGAAGGGAGGGGAAGCCATCGAAGGGCCTCCGGCTAGCCGCCATGGCCCGCTGAGCAGCATAATTGCGGCCTCCAGCGCCTCGAGCATAAAAAAGGGACGATTGCCTCTATTTCATGGTATTTTTTTTTTTTAAAATCCTGATTAGAGTGAAGCGGGGAATGGATTTGCCGGCTTCACCCATTGCCAATTTCACTATTCATCTTCATTTTTAAAAAAAAAGCCGCCAAGTGAACAAGAGCGACCACAGGGACGGTCGCCCTGTTCCGCGGCTGCGGCTCCATCCATGCGTTTTCCACCATCCAGTATCCACGGCGGCCACCCGACGTCCTCCAACAGCCCCTTCGCCGATCGCTCCTCCCTCCAGTACAAGCGTTACCCCCCCTCTCTCTTTCTCGCTCGATTAAATGCTCTATCAAGCAACGCCGAGCCACAGAGGCCTCCGCGGCCCTCCAACGGTCTCAACAGACCACCGTCGGCCTTCGATGGCATCGTGCCATCTCTCTCTCTCTCTCCCTCCCCTCCCCCCCTCCCTCTCTCCCCTCCCCTCCCCCCTCCCTCTCTCTCCCTCTCCCTCCTTTTGGTGTGCCGTTTTTCTTAGTCGAACCGTCCTGGTTTGCCAGGGTGTGCCGTTTTTCTTAGTCGAACCGTCCTGGTTTGCCGCCGAGATAGCTCAGAATGCCCTGAATCATCCAATTTGGGATGATTCAGTGTTCCATGATCTAAGTTGTTCTCTTTTCCACCAAAATCCACCCTGATGGATCTAAACATTCAAAATTACAAAAAATTATAGTGGACAAAACATCACTTCAAAGATCCTAATCAGGATATGAATTCATACCCAAGGAGATAAAAAACAATGAAAAATTTCATGCAGGTCATATTACACATTTAATGCCTGTAAGAGCTTAATTACAAGCTTATCATTCTCATGTTGATGGGCCACTAATTCCATTCTGTGAAGGAGTTAAGAGTACTACATGATATATACCATACTTTCTATTATTCTTCTTCTTAGAGAGAGAAGCCATTTCCCAATGACCGGAGAGGGGGTAGCTGGAGACCACCATCACCGGCCCAAGCTCAAGATATTGTCATGAAACACGCAGGAAGAGGAAGAAAGGGAGAAAGGTAGCGAGCGAGCAAGAGAAAGAGAGAGAGAGAGAGAGAGAGAGAGAGAGAGAGAGAGAGAGGTGCCATCTTGATTGCCCTTGAAGGCCACCATTGATCGGCGGGCCTAAAGGTCAACCATCGAGATGGAAAACAGAGGATGGTGAGAACAAGAGGATCCCATGTCTCCCGTCAAACAAGAAGAATCTCTAAACCTAAAATTGATGGCTCACCCTGATCTTTTACTTCTACCTAATACCAAGTTGCCTGGTTCATGTGCATACAGAATGGTTCAAATAAGAAGATGGTTCAACCAGCAATTTAGATAATTCTCTGAAAAGAAAGTTTTTTTTTAATTATTAAATGAAATGGTTCTAGGCTATGGTCCAGAAAGGAGATCTGGCTGGTTGACGGTCCAGCCAGTTCAATTGGCTGGCCTAGTCCTGTTACAAAAACATCGTTACAAGTACAACTCTCCTTTTGGAACCCTTAAAGAATCTGCTTTAAAAAAGCACTTTGAAGACTATTCTTTAGGAGGTCCTAGAGGCTAGAGCTGGCAGAGATGGGAGTTTCTTTAAAAATAGCCCAAGCAACATTATATTTGTAAGACTTGGATCGGGTGACTAGTGAAGATATGGCATTGAATATAAGTTGCAAGGACTCGAAACATGATGGAATAAACATACGATGGTCAAGGGTAAACACATCCCAGTATAAGTTAGGTATGATATGGTCAATTGGGGGAACTTGGAAACCTGCTAAGTTGTATTTGGCTTAGATTATGGCACTTTAGAAGCCCTTGGGACTGAAAATGATGAAGCCCCTTCCCAAATCAAGTATAGAGGCATTACTTTGCATTGATAATACTGAACCCAATATTTTGAGTATTCCTTGATTTTATATCTCATCTGGACTTTCAATAAGAATGGACATACAACTAGGGATCTTTACATTAGACATCTTGAACCCCATTAGCCAATTCACTAACTCTCTAGACTTATTCGCGAGCCCCAGTGGTTTGCTATTTGAAATCACAATTTTTCCCTTTTTCAATATTTAAAGCTGCATTTGGAAGCAAACTAAGAGGGTTAACCCATTTACTCCAGGCTAACTTATTCTGCTTCCAAAAGCAGCCTAGACAATGATAAAAGCAGTCTATGTTGACACAAACAATATCTGCATGAATATAAAGTTATCAAACGCGTATATACCATATAATTAGATCATATGTCATGGCATGTTTAACAATTACAAACAAATGAATTTGATAGGCACAAGAGTAGGCCTGAAAGAAGATGATAGGCACAAGGATCTCATTAGCAAAAAGGTTAAGCTAAGAAGATGATAGTCATTTTAACTTGTTATCAACCTTAATTTGCATCATAACCACAAGCAACATAACAGAACTAATTTATTTAACCACATTGATTGGAAATGGAAATACACATCACCATGTTGGGTACACGAGTTGCTTGTGTTGCTAAGGATTTTAAATTAAGAAAGGCAAATGCATCATTCAAAACAATATCTTGAAGAATAAGAAACGACATTAATTTATTCACATTCTAGAGACTTAAAAGTTTGGGACTAAAAAAATTGTCAATATCCATTCAAGGACCTATAAATTATTTTAATAGTCTGACCATAAGTTCTTGAAATGAAGCAGCAACTAGGACTATGAAGTTCCATACAATGCTAAGAATGGCCCAAAAAGGTTATCTAAGTTGGCAAAAGAATATTACATCTTTAAATCAATTAGCTCTTTTAAAAACACCAAGTCATGCTGACCTAGAATCAGAACTTCTTATCGATACCATGGCATATATACATGGCCAATCATTTTCCCAGCTACCGAAAGAAAAGGGAACAAAAAAGGTGCCAACAGAGTCCAACCGACCTCTTTTGAAGGAACATATATGTATGGGATATCAGCTTCCTCACATAAGATGGGCACATGTGTGATCACATCAATTGGGGAAATGTTTCCTGCTATAACACACAATCTGCACCCACCAATATTAATTCGAATATTAACAAATATTGCTCATTAAAGAACAAGGGAAAGAATTTACAAACTAACATTGCAACATGTGTAATAACTTGTCAATGCATGAGCCATTGAGATGGTAAAAAATTACAATGGCCAAAAAATCCATTCTTATCAATGTATCCCAACAATATAGTACATCTATCTACTTAGTTTAACATAGTTCAACAATATTGGGATGTATCCGTATCATGCAATATGCATGACAGGTGATTTCAAACACTCTATGTCCCTCCTTGGCTGTAATAAAGTGAGGCCCAAGATTATCCATAACATATTGCAACCAACAAAATGCAACAAATTTCATTTCTGATTCATAATGAACAGTATCAGATAGAGGCATGCAACCTTTCAAAAGTTTCCCGTATTCCCAAATCTTTTCAAACTGCACTGCTATACGTCTACTAAACAGCATCATCACATGACAGGAGAGAATCCAAAAGCGCCATCAATGAAGGCATAGGTTTCGCAAGGGATAACAAACTACACTACATTTAATGCAGCACAAAGCAAATTATTTCACATAGAAACCAAGATTTTCTCAACCACCAGATTTTGCCTAGACAAAACAAGTTGCAGCTGTAACAAATCATGTCACGAACATTTTACTGATTGTATTAAAGATAAACTAAAATGCCAGAAAGAATTGAGCGGTTGAGTTAACATCTATCACTGGAGGAAGAACAAAGTAGTTTTTTTGGAAGAATCTAACATCAGTCAACCAAATCTGTGTAACAGAAACTCATTTTTTTATGTTCTATGTTAAAGAAACAAGGTTTATTAGCAAACATACCAAGATGAGGCCTAGGCAGATGGGTTCTATTCAAGGTTTTCAAATCTGGGGATCTTGGCCACCTCATTGGGCAGCCAATACCAAGATGGACTGAATCTTGGTTAATCTCAAGATTGGAAACTTTGGCCAGAAGGGAAAGATCAAGATATTCCAGGATTTTGGCCAATACTTTAAGGTTGATCGAAATCTCAGCAAATAAAGTAAATCCCAGATTTAAGTATTGTATCAAGGCACTTATTTGATATTTAGTAACTAAAAAATCAGTTAAAAAGGTAAAAATGACGAGAAATATCAGCTGATATTCGTCATATCAGTCAATTTATTAGATAATAGTCATTTATATTGACAGAAACAATGATGGCCAAGCTACTGATCATATCATCACTGTAGGTGGCTGAGACCGGTAAAAACAATATCTCAGCCAAGATGAAAACTTTAGTTCTAGTCTAAAGATATGAAACCAACTAGGGGCAGCATAGTGAAATTTTTTACAAGACTCTTTCATGTATAAGCAGGGTTCGTTCTACATTGATCATGTTCAAAAAGGTTCTCAGAGTTGAAGCTCTTTGGATGTGCTTCAATTGAGAAACCACCAATCCTCCTTTGACACAAAGGCAACGCAAAAAGGGGGGGGGGGAGGAGGGGGGGGGGGGTCGAGGAATGGGGGGGGGGCGTTCTTCAAACACTAGATGTGGCTAAGAGATGCTGCAAATGATGATCTCTCTCTCTCTCTCTCTCTCTCTCTCTCTCTCTCTCTCACTCTCACGCACACAAAGAGACAGACGTCTCCTTGTGATCCCTGCCTTGCAATGCCGGCACAACCCTTTTTTCCTACCTTTGACCACCCCTTGCACCCCATTGCTAGTCCTCCTACCAGCTCCACCCATTCACCACCTTCAACCAACATCCCCAACCAAAACGTAAACAAATAATAAGCATAACTATGCTATATCACTTACCAATCTGGCCCAAAAATCTAGCAGACTAGCCTAGAATCTCATACCTTCCATTTCTTCTCTTCTTTGTCGAGCATAGTCTCTATCCACTCCATTACCCTCAGCTGCAAAGCCACCCTCACTAGGACCCAACATGCCCCCTCTGGTCTTGCCCCACCACCATGAAATTTTGCCCAAATGCACTACATGAAATTTCTCTCAAGAGCTCAAGCCTTCAACTTGGTGAGTTTATCCATAATCCAAGCTCAGGTAGACCTCAACCTAGGACCCATCAACACTGCCATGCATCCATATATCATTTTTTTTTTAAAAAAAAAAGGAGGGTGGGGGGGTGCAAAAACTTAATATACATAGACTACAACATGTATCCGCTAGAAGTAACTGCCCGGGCATCACCAACCATCTATACAGGATGCCCAAAACCTGGAAAATCGACACACTAAAGCCCGCTCCTACTGGATCTTGGGAGGATGGGAGAGGCGGCGGAAGGGTGCAAGGTTTCATGCTTGTCCAATCCCCACAGGATGAAAAAAATGACCTTGCAACGTCATTTTATCATTTTTTTTCATCCCATGGGATCGAGCAAGCACAACCTTGTGGGCTCTCCCTGTCATCCTTCTTCTTCCTTGTTCCTTCTTCTCCACATTCTCTATCCACCTTATCCCATTGGGCCCCATGGGGTTTTCCCAAACATGCCATAAGCAATCTAGGCAAGGATTGCTTATGCATTATAAGGCTTGCACGGCGCCTTGCCTATATAATCCTCATAAAAATATTACCATGTATGTCACAGTTAAAAATTCAAGCACATCAACATTCTTACTCATATAAGGCTTGCCAGCTACCATAGATATCGTAGTTATTGTGATCTTACTTCAACCAAAAACTAAAACCACAATTCAACCATAACTATTTTCATATAGCACAAGCATTGATGACCAAGAAGATAGACATTGGCAAATAGGGGGAAAAACTCAAGGAAAAGAAAACAAACCCTTTATGACCGCGACGAATACTCTTCACTACTTCCTTTACTCCTCGTTTCAAACACTTAGCCTCAGAAGCTGAACATTTAAATAAGTGAGAACACATCAGTATAATTTCCACAAATAACGAATGGAGGTTACAAAAACAAAACGCAAATTAGCATGGAGCATGGAAAATTTAAACCATAGATTAAATTTTAGAAACAAGCAAACTATCAAAGAAAAGTCTGTTTCTTTTAAATAAAAGACGTAGCTTAATCTCTGCCTACAGACACTAAAAGAATACTAGAACAGCCTAACTAGATCATTTTACCTAGACAAAGAACATCAAGAAAACCTAAGAATCAGTTCATGCGATACTATAGCCATCAACATAACCAAAAAATATGTGCAAAGCAAAGAAAATTTGCTCAAAGAGAACAATCAGATACCATCTTTTCTCTGAATTTTATTGAGGAAACCCAGGAAATTTAACAGATGATCAAGATATAATAAAGAAACATCCTTTTTATTAGAAGGAAAAAAAAGCACCATCTCACAAGACAAAAGAACGATCAACATAGTGAAAATGATTTCAAGAAGAAAAAAAAGAAAATCCAAGAGAATAACAAGGTAGCCCCTTTTCACCGAATTCTACCGAGAATCAAGTAATCCAAGAAACCCATTTGACAAAAGATCAAAATTATAAAAGGAACATCTTAAGTTCTATCTAGAGACATTAAAAGAATCCCATAACCACGTAACTAGAAAATCTTAACCTTAAAAAAAAATAAAAAAAAGAAAAAGAAAACCAAAAGCATAGTCTTCTTTCTTTTTTTTTTTTATTTTAAGGGAAGAAAACCTAATGCATCATTTCGTCAGATGATACACCCATCACCCATAGCCCAAAAAATGTGAAAAGTGTAGGGATTGGTGGTGCTCCCAAGCCTTGCGAGGCCACAGGAGGAGTCAGAGTGTTGGCCCCGAGAAGACTAGGACAGGTGTAGTCTTAGGACTAGGATAAAAGTGATCCTAGGGTGGAGGTAGCATGTAGCCCTCCTCGGGTTTGAGGTTCAAGTGTGAGGACCTTGAGGGGCTTGATAAACGCTCTGCAGACTTGGGAATACAAGATGGAGCAAAAAATCAAAGCTATGAGAAGTATTAGCTAAAAAAAGGGGCTGGCACACAGGTGGAGCTAGCTCGGATATTGATCAAGCTGGCTCGGATCGAGACCAATCCGGCTCGAATCGAGATCGAGCCCGCCCTCTCAAGCAGACAAAAGACAGTGTTCGGAAGTCTGTGGCACGAGACACAATCGAGCCAGCTCGAGCCTCCATCGAGCCAGTTCGAATGTGACGGAAAGATCTACACGGGATTTTCTTTTTGATCTTAAATTGGGTTTAATCCAAATAGTCTTAACGCCTGATTTGAAAGGTTTTAAGAAGGCTAACTCATGTATAGGTCGGGATTAGATCCAGAGGATGAGAGCATATGAGACATGGGTATACATGGGCTCGATAAGTGCTTTCATATATTAGGTTAGCTTAGGAGAGTTTTTGAGCTGAGATTTATTAGGATTCATGTAGAAACCCTAGGATATATAAATGATAAATATTATAAATATACTAATAAAAATATTAAATTATAAATTAATTTATCTTATTTTTAAGAAATTAATATTTTTATTTATTTTTTATAGGAAAAATGATCATAAATAAAAAGAGCTCGATTTGTAGAATAAAAAAAAATTGAAAATAAATTGGGCTCAAAACAGATCTTCAAAATCAGTTCAAATTCAGCCCAATTCAAAAGAAATGCAAGCTAAATTCAATCCAAATAAAGTGGGACCATGGTGATGCAAAGCATTAAAAGCTTTTGGACTTGAGTGGCTGGGTGTGGCCCATGGAGAAAAAGCAGGCTTCAGTGAGTTTATGCACGGCTTGAAGCAAAGCAGAGGAAGTGAAGGGCCTTTACGCGGCTTGGGCGCGTGGAACGTGAGCTGGATCAAGATGTGGTATGGGGCGCTGTGAAGGCTAAAGCGTGGGAGGCTGGCTGGTTGGCACAATGCAAAAGCAGACCGAACATGAGAATTAAGTGCTAGAAGTGGCCAAAGATGCATGGCTTCATGCAGCTTGATGCACGATCACGAAAGCAGCGTTTAAGAAGGATTCAAACATTAAACTTGACTCGAATTGGTCTTCTTCAAGCGCCAGACATCCCTCCATCCTATTTAAAGAGCACCAACCGAAGAGAACAGAATAAATAGTAGAGAATAGCATAGAGTAGAATAGACTTTTAAGAGGAGTCTAGGAACAGGATTTTTGGGGAACAAAGAGTAGAGAGTCTATGATCTGAGAGCCCCTTCTTCCTTTTTTTTTTTTTTTTTTTTTTCTTTTTTTTTTTTTCCCCATCTTCCACGTTCAACACATCAAGCAGTAGCTGTCCTTTATCAACTTCTTCACACCAAGAGCAACGATCAACAAAATTCAACAACAAGCAATCCTCTATTTGAAATTTTTTATATCTTTTATTTTATTTACTATTTTTGTTCTTTTTATCATTAACTAAATTCATTTTACTAAGGCTAAGATGTAGCCACTCTTTTGATGCAATATTCAGTATGATTTGATTTTAGATTCATTTTTTGTTCATAAGAAGTATATAAATCTGTTCTTAATGCTTTTAGATTACTGACCATCTTCTAATTGTTTTGATGGACATAGATGATACAGACCAAGCACATCTATATCAATGCTTCTTGATTTATATACATTGTATATGAATTCGATTAAGATTCTTATACATGCGGTAATTTTAGTGTGCTTTGGACACAGCGTATTTTAATTAGAGGATTTCATAAAAATTAATGCACCAATATTTATTTAAATTACGCCTAAACCAAAGGATAGTTAATAAATATTAATAGTTTTGCTATACCTAGACCAAAGGGTAGTGAATATTTTAGAAGACTCCGTCGTCATATGAAACAAAATTAACATAATTTGCATGATTACTTGAATATTGTATTGATTGAGTTGGTGAATCGATTGCCTTAGTATTCTACTGCTCTTAAATTTAACCCTAAAAATTACACCCTCTTTATTTTCTTACAATTTCTTAATTATTTTCTTATTTCTTTTTATTTTCTTTATTTCTTCTAAATTAATTTTCTAAATAAAGTCTAGGAGAGTATTTTTTAGTACTTATTTTCCAATCCTCAAGAGACTATACTCTATTCATACACTTTATTATTTGATCGATCGGTGTACTTGCCATAGTGATAGATTTGTAGAATGGAATACAATTGAGCTCAGTGAATAAAAAAGCGTGCCTAAGGCGCTAGGTGCATGGTGCGTGATGCCTAGCGCTTAATAATAGCCGGGCGAGACGTCTTTTCTTAGGTGCACTTAAGGCGCCCTAAGCGTGCGCTGGTTATTTCATGTAAGGCGTCCAATAAGCGTGCCCAATAGGACTTTTCAGCTATTAAAGAATTTTAGTAAAATAAGGAATGTACAGCTGGTTAGTTAAAAGTTTTAATTACCTAGGGTCTCTAAATAGAATTTTAGTAAAATAAGGAATGTATAGCTAAGAGTTTTAATTACCTAAAATCTCTAGATAGAATTTTAGTAAAATAAAAAAATGTACAACTAAGACTTTTAATTATCTAGGGACTTTAGATTGAGCTGCCAGCTGCCTTTTCATTTAACTAAAAAACAAATTCTAAAACCAAAGAGTCTATCTCTTTTTAAATTTTAAAGTTTAAACTTTAAACTACTTGTTGACGCAGAATCTGGTCGTCGCCAGATCCAACTGGATCGGAGGTGGATGAGGTCACCACCGGGAACCTGCAAAACAAAGTCCTGTCCGACGTCGGTGGGGGGTGGCTCCGGCAGGACCCTCCGACGATCAAGTCAGCTCTGGCCAACAGAAATGGAGTACTCTTGAATGAGTTCGGCAGAGTTTCGAGGAGGAGAGGAGAGCTTAGAGCTTAGAGTTAGCATATCTGGAGGATCCTTTTTATAGGCGGAGCTTGATTGATGGTGACGGCCATACCGCCTGATGGCAGGCCGCTCGAGACTGCGTGGGATTTGGTGCGAAGAGGATGGTATCGTCGGATCGATAGTGACAGCCATACCGTCCGACAGTGGTGGGCTGCTCGAGGTCTGGCGGAGTCAGTCACGGAGGGGGGGCACCGCCTGTAGCATCGCCTGTGATAAACTGATGGTGACCGTTCGGCCAAATTTAATAGCGATAGCTCTGAGAAAGCGGTCGTCGGTTGGTGGACCTCAGCATATATCGATTCCAAAGGAGTTCGAACTCCTGAAGAAGAAGCTCGGAAGGAGTTCGACTCCCGTAGACGTCTGGCTGGAGGAGTGCGGCTAAGGCTCGGTCGCTGGGGAGTTCGGAAGGAGCTCGGCCGCTGAGAAGTTCGAACGGCCGAAGAAGATGTCTGGGAGGAGTCTGGCTCCTGAAGAAGTCCGACCGAAGGGAAAGCTTAGAGGAAGTTCAGCTCCCACAGGCGTCTAGCTGGAAGAGCGCGAAGGAAGTTCGGCTCTCGCGGGAGTCCGACTAAAGCTCGGCTGCTGAGGAATTCGGCCGGATGAAGGAGTTCAACTGAGACCCGTTCGTTGAAGCTCTTCCGTGGCTACCGGCCGCATTAGGCTGCGCATCGAACTGGACTTCGGCAGGAGCGGGATTTATCCCCAACAATAGTCCCCCCACTCTTGAGTTCGAAACTCGAAGGAAGAGAGTGCAGAAAAGGCGACCACCGAAGTCCTCTTCTGGGCTCCATGTTGGTTCAGGTCGAAGCTCGGGGGGGAGATCTCATCTCCAGCCAAAGTTGGTGTTGAAGTTGAAGCCCGGGGGAGATCTCATCTCCAGCCGAGGTTGAAGTAGATCTCGCCTCCTGCGGTCGAGGTCGGGAGTTGAGCTCCTCAGGAGGGCGATATTGTCTCCAGCAGCCAAGGCTGACTCGGAAGAGATCTCCTCTCCTGCAGCCACAGTTAATACGGACGCTCGGAAGAGATCTGATCTCTGGCCGAGGTTGACGCGGTCGCTCGGAAGAGATCTTATCTCTGGTCGAGGTTGGCTCGGACGCTCGGGAGAGATCTTATCTCTAGCCGAGGTTGCCTCGGAGGAGATCTTATCTCCTGCGGCCAAGGTTGATGCGGACGCTCGGGGGAGATCTTATCTCTGAAAGCCGAGGTTGACGCGGACGCTCGGTGGAGATCTTATCTCCTACGATCGAGGACGGCCCGGACCCTCAGGGGAGATCTTATCTCCTACGGCCGAGGTTGCCTCGGGAGAGATCTTATCCCCTGCGGCCGAGGTTGGCCCGGACCCTCGGGGGAGATATTATCTCCTGCGGTCGAGGACGGCCCGGACCCTCAGGAGAGATCTTATCTCCTGCGGTCGAGGTTGCCTCGGGAGAGATCTTATCCCCTGCAGCCGAGGTTGGCCCGGACCCTCAGGGGAGATCTTATCTCCTGCGGTCGAGGTCGTTGCCTCGAAAGAGATCTTATCTCCTACGGCCGAGGTTGATGCGGACGCTCGGAAGAGATCTTATCTCCTGCAGCCGAGTTTGCCTCGGGGGAGATCTTATCTCCTACAGCCGAGGTTGGCCCGGATCCTCATGGGAGATCTTATCTCCTGCGGTCGGTTGCCTCGGAGGGAGATCTTATCTCCTGCGGTCGAGGTTGATGCGGACGCTCGAGGGAGATCTTATCTCCTACAACCGAGGTTGGCCCGGACCCTCAGGGGAGATCTTATCTCCTGCGGCCGAGGTTGCCTCGAGGAAAATCTTATCTCCTACGACCGAGGTTGATGCGGATGCTCGAGGGAGATCTTATCTCCTGCAGCCAAGTTTGCCTCAGAGGAAGATCTTATCTCCTACAGCCGAGGTTGGCCCAGACCCTCAGAGGAGATCTTATCTCCTGCGGCTGAGGTTGCCTTGGAGGAGATCTTATCTCCTGCGGCCGAGGTTGATGCGGACGCTCGAGGGAGATCTTATCTCCTGCGGTTGAGGTTGCCTTGGAGGAGATCTTATCTCTGCGGCCGAGGTTGATGCGGACGCTCGAGGGAGATCTTATCTCCTGCAGCCGAAGTTGGTCCGGACCCTCAGGGGAGATCTTATATCCTGCGATCGAGTTTGCCTCGGAGGAGATCTTATCTCCTACGGTCGAGGTTGATGCGGGCACTCGGGGAGATCTTATCTCCTGCGGTCGAGGTTGCCTCGGAGAAGATCTTATCTCCCGCGGCCGAGTTTGCCTCGGGAGAAATCTTATCTCCGGCAGTCGAGGTTGACCCGGACCCTCAGGGGAGATCTTACCTCCTACGGCCAAGGTTGCCTCGAGGGAGATCTTATCTCCTGCGGCCGAGGTTGATGCGAGCGCTCGGGGGAGAATATCTCTTGCAGTCGAGGTTGGCTCGGACCCTCAGGGAGATCTTATCTCCTGCGGCCGAGGTTGCCTTGGGGGAGATCTTATCTCCTACAGTCGAGGTTGATGCAGGCGCTCGGAGGAGATCTTATCTCCTACAGCTGAGGTTGCCTCAGAGAAGATTTTATCTCCTGCAGCCAAGGTTGGCCCGGATCCTCAAGAAAGATCTTATCTCCTGCGGCCGAGGTTGTCTCGGGGGAGATCTTATCTCCTACGACCGAGGTTGATAAGGACGCTCGGAGGAGATCTTATCTCCTGCAGCCGAGGTTGGCCCGGACCCTCAGGGGAGATCTTATCTCCTACGGTCAAGGTTGATGCGGACGCTCGGGGGAGATCTTATCTCCTGCAGCCAAGGTTGGCCCGGATCCTCAGGGAAGATCTTATCTCCTGCGGCCGAGGTTGATGCGGGCGCTTAAGGAAGATCTTATCTCCTACCGCCGAGGTTGCCTTGAGGGAGATCTTATCTCCTGCAGCCGAGGTTGGTCCGGACGCTCAAGGAAGATCTTATCTTCTACGGCCAAGGTTGCCTCAGGGGAGATATCTCCTACGGCCGTGGTTTGATGCGGGCGCTCGGGGGAGATCTTATCTCCTGCAGCCGAGGTTGCCTTGAAGGAGATCTTATCTTCTGCAGCCGAGGTTGGCCCAGATCCTCAGAGGAGATCTTATCTTCTACGGCCGAGATTGCCTCGGAAAAGATCTTAATCTCCTGCGGTCGAGATTGATGCAGGCGCTCGGGGGAGATCTTATCTCCTACAGTCGGCGCTCGGAGAAGATTTTATCTCCTACAGCCGAGATTGCCTCAGGGGAGATCTTATCTCCTGCAGCTGAGGTTGGCCCGGACCCTCAGGGGAGATCTTATCTCCTGCGGTCGAGGTTGATGCGGACGCTCGGGGAAGATCTTATCTCCTACAGCCAAGTTTGCCTCGGGAAAGATCTTATCTCCTGCAGCCGAGGTTGGCCCGGACCCTCAGGGGAGATCTTATCTTCTGCGGTCGAAGTTGCCTCAGGAGAGATCTTATCTCCTGCGGTCGAGGTTGATGCGAACGCTCGGAGGAGATCTTATCTCCTGCAGCCGAGTTTGCCTCGGAGAAGATCTTATCTCCTGCGGCCGAGATTGATGCGGGCGCTCGAGGAAGATCTTATTTACTGCAGCCGAGTTTGCCTCGAGGGAGATCTTATCTCCTACAGTTGAGGTTGGCCCGAACCCTCAGGAGAGATCTTATCTCCTATGGTCGAGGTTAAAGATCTTTGACCTGCTCGTGTTAGGACGAGGTTCTCCTTCTGTTCCTAACACGACAACTATTGACTGCTTCTTCCCTGTCATCATATAATTTTTGCACGCAGAAACAATATTATTGAAAGGAAAGAATTTTACCGAGGGAAAGTTACTGGCAGCACATCCCCATTTCAGGATCGTGGGGGCATTGTTCCTTCGGATTTCCTCGGACAGTAAGTCCCGGACCGGACGACCTTCTCTATCTCATGCTGGCCTTCTCAATTTAGAGCAAGCTTCTCTTGGCTTTGACGCTGGGAGATGACGAATCGCCGAAGTACCAAGCTCCTTCCAAAGGTAACGTTGATGACATCGTGAGGCAACCGACCTCCTTGTCGTTTTCGGCTACGGCAGTACCCTTGGCCGATCTTCTCTTGTTTCATGCTGGCGTCGAAGAAATTTACCCAACCGCCCCTTTCTGACGAGCTCCTCAATTTCGTCTCAGAACTGGATGCATTTCTCAGTGTCGTGGCCGTAGTCGCGATGGTAGAGGCAGTACTTGCTTCGATCACGTTTGTTTGGGAGAGATCGTAATCCTTCTGGTCTTGATAGCTGATTCTTAACTTCCGTGAGAATTTGAGTTCAAAGAGCGTTGCGGGAGGCGTAGTCGCGGAATCTTTCGGGAGAACTTTTTCGCGCCCTTCTGTCGGAGCTTCCTTGATGGCGAGCTCGAGGGGTTCGGGCCTTGCTTGCCCTGAGGAGGTCGTAAGCACGGCCGAACTTCATTCCATCCTTTTGTGAAACCTGCGGAAGAACTTCATGCCCCGTTGTCAGAGCTTACTTGATGACAAGCTCGAGGACGAGTTCGACGGCCTCGCTCACGTTAAACTTCATTCCTCCCTCCTATGAAACCTTCGTCGAGGCTTCCTTGATGACGAGTTCGAGGGGGAGTTCGGCCTCGCTTGCGCTGGGGATGTCGTGAACGCGGCCGAACTTCATTCCACCTTCTGTGAAACCTTCTAGGGGAGAACTTCATGCCCCTTTGTCGGGGCTTCCTTGATGACGAACTCGAGGGCAAGTTCGGCGGCCTCGCTCTCGCCGAACTTCATTCCGCCCTCCCATGAAACCTTCGTCAAGGCTTCCTTGATGACGAGCTTGAGGGGGAGTTCGGCAGCCTCGCTCACGCCGAACTTCATTCCGCCCTCCTGTGAAACCTTCGTCGGAGCTTCCTTGATGACGAACTCGAGGGGGAGTTCGACCTCGCTTGCGCTGGGGAGGTCGTGAACGCGGCCGAATTTCATTCCACCTCCTATGAAGCCTTCTAGGGGAGAACTTCTGCTCTGTTTTTCCTCCCTAAGGGCGATTGGTATGCTAGGCCAAATGCTTTTCCTTAAGACCGATTCCTGAAATCCTCATGGCGGGTTTGCTGGCAAAGTCTCCATCGAAAGCTGTCGCACGGCCTGCATCATCTCGGCGAGGCCACGAACCTACTGGACCGGCAGGTTGAACAGCTCCACATCTACGGTGGCTTCAGATGGGACCTGAGCTGCTGGGGTTAAAACGGGAGCAGATGGACCTGGCACGGAGGCCGCCAATCACCGAGTCGAAGCTCTCTTGAGAGATATTTTTTCTTCGGAAAAGAATTCTAGAAAGAAAGAGGAGAGATCTCCGGAGAGGAAAGAGAAATCGTCGTCGAGCACTCCTTTAAGAACAAAGGAACCTCAAAAGTTCGGACCCTGCTAGCACCAATCTGTTGACACAGAATCTGATCATCGTCGGATCCAGCTGGATCATAGGTGGACGAGGTCGCCGTCGGGGACTTGCAAAACAAAATTCCGTCTGAAGCCGGTGGGGGGTGGCTTCGACAGGACCCTCCAACAATCAAGTCAGCTCTAGCCAACAGAAATGGAGTGCTCTGAAATGAGTTCGGCAGAGTTTCGAGGAGAGGAGAGCTTAGAGCTTAGAGTTAGCGTATCTGGAGGGTCCTTTTTATAGGCAGAGCTTGATTAATGGTAACGGCCATACCGTCTGGTGGCGGACCGCTCGAGGCTGCATGGGATTTGCTGCGGAGAGGATGGTATCGTCAAGTCGATAGTGACAGCCATACCATCCGACAGTGGTGGGCTGCTCGAGGTCTGACGGAGTCAGTCACGAAGGGGAGCACCGCCTGTAGCGTCGCCTGTGGCAGATTGATGGTGACTGTTCGGCCAGATTTAATGACGATAGCTCTGAGAAAGCGGACGTCGGTTGGTGGACCTCGGTATATATCGATTCCAAAGGAGTTCGAACTCCTGAAGGGGAAGCTCGGAAGGAATTCGGCTCCCGTAGGCGTCTGGCTAGAGGAGTGCGGCTAAGGCTCGATCGCTGGGGAGTTCGGAAGGAGCTCGACCGCTGAGAAGTCCGGACGGCCAAAGGGGATGTCTGAGAGGAGTCCGGCTCCTGAAGAAGTCCGACCGAAGGGAAAACTTGGAGGGAGTTCAGCTCCCGCAGGAGTTCGGCTCTCGCGGGAGTCCGACTAAAGCTCGGCTGCTGAGGAGTTCGGTCGAATGAAGGAGTTCGACTGAGATCCGTCCGCTGAAGCTTTTTCGTGGCTACCGACCGCATTAGGCTGCGCATCAAACTGAACTTCGGCAGGAGCGGGATTTATCCCCAACACTACTCTTGACCAAGAAGTCCACATCTTATAGAATTCTTCTTCAGCAAGGAAACCAGAGAAACAAAGCACGTGAAAAACATAACTACACGTAACAGCACTCTCGGACTCTCCCTGCTTGATGTCCGGTACTTTCTAAAATCTGAACCGATATCTCCCTCCCTCTCTCTCTCATCCACTTTCACGCCATGCCTATTCTTGTCTCTCTATTTTATTTTTCTTTTCCCATCGTGCTCATGTTCATGTAAGTTGTAACTGTTCATTTACATGCAGCATGGCTTCTAAAAATGTTAAAAAAGATCCAGGATGGAAATATGGCTATTTAGCAAATCCTAAAAACAAAAATAATGTCACCTATAACTTTTGCAGCAAAGAAGCTAAAGGTGGCATCTATAGGCTGAAGCAACATTTACTTGAAGGTTTTAGGAATATCATAGCATGCTGAAAATGCCCTGAACATGTGAAAGTAGAAATTAGAGAGTTTATGCAAAAGAAAAAAGATGAAAAGGATCATTTAAATTTGCTGCCTGATTATGATGATGTGGTTTTGGAAGATGAGGAAGAAGATGAAATTGCCATGGTTGATCCTCATGGAAAGAAAATTGCAGATATGAGAAACAAGGGCAATAAAAAACCAAGACAACATAGTCCTATGGATGCCTTTTGCAATATTAGAAGAGGAGGAACAAGTGGAAAGAAAGAAAAGGGAAAGCAGACCACCATCAATGATGCATATAAGAAAGAGCTGAGAGAAAAAGCATGTGCAAACCTAGCAAGATGGATATATAAAGCTGCAATTCCCTTTGAGGCTTTAAAATTAGATAGTTTCAAAGTTGCAGTTGAGTCCATTGGATGACATGGGGTGGGCATGAAACCTCCAACTGCTTATGAAGTTCGGATTCCTCTTCTAAAAAAAGAGGTAGCCCACACTGATGAGATAATGAAGAGTCATAAAGAGGAATGGCCAAGAATTGGATGTACTATCATGTCTGATGGTTGGCAACATAGAAGTCAAAGGACAATGATAAACTTTTTGGTTAATTGTTCAAAAGGAAGTATGTTTATTGAATCTGTTGATGCATCTGCCTACATGAAGACAGGAGAAAACTTATTCAAATTACTTGATAGGATGGTCCAAAAGTTGGAGTTGAGCATGTCGTACAAGTCATAACTGATAATGCAGCAAGCTATGGATTGGCTGGTAAGTTTGCTTAAAGTATTTTTCTTTTTAATTATCCTATTACTATATTTATGTTAGTAGTTTGTTAATAATAAGTTTGACATTAAAACTTGTGTTATTAGGACGATTTTTGGAGGCAAAGTATCCCACATTATACTGGACACCTTGCGCTGCCCATTGTGTTGATTTGATGCTAGAAGACATTGGATAAGCTTCCTTCCATTGCAAGCACTATCAAAAAGGCAATTGAATTGACCGGATACATTTATAACCATTCTAGTGTCTTGAATATGATGAGAAAGTACACCAGCCAAAGAAACTTGCTAAGGCCAGCAAAAACTAGGTTTGCTAGTTCATTTCTCACACTATCAAGCATACATAGGCAACGTGACAATTTAAGAAAAATGTTTACATCTGAAGAATGGTCAACTAGTAAATGGGCAAAGGAGCAAGTGGGAAAAAAGGCATGCCAAACTATTTTACCACCTTCATTTTGGAATGGCATTCTTTATGCCCTTAAAGTGTCAGCTCCCCTTGTTCGTGTGCTTCGTTTAGTTGATTCTGAAAAAAGACTTGCTATGGGCTACCTATATGAGGCGGGCCAAGGAAGCAATTGCAAAGTCATTCCGCCATAAGGAGGATAAATATAGTGAGGTCTTTAAGATCATTGATACTAGGTAGAATTGCCAACTACATCAGCATTTACATGCAGCCGAGCATTACTTGAATCCTAAGTATTATTATGATAACCACCAAATTGAGCAAGATGAAGAGGTGAAGGATGGGCCGTATGAATGCATTGCAAGGTTGGTTCCAGATCTTGGTGATCAAGATAAGATTGGTGAAGAGCTTTCAAAGTACCAAAATTCTGAAGGCTTACTTGGTATCCCTATGGCAACTAGGCATAGGAAGACAAAGGCACCAGTTAAATTCTTAGTCACTAATTTAGTAGTAAAGGCTTAACATTCTTATTTGACTAAGTAATTATTAATTATTATTTGCAGCTGATTGGTGGTCTTCATATGGAGCTTCAACTCCTAAATTGCAACAGTTTGCTATAAAAATTCTTAGCCTTACATGCAGCTCATCAGGATGTGAGTGAAATTGGAGTATTTTTGAACATGTAAGTACCGATGAATTGTTAGCTTAGCTTGGAGTTTATAAGCAGATAACCAATTTTAATATAACTTTAACCCATTTTGTAGGTTCATAGGAAAAAGAGAAACAGGCTTGCACAATCCCGCTTGAATGATTGGGTATATATTAAGTACAATAAGACTTTGATGAGGAGATTTAAGCTGCGGGATACACTTGATCCTATTTCATTCAAAGATATAGATGAAAGTAATGAGTGATTGACTGGAAGGACTGAAGAAGAATCTGCTGAGGATCAATCTGTTTTAGATGGTGAAGATTTGACATGAGCAGATGTTGCTAGAGCTTCTAGAGTAGAAGAGGAAAGATTTAACCTG
The DNA here is from genome assembly GCA_006176705.1 of Cocos nucifera. Classification (NCBI taxonomy): domain Eukaryota; kingdom Viridiplantae; phylum Streptophyta; class Magnoliopsida; order Arecales; family Arecaceae; genus Cocos; species Cocos nucifera. Next base: position 902,309 of record QRFJ01000359.1, on the reverse strand, counting down.
CAGTCAAGAGGAGGCAGGGCAAGGGAGAGGGCAGCAGGCCCAAGTTCTGGCTCAAACCATGCTTCATGTGAGGGAGAGGCTGAAATGGATGAGGAAGATGATGAGGGATACAAATCTGGTGATGGGGAAGATGCTTATGGGCCACTAGATTATGATGAGGATGAATACTGAGGCACATGAGTTAATGATTGATTATGTTTTATTAGAATCTTAGACATATTTATCAGAGCTGAGTTGACATTATGTTGTTTTTAGTTTACTTATCTTTAGTTGTTTGAGATTCAGCTTATCTTTTGTTGTTTGAGTTGACATTATGGTGTTTAGATTGTTGTTTGAGGTTCATTAGTTTATATAATACTAGTATTTTGTATTACAAATATTGTTATATATTTTTTTATGTTTTCTGCTTTAATTGGTGCCTAGATTCACTCAAGCGCGCACCTAAGCCTTGCGCCTAGCACCTAGGTGTCAACAGCCCATTGGGCTTTAGTGCGCCTAGGGCTTTTTAATACACTGATTGAGCTTTTCTCCCCATCTCTATCTCTCTTTTCTCTCTGGTTCCAACACCAAAACCCTAGGCGCCATCCTCTTCCTCTCTTCTTCTTAGCTCTTCTTCGATTTACTAGATTAACACCCAGATTCCGCGCAAGAGATCAGATCCATGGCTATAGCTCCAAGCAGCCATAGGTACAATAATTGATATCAGAGCTTGGTTGAGCGTGGAGGAAGAATATCAGATTTTAGCAAAAGATCAGCAGGGAGATTCAGATCTAGGTTTTCTCCAAGTTTTGTGAGGAAGGAAGAGATCTAAGGGCTGCTATCCACTCTCCTAGGTTAAGATAATTTTTAGATCTACCTCTTGTGTGCTGTTATTTGATTCGGATTGATCATAGAAGACGGTGGGTTGAAGGTGAGATTTAAGAAATTTGACATTAAAGGGAGTTTCATGATGTGAAAGGTTAGGGTGAAGCATTTGCTGGTTCAGATGGAGTTGCATTCGACCTTAGAGGATAGACCGGGAGAGATGACAAACAAGGTATGAATGTCCTTAAGAAAAGAGCATGTGCCACGATTAGAGCTTGTTTGGCTGATAAGATTTTGTATGGCATATTGGAGGAGAGAACATCCAAAGATTTATGATCGAGATTACATCAGTTATATATAGAGAAGAACATGTGCAACAAGTTGATGCTGAAGAAGCAATTGTATAACCTTCGGATGCAGGAGGGCGAGGATGTTGCGAGGCATATTCAGCAGTTCGATCGGATGAGCATGGACTTGCTCAATATAGAGGTGGATCTTGAAAAGGAGGACAAGAGTTTATTGTTGCTGTATTCGCTAACTGGAAGCTTCAATCTATTGATGATGATGTTGCTATATGATAAAGAAACATTAGTGTATAAGGAGATCATCTCGGTGCTCAGATCCAACGAGCAATGAAAATGGATAACGAAAAGAGAGATCTTTCAGGAGGGTCGTGCAGTTTCAGAGAGGCCCAGGAAAGGAAAGAAGAAGAGCGAGCAAAAGGACAACAAGGAGTCCAAAAAATGCTTCAAATGTGATGAAGCATGGCACTTTAAGCAGAAGTGTCCGCTTTGAAAAAAGTGCAAGAAAGAAGAAAAGTCAGATCCCATTAGTTCAATCGCTGAGGGAGAAGAGTTGGATAAGCTTTTGTTGGTTTCGGAGAAACTCGCGGGGTGTAATGTATCCGAGACGACTTCGAAGGGATCCATAAAGTGCGGAGGATTCGAAGGAGCAACAACGGTGTTCGAGATGTAGCGTCAAGCCCAACAGTGCAGCATTGGATGGTTGGCCTCGGGTGACTCAAGTACAAAGTCAGGATCTTCTACAGCATCAGAAGGACTTCAATTCCATATAGAGCACAGGATAGAGGTGGCCTCACAGGTGGAGAGAGATGCGCCATGAGTTCAGAGCGGAGGGGTGCAGAGGGAGGAGTTATATCCCAGCACTAGTGCCAGGGCTGCACAGATTCAGATGGAGCAGATTGTGCAGAGAGAGTCATGGCCCTGAGGAGATCGTATTATATAGAGCATCAGGTGCAGCAAATGCCGGTATAGGAATGCTACGAATTCTTTAGAAAAATCCAGGCCGCCAAGCATAAGGATGTCTACAACTCCAAAGGTGATGTCAAGAAGCAAATCAAGATTTTCAGCAGTCAAGGCAATCATCCCAAAATCCTCCAAGAGAGCTCAACAACTAAAAAAGGATGGTGATGGCAAGATGTGCACAAGAGGATGTCAGAGCATACAGCGATAACGAGATCATACAGGAGGACATTACCAGGTGTGCCATGATTTGAGCACACCAAGGTGGAGATTGTAAGAATTGATGGTGCTTCCAAGCCTTAGGAGGCCACAGAAGGAGTCAGGATATTGACTCCGAAAAGACTAGAGCAGGTGTGGTTTTAGGACTAGAACAAGAGTAGAAGATGGCGTGTAGTCCTCTTTGGGTTTGAGATTTAGTTGTGAGGACCTTGAGAAGCTTGATAGGTGCTTCAGAAACTTGGAGATACAAGATAGAGCAAAAGACTAGAGCTAAGAGAAATATCAGCCAAGAAAAAGGGTTGGCATACAGGTGAAGCTGGCTAGAATACGGATCGAGCTAGCTTGGACTGAGATCGAGCCGGCTCTCTCAAACGGATAAAAGATACTGTTCGAGAGTCTGTGGCACGAGATGCAATCAAGCCAATTCGGACGTAGCGGATAGATCTATACGGGATTTTCCGTTTGATCTTAGATTGAATTTAATCCAAAGGATGATAAGGCTTGATTTGAGAGGTCTTAAGAAGGCTAACTCATGTATGGATCGAGATTAGATCCAGAAAATGAGAGCATGTGAGACATGAATGTACATAGACTCGGTGAGCTTTCATATATTGAATTAGCCTAAAAGAATTTTTGAACTGGAGTTCATGTGAAAACCTGGGATATATAAATCCAAAAATTATATCTTTTACAATAGAATGAAATATAATTAAGCTTCTCTCTAAATCTCTCTCTTTTTTCTCTACTTCTAATACCAAAACCCTAGGCGCCATCCCCTTCCTCTCTTCTTCTTAGATCTTCTTCAATTTACTGGATTAACGCAACAGATCCGATGTACAGCTGTGGCTCCAAGCAGCCGTAGGCACCATGCTAAAAAAAACGTCAAAGAGAACAAAAGGGTACCATCTTTTCAAAGAAATTTAACCAGAATCAAGGAAACCCGAATGATCAAAAAATGATCAATGTCATAAGAAAGGATTATAAAAATAAAAAAAAGTTCGGCCGAGAAAGAAACTAAACAACACAGCCGAAAACAAATAAAACCGCAAAACCAAAAAATAAAGAACCCATAAGAACTATGGGTTTATACCTCTTCGGACGAGCTTGAGGGTCCGCTTGGAGAGCTTCTTCCCAGCGAGAGGCTTCGCGATCGTGGCGACAGCCATCATCTTCTTCTTCTCCTTGATAGATTTCTCGGTCTCGCTGTCGCTCCCCATCTTCCTCTCCCTCCCTGCGTTCTGCCTCCCCTCTCTTTCTCCGCTACGGGTGAGTTGGGGAGTGTTCTCGAAGCGCGCCGGAGGGGTTTTAAGGGTCCAAAGACACGAGGGCTTATGTTGTGGAAGCTAAATAGCGTAAGGAGGCTCCCTTCCATAGAGAGGTCTTGCATCAAGTGCTCAGATGGTTGCCAATATTCGTGCCATTTGCTTACAGCCGTCCATCTCAACTTTGGAGTGTATGTCTTACTTGGAAGACGCCTGATGCAAGAAAAGCATTTTTAGCATTATATTTTTTTGACAATCATTTTAAGAGCAAAAAAAAAAAAAAAGGAAAACGAAAAAATTATCCTCAAAAAGAGTTCAGGATAGGCGGAGGGAAGAAACAAACTGGAGTTCTTTAAGATTTATTCAAATCACAATCCAATCGATCGACAGATACAACCTGAACCCTTCCCAAAAACTTAGGAGGGGTATCAACTACAATGTTATTATAGCTCAACTTGCAGAATGAGGTGCTTGAACCTTTTCTTTTTTCTTTTTTTCTTTGCCGAGATCAAACTTATAATTTTATTATTTTTATGACTAGCCCATTCATTTCTTTGTAAGTTGATCCACAAATTTGACTTCAGCTTGACTTATTTCTGCTGACAAACTCTTTTTGTGCAGTTCTTTTTTCATAGAATTTCAGTGATTTTTTTCCAGTGAGTTGGGGTCCAAACAGTCAGGAAATCATATGCATCGCAAAATATAGGACTTTGGTATTAAACAGTTTCTGAAAGGTTGTCGACACTTCAACCTTGTAAAATGTCAACTTATAAAAATATTTCCATTTTATAGCATGCACTCATTCTATTTCTTACTTAGAAATACTATTAAAAAGACTTGATTAAAGTTTATCAGCAGTTTAGAGAACTCAAGTCTATGCTTCTTATCATAGGAGATGTCATTTCAGTCCGAAAATTTAAGGAAAGCTTTCTGTTCGGTCTTCATGGTGGCAAAGATATTTTCTGCATCCGTTGACAGAGCTTAGGCTTCCAGGTTGGGTGATGGCGTCGTTGTTACTGTTATTCTTTAGATATTTGATGCTGTTGGTAACAAGAAGAGCAAGGGTTGTGCATAAGCTGAAGAGCCTGTTGCTAACTGTTGGACGATCAGGACAAAAAGCTACTTAAACCAATTCAGGGATTGGACTGGGGCTCCAACCTACTTAAGCACAAAAAAAAAAAAAAAAAAAAAAAAAAAAAAAAAAAGAGTCACTGCTGATATGCCACGTGGCAGGAGATCCATCGTAAAATGCACCAACCCCATGAATTGCCCTTCAAAAATGTGCAACATTTGGCGCCTGGGAGTAGAACCAGAGTAGATTGGTGGAATCTATATGTATCGGCCTCAGCAACTTCGGGAAAATCTGGAAAAGATGTTTTAGCTCTTGTAGATCCATCAAACATATATCTTGATGGATCCTAAATATTCTTGTGGCAAAATATGACAATTATTTTGCTGTCATAACTATTTCTTGTCATTTACATCATCAAAATTTGCCTTTTCTTTATTTTTGGACAAGAATTAGTTACCTTTGATATCTTTGCTTTTGGACAAACTTGATTTGATCCCTGAAAACTAGTGAAGGATGTCTATTTAAATGATCTGAACTAATAAATGCTACAAACTTTGGAACCAATCCAGGCTGTTCCAAGGGAGTTTTGTTTGTCGAATGGTCGAGACAGCATATGAGATCATCCTCGAGGATCCAAAACAAAGACCGTTGCTTGTACTTTTTTGCCCCCATGCTCGTTACAATCACAATGGAAAGGAGTGGAATCAATTCGCCGAGGCAAACAACTTACCAACTATCATGGAGTGAGTGTTTTCTTACCCAAACATCCACTTAGTATTCCACACACTAAAATCAGCCCTCCTGAGTTCTTTTTTCGGACATACCAATAAGTATACAGCAGTCCAACTATACAAGCCAAGCGTACACTCTTATGTTCCCACATAGCAACTCTATTGTACTAAATACATACGACATCTTCAAGTGCTCGTAAGCAATCCGATCCTTCGAGTTGACTACAATACTTATGGGTACCTCCGTGCCATAACATAAACTTTTTCTAAGAGTACTCTCCAGCTTAGCACCTCCATGCCAATATTAGACTTTGCCCCTCAAGTCAAGTACTATTCATCCAAGATGTCTCTATCGTCAACGTACTTCCGTGCCATGACAACTTTATTGATCTACAATGCACCAAATTGTCCTTCAGTATTGCACAGAACATGCAATACCACTGCAATGCGTGAGGCAAAGGCAATGTTGTATGTCAAGAATTAATGCAAGTCTGAATAATAAAACATGGAATGTTAGTAAGACTAAACACAAACCACTCGGGTCACTCTAGTTGTTTCTTACTGTTGTAGTTTCTACATATGTAGTGGGAGTAGTCTTCTCTCTGTGGCTACAGTTATCGACTCTATGGATATCAATTTTGGGCTCGGTTATCATCATCATCTTTGTAGTTCAGACCAATACAAATAGCAAGGTTTTGGACTTAAGGTAAACCTAATGAATTCTCCATTTCATCTACGAAATGAAATCAGGAATCGAAGTCCTTTTACTTTTACCTTGCAAAGCAGTGCATACTTTCCTCGTTGATTATTTTTATTTTCACTCCACACTCAGAGCAAGTCGTCGTCACGTTCTGGCAAGCACTCTTTTCCCTCATCATGTTCTCAAGAATTTTTGTAATAGCATCTGCTCCGCAGTAATTATCTTGATAACGTGATGCAAGTTCGGCGATCAACTCTGGGAAGAATATGAAATAGCAGCTACTGCAAATATTGCAATTTTAACAATCATTCCATGAAGATGAAATCACAAATTTGATGACAAATATTGTCAATTGGTAGACCGTAGACTTTAATGCTAACCAGAAGTGTGGAACCTAATAACCCAAGGAGAGGTTTTTTTTATTTATTTAAAAAAAAAAAAAATATTTTGTTGTTGGAAGTGATACATGGCAACTTAGGATATGTAGCTGAGCGCATGAATGGTAGCTTAGGACGCGAAGAACGGCGGGCATGGAAGTGGCCATGCCGTCCTGTGGTTCCAGTGAAATTAGCCGAAGTCATCAGTCACACAATAGGCTATCTCCTCAACTGGTGCGACTTTGAAAGCATTGGCCATGACCAACCAACAAAGAGAAGTCACAAGAAACCAATCTAAGACTCCCAACATAGCCTCCCACTACTATCACATGCCAGCTCATTAATTATCGACCGAAATTTTGGCAGAACATGGGGCATGTAGCCAAGGCACAGAAGCCATTTTTACACCAAAACAACCGCTCATGAAAATTTAAGAATCAAATCTTGTAAGGAAAAGCCATTTTTACACCAAAACAACCGCTCATGGAAAACTGAGTGCATGAAAACGGACGAGAGTTGAGCTCTGCATAAAGTCATGCATTCTTATTGCTTTGCCAGAATTTGATGAACAGAATTTTTCTCATCCTTTGTGGCCTGTAAGGGAAGAACAGAAGTAACATTTGCACCTTGAGATTTTGTTGATTTGTGATCATTTCCCCAGGGCGAGAGTTCACTTTTGCTCACCATAGCGCAGGATACCATATACATCAACAATGCCTGGAGGAAAAACTGGATCCGTTGCAGCTCTCACAGCAACCTTTGCAACAGAGGTAACACTCACTGGAGGGGTGAAGAGAGGACCCACAAGTGGGATTTGACTGAGTGGTTTCGCACGCCGAAGGAGCTGCACGCATTTGAACTCGTGATTCCAGGTTTTCTCAGTTGGATCTTATCATTGCATGTATAAGAAAAGTGTGGGGGACTGAATGTGTGTGTGAGAAAGAGATTTTACCATCTCAAGTGGTGACCCAATAACACCTAGGGGGATCTTCATACTTCCAACTTGGCGAGTCCCATGTATAAAACCGGGCCTAAGTATGACTCCTGTTCAAAAAAATAATATGCAATGTGAGCTCTCAAGCAATGTTAAGGTTCTCCACATGCTTGCAATGCACTGTGAGGCTTCCTGAAAGCCCTTGCTCTATTAAACTAAAAGGATTTCTGAATTTATTACCATTAATAAAGAAATGATTCCTAACAAGCTTCAAAAAAAAAAAAGGTTTTGGATTCAACACAGCTAAGATCATGGAAACTGACCTCCATATGTAAATTTTGTTAACAACTCTGCTTCAGCAGCTCTCTGTGCCATAAACGAATACTTTTTTTTGTCATGAATCATAAAGCAAGTGCAACATCAAACAGAAGTGATAAAGCTAGGAAGATGAATAAAAAAAAAGAAAAGAAGTGGTGAAGCTAGGAAGATGAATAAAAAGCAAAAAATATTTACATAAAGAAAAAATTCACAAATGATAAGTCAAGAATCCCTGGAAGCTAGCAACAGGCTACAAGCATCCTACACTTTCTGCTGTCACATGCGGTCAAGATATGACAGGTCAGTCTCCCATGTCAAAAAGTTAATCATCAACAACAAAGCTTATCTAGCTTCTCTAGGATGGTATAATAAATCTTTTGAAATTAGTTCCTATAAGGGTTAAGTGCTCCTAGAATATGAGCCAACCCAAACTGTTTGCACTAAACTTCTCCCCTCATTTGACCACTTACATGTCCATAAATCCATTCCCACGCCAACACACTCCCCATTACACATCCCAGACCGCTTACACATTAACCTTCCCTCCAGTCTTCATCGCACATAATTGTACCATCTCGATCCATCATCACTAATGCCTTGTGCTATGTAAATTTAAGCTGCATTCAGTATACGAGTTTTCAACCCTATCCTTCATAGTTTTACCACACATCCGCATCGGTACTCCAATATCTACAATTATCTCATGAATCAGTGCCATTCTTTGAAATCCAATAATGCAACAATATAACAACATTGTTCTTGACCATTATCATGCAAAATCTTCAGAGACCTGCCTGGCATCTGACCATCAAACACTTCATAAGTAAATATTGACTTCATTAACTGCATTCCGGTACTATTGAATAGTCAAATACATTTCTTCATTTGTATGCCATGTTGCAAATACAAACAGACAAAGTATCAAGAACATACAGATCCAAGATGAGGAAAATGAGAACCAGAGCCTCAAAAATGTCAAAAAGTGAGAAAGAGATGACAGAGAACAACCTCTAGGAACAAAATAAAATGGCAAGGGCATGCTGGCCTAAATGGATTGAAGCAAGTAGATTCAAGAGGCAGAGAAGATCAAATCCAACAACCAAAAGAACCATAGAGAACAACCTGAAAAGCAAGTGATGACAAATTTCAAGATGAACAACATGGTCTCAAATCAATGTCCAAATCAATTGAATCAAAAACCTGATTATCTCAAGGAAGGTATTATTTCAATGCATATGGTAGCTCTTAAAAAGCATACTGATGAAGTTAGGTGGATGACAAAGATGAAAATAATTTAAAACAGCCTAGTTACACTTTAGGTCTCCACCAGACAACAAAGTACCGAAGTAACGTTCAAGCTCATACCAACATCAAAATTTCATCTGAATGGCAACTTCCCCCATTTTTGGTTTTGACAGAAAAGTAGGGGGCCCAGCAATCATTTTATAAATTCAAAGATATTTAAAGGATTGGATGTTATTTATAACATTTCCTTGGACTCTCAAAATTTGTCATGTATCCAACAAATGTTTTTGCAGTTAAACACCAATAGGTTACCATATAAATTAATTAGCACAAAGAAGTTAGCTCAAAGAGGACATGCTGATAGCTCCATCCACCGATGAAGACCGGCAATAGATGAGATCTCTCATGGTATGCCTCCAAAGTTGTGGACGTCTAGGAACAGAAGCAACGCTACGGTACCTTAAATATTTATGATATAATGAAGTGGCGGAAATTCCCAATTCATACACCTAAAGTTGCCTATACCTCTAATAGTACAAAAATGCAAAGCACAAGAAACAACATATGCACATACTGAACATGCTGTACAACCACTATCTAACCAGCCAAATTCATAAACACAATGACCATATTCTCATTTTGTTTACAAAATATAATGGATAACAGCTTAGCACATGTTTTTGACCATAACGGTACTTGCTACAGATCCCATGCACATGCTCTGGCCTACATATTCTAGTGTCATTAAATGCTAGGAAATGTCTCTCTTTTTGTTCCATTTTTTAGGTTTGTTAATACTTCCTTAATTGTATTATGCTAATCCAACAGGGGACAAGGCTTGATAATTATGGTTATGGTTATGTTTTATTATAGAAAATCTGTGCATGTCACCTTAGTGGCTAAAAATAATAGATGTTGATGAGGTGAAACACACTTCATCATGGACTACGGCATTAAATATTTAACAATTGTGTGTACCAGCATTTATGAAATTAAAAAATAATTCTGCATGCCCCTAAATGTTTAGCATTAACATCTACTATTTTGAGCCACAAAATAACGTAGCTTAAGTTCATGATAAGGTTGCAGAAGAATGATAAACCATAGACAAAATATTGTAAGGAGAGCTAGGGAAATAAAAGTTCACCACTAGGCTAAAAAAAAAAGAAAAAAAAAAGAGAGAGAAGAAAAGAACTAGTTGATGGTTCTGTCAATGTCAACAGCATGCTCATGTAATTAAAAAGGTGTCAATTTGTAAGAAGACTGTCTAATTTACCTAAGTAGTACAATATGAACTACATGTAAACTAAATACAAACCGATGAATGAGAAATTTATTAAGGCCATAATTTGATCAGCTCAAGTCATGGTCCTTCACAACTTGGACTTATCTAGACTTCTAACTTCATATTTTTGGCAAATTTAGGGCCATTGCATTACTAAAGTTAAATGAGTTAGAATAGATCAAGTCCTTAAATTTCAACTTTAGAACGTTTGATCTGTCATAGTGGATCAATCCAGAACTGAAGCCTTTTCAAGAACAAGTCACAGTTGAAGCAAGACCACCAGAGAGGACCACTAGGTTTACCTGAATCAGGTTTCAGCTAGATGCAACTTCTTCTGACCAACACAAAATCATTTCCAAAAGTTGTTAGAACTGGAACTACAAATCCCATTTAAATCAAGTCAGTTCGTTGCAACCATAACATTCATAGAGCCACTGTAACATATAGATGAAACGGGTTTTCTTTGTGGTTACTGCTCTAGAAGTTCCATTGAATGATAGATCAAACAACTGATAACTTCAAGTATTGAGTCCACTAGAAATCTTTAACAACTGCAGTATGTCAAACTATAAAGTTCTAGATTATATACTGAGGTGTCTACATTCATTAGCAATCTACGAGTAACCATAATTTTTTTGTTAAAACTATAAGCAATGGAAAAATTTAGCAATGTCTAGATGATTATACATCTCAAGTCCTATTTTTCTTAATTACAAGTAATTAAAACTTGTGTCTGAATTATTATGATTCTTAAGCTTAACTTACCACCATAGTTCCCAGAAAAGATACATTAAACATCTAGATTATTAAATACGATACATTTACCTCATAATAACCTTGTAACACAACTTGCAACATCACATCAGCAGCCGAGATATATCAATTTTTTTTTTCGTGTAGCTGAATCATTATGGTGTCTTAAGCTAAACTTACATCTGTAGTTCACAAAAAAGATACAATTAAACATCTAGATATTAAAGGACAATACCTTTCCCTCATGATAACCTTGTAACAGATAATTTACGAGACCAAAATCAGCAGCTGAGATGTATACAAATCTTTTTACACCTGCAATAACAAGGACATAAGGTGCCAAATAATTGAATTTTTAATCACTGATATACATTTCATCTAGAACAAGGACAACTAAACAGCCTGCAGGAACAGTCATAAGATGTATGGTAGTAAATGTATTAAAAAAGACTTAGAAGGCAACAAGACATTAATAGACATATCTTTCTGTATTGTTTTTCTTTCTTGTAACCCCACCACCAACCAAAACAAAAAACATTGTAACAGGTACAGCATAAATAAGTCAAGCAGAGAGAACAAAAAGGAAATTAGACTTTCAATTTGAACACTAAGCAATTTAAAATATGAAGAAAATAAAATGCCAACAACACACGTCCATGCAACTAAAAGATACACCAGTGCTCATGATGTACAAGAAAATATTAAGAAAATAAATATATGAAGTGAGAGAAATGTGTAATAAAATATAGAATAATGAACCAAGGTAATGAAATTAGAAACAACAGAATTTACAAACAAATAAATTAGCAGAACTTTTCAAGCTACTAATTTTCAAAACAATTCAATGTGTAAGTTTTCAAGTACTTTTGGCTTAAAATAGTATTGGCCTTCCCATGTGCTGTGCTGACTTTGCCTAATGATTCCCAAAATCTTTTTTTGTTTTTCCTCATCACATATTTTTGGGTTTGATACCATAGAGCTGTAAGTGAATTTAGTCCAGTTGTTCCAGTCTGTCACCTCAGAGTCTCAGACTATTTACCAGTATACTCAAATCTTTTATGTAATTTTCCACTGTACTCTTTCTTCTGGCCTTAGTTTTCTGATATTCTGAAAGCCAATTTTGGTTTTCAAAGGATGATGTCTGATGGTAATATGAAAATATAGTAATATGTAAATACCTTGCTCAGAAGCTGCTCTGATAGCATTGATGTTTGCAGTTCCATTGATCTTATACATATGAGAATTTGACCCGAAGCCTCCAACACATGATATCTGCAAGAGGTTTTGGGTATTAATTATTTAACAATGCATAACATTACTTAACTAAAATCTTGCATGTATTTAGTTCAGAAATTACAAATAAAAAGGTGGTTCTGCAACAAGTTTAGACATAATTTGATCTGTTATTTCTAAATTTTGTACATAATGATACATGGTGTATATTGTTCGCATAAAGAGAAGCTGTCTACCTAAATGTGATCAACATAACCCAGCAAACTTGGAGAGAGGGGTAGCACTAACCCTTCAAGATCCTAATAAATACAAAAACACCCCAATCCGATACAAGGCAAGACTGAGGATCAAGACAAGCAGCAGCAAGCTATTAAAATGATCATGCAGGCACCAATAGGATAAGACCCATACAAGAAAAGTGATGATGCATCATATCTGTAACCAATAAGCTCTTGTATTGAAATCAAACATAAGCATTTCATTTTTCTCCATACCTTGACTCTTTTTCATTATTGTTAACTCCAATTTCAATCAAAGAAAACAGCATTGCTTTTGAAGGCAGATATCAGCCCTTGTCCTGCCTTACGGTTGTTTTAGGTGCAGAAAAAAAGGAGAAGAGGGCAAAAGAAACTGAGAAACAAATCCAACTTCTAAAATATTATCATGAAAATGGGAATAAAAAATAGAGATCATGTCATATCACATTCCAAAATTACTTCTATAGAACAAGGTTATGGTCAAGGGAAAATATATGGAAAAAACGCAAAAATTTATAAATATTCAGTCTCCATGCTAAACTAATGAACTGCCACCACCACCAACATCTCCTATTTAACTGCAACTACCCCCAAGCCATTTTCTGATGTTCAAAACTTCAAATATACTCCTCATGTGCTAATGCTAAGTCATATAGGGTATTTAAGCAAGCAATGGCATACCACAGCAGTTACACCATTCATAACATCCTTCAATGAATCAGGTACGAGAAGGTTTCCTGCCAAAAGAGAAACAAGTTTCAAACTTCACCAAAATGTAGTTCCAAGAACAAAGCAAATGTGCTTATATTAGATGTTCTACCTTGGTGCCACACAACTTTATCAGCCCATGATTCATGTATCGATGACCTTCCAGATCTGAGAAACAAATAGAATCATGTTGATAGTCCAAGACCCCAAGTAGGTTTCTTTGAAGGTTCAAATTACCATATACTAGAAAGGCTCGAAGTTAGAACAATCCCCACCCCCTCCCAGAAAAAACAGAATCCAATAAAAGATTAAGTTATTCTAGATGGAAAGGTGAATGCATCTAAAATTATATATAAACATATTTTTTTGCGGCCAGCAATTATAAAACAAGTAAATAGTGAAGAAGTAGTTGACAACAGCAGAAAATATAAAAACTACTGAACAAAAGACACCAACTATATTGAGCAAGTTCAAGCAACATATTGGCATAAATATAAAAATCATCCTGACAGGGAAAGGCAGAATATAAACTATGTGAAGAGAAAATTGAACATAGACATTTCATTCTTAAGGACAGCCAAAATGGAGCCACTGATTGCAACTACCTTAAATCAGAACTTGCAAGTTACAAGTTCCTAGAATTGGTACATAATTTTGAGTGCATCAGGACTCAGGAGTATCAAAATCAGAGAATTTATATCCTATAACCAGGGCTAACCCAAAAATATATCTAGAATCTGACAGCCTCATTTTCAGCGGCCCACTTTTCTATTCTTTTCATGCTTCCATGTGTGATATCTTAGTCAGAGTATTGTATTTATTTTTCCACCATTTGTGCTCACAAGAGGCAAAGATGTAAGGGAAAAGTCCATTACCACTTCAATAGAATTGCACTATCTTACAATATACAAAACTCTAGATACAGAGCGTAGAAAGACATCTCTAAGGGAGTGTTTGGTTGGGGGGAGTTGGGGCTTGGAATGGGAATGGGTATAGATGACTCCCATTTCAACCATTTGATTGGGGGGGAGTCCCATTCCGATTCCGATTCTAGGGTGAAATGGGAATAGTCCAATCCCTCCTAAAACCCAATCCCAGCTCTTCCATATGGATTCAAATCTTCGTTGCGATTCAGATTCCGGTCACGAACCAAACGCTTCAGGGGAGGCCATTCCAATTCTCATTCCAATACATTCCAATTCTGATTCCGGTTGCGAACCAAACACCCCCTAAATGCAATTGTGTTAAAATTACAACAAAGATGTATGTTTCCACTAAGAATAGAATATACATTGCTCTCCATTGTTTTGGCTGGCAAAAAACTGAAAACCACTTTCCTTCTTGTGAAGCAACATATCATACTAGATTTGTCACAATCCACCAACAGAAGGGCCACTGTCTCTTTATAGATGGAATATTTCCCAGAGGAATTCCGGTTCAAAGTACAGTCATATATTACATCCAATTTTCGAAAAGGCATAAGCAATGAAAAGTTGTTATTTAAAAATCTTCCAATGCCAACAATATGCTCATCAAACATAGGCATGGAACCACCTAATTCTTCCCAGTTCCCAATCAATTTTCACTGATAAAATAAGATCCACTTCAGCTATAATGATTTCACAGAAAATTGTTCAGTGAATTACATGCAATTGTTTTGCAGAAATGGTACCCTATCATTTTCCATGCCCAGTTCTTTTATCACCAGTTCTTGAGGTTTGTGCCAATGTTGAACTCTCTTCCCCTTGGCCAGCTTAGCCAGTAAGTTTTCTCTTTCTGCTCTTATATCTACCATAAACTCCAAGCAAGAAGTTCCCACTTTGCCATTCCTGCTACTCATTTCCATCTCTATTGTAGCAGCCAATTTGACCAGCAAAGTATCTTCACACATCAGTTGAATTCTCATAATGGAAATATATATACAAGAGCATGTTATGTGATTTTTACTTTACCAAGAAAATATAAAGACAGATAGATGCAGACCCGATTAGCATTCAAGTCAAAAAACCAAACTTGAATCATATGCTACCCAAAAATACACTACCTGCTAAGACTAGAAACAGACAAGCCTTGCACTAAAGCTTCTTTGCAAACATGTGAACAACAAAGCCATTGCCGCCCAATACTAGCAACTGTAACAAGAGCAGACGAGGAATATTTAGACAATGGTTATCAGAACGAACCCAGGACATACCATACATGTAAATGAGCAATGTGAACCATGTTCCAAAAGCAATTCAAGACAACCTTATCTGATGGAGGCGGTGGCACTTTGAGTGTCTCTGCTTCCTCTACTTTGAAAGGCTCATCTACGCGATTAGAATCAGTACATAATAACCTGCCATTTCTTAATAGACCTGATGTACTGAAATTAATAACATAGAAATAGAGAGTCAGAGAAGTTTTTATTTATAAAAAAGGGAGTATTCTCAAGTAAATCATGTTTAAGACCATGAACGCTATATTACCACACTAGGAAGCATGACACAAGGATTAAAAAACAATTGCCAACATTATTAATATTGAAATGGACAGAAAAATAACATGTATACTGAACTTTTTAGGTAGATGGCAAAGCTCATAGCTTCCAACATGTATACTAAACTATCTAGATAGGTTGCGGCCT
The DNA here is from genome assembly GCA_006176705.1 of Cocos nucifera. Lineage (NCBI taxonomy): Eukaryota > Viridiplantae > Streptophyta > Magnoliopsida > Arecales > Arecaceae > Cocos > Cocos nucifera. The sequence continues at coordinate 886,523 of QRFJ01000359.1, read as the reverse complement.
GTTCACAAGAACGCTGTATCAATAATTATAGGCAAGAGCTGTTTTACTACTACAACTTATATGTTTCCTCACATATGGAAGCTCTGAAAAACCACCATTTCGTCTATAACCTGGCAAAATACCAATAAATCCCTAATTCCCAACAAGAACCTGCACTATGGATTGCAGATAGCAATAACAAAATCCACTGAGAGGAGGTTACATGTACATATAACGGGAGGCGTTACCCCCACTGTTTGGCGTGGGAAATTCTCATGCCATTAAATCAAAAGATTAATGGTTCTCCTACCATCATCCTCCGGGGGATTAAGAACAGAAATAGCGTTAACAGATTTTAATGAAGAAAGGGCAGATACTTTCTTCTTTTATCTCTCTCTAATTTTATTTGCTTCTTGGCATAAATTATTCAAACAAATGGCAGTTACAATAGAATATGATGGTATTGTTAAAGCCTTTTTTACACAAAAGGCAACGAATTTAATCAGATTACAAAATTACAAGAAATGGTTGTAAAAAAGAACAAAAATCAGAGGAACGGTGGGCATACTATAATCGAGAGAGAGAGGACTTCGAGTGGATCAAACGCGAGACAATCGACCTCATCTGGGAATTCCCTTCTCTCGTCTTCTTTTTCGGGATACCTTCTCTTGTTCTGAAGCGATGGATGAGAGAACGGAAAGGACTGGGATGGGTGCGATCACTTATTGAAAGGAGATTGAGCTGGATCTACTCTGATAAGCGGTGAAATCTCGCGCTACGAGTTGCGAGAGATTCGTATCGATGCAGTTAGTTTGGGTTCCTGGTCTTTGTTTTGGCCTGTAGAGAAATCGAGAGGGAGGGACGGGGAGAGAAATGGGGGAGCGAGGAACAGGTGGCACGCAGCGGCAGCCAAGTCTGTTGGTGCGTGTGGTCTAGAGCCCGGGCGCGTAGCACCGATGAGGTGCACGCACCCGTCGGTTGCTTTTTTTTTTTTTTTTTTTTTTTTTTTTTTCGTCGAAAGTCGGGGACTACCATATCATATCATATTATATATAGTCTATGGAGAAGACTACCATATCGTATATCATCATTATCTATATGTTATAATGAATGTTTGCTCAGAAAAAGAGAGTAAAAAAAAAATTCCTCATGCTTCTACATGTTGAATAAGATGTTTGTCAGAAAAAAGAAAAAAAAAAATGCTTCTTTTTCTGGGACTCTAATATTGACATAATGGATTCCATTTTTTAATGCTTCATCGTGGGATTATTGACTAATGGATGTCGGTTTTAATGAATCTGGGATTGGATACGTCGATCGGTGTGAATCTGGACTTAATTGGATTCTGCATTGTGAAGTAATATTAGTATGTGAAGTTCTGCTTAATTAAGAAAATATTGTTGCTGCATCTTTTCATTTTATTTTTAAATTATGTGATGTAAGGCAACCATATCAAAATTTCTAGCACCCATTATATTATCTTTTACATAAATTATTTATATAATTTTTTTCTCTAGCTTCAACAATTTTATTATTAAAATAATTTTAAATATCAAATTATTAATTTAATAAAAATATTATTAGATTTATTTTTATGATAAAATTATTATTAGATTTGTATGAAAAATTTTTAATTATTATTATATGTATAATATTATTATTATTATTATCATTATTATTCTATAAAAGAGTATTATGGTGTTGCCAGCTTAATTTTTCAGATAATTTTTGTTGTGCCACCTAAAAATATATTTATTATAAATATTTATTATTAATAATATTTTCTGAAATCTCATTCCTTTCTTGACTCTCTTCTCTATTCCAACTTTATAATCTATTCCATTCCAAAGACCACAAGATCATCGATGGTGGCAGAGGTCGGAAATCAACGATCGAGGGAGACAGGCCATGGATCCACCCAGAGAAGCTGGAATTGGATTCAGAATTTGAGTCAAAGATGGAGCTATCTTCGTCGGTGGTGGTGAGGCCATGGAATCTAAGGATGAGAAGAAAGCAAGAAAGGAGGAGGTTCGTTGGAGGGAGGGAGGAAAGATGGAAAGCGATTGGAGGTTGTGGGGAAAGGACCTCTTTTTCATTGTACATGAGGATCTATACGAGGATCATGGGATAGGCGGAGTTGCCGAGCTCGAGGTCGTCCTACATTAGCTCCCATTTATAGCGCATCTCAGAGCGGTTCCTGAAGAGCTTAATGATGAGGATGACGACGGCCATGTAGATTCTTTTTATGAATAGCATCAGCGACATGACTAGACCAAACATGGTGAGGTGGAGCAGAAGATCGACGGTTGAGAGAGACAGGCAGCGGATCCACCTAGAGAAGTTGGAACTGAATTCAAAACTCAAGTAAGAGATGAAACTATCTTCATTCGTGGTGGTGAGGCCGTGGAATCTAAGGACGAGAGGAAAGCAAGAACGAAAGGGGTTCATTGAAGGAGTATTATGGTGCTGCCAGCTCAGTAACACCATAAAAGATAGTCATAATTGCAACGAAAATTAGAAATAGATTATATCCATTTCTAATCTGCAATGGATTTGAAATGAAAAAGAAACAAAATATGTTAAAAGATATTAGAAACTGTTTAGAAACAGATTTGTAATGGAATTTAGAAACGAAAAACTTTTCGTTTCTAAATTAAGCTTTAATATTAGGTGGGAAATTTTGAAACAGATTAGAAATGGAATTGCAATGGAGATTAGAAACAGTAAGCTTTTGGTTGCTAAATTTAGAAATGGATAATAATTTTATTTCTAATACTTAAATAATAAAATTTTTATTTTAAATTTAGAAATCAAAGTATGAACTATTGCTAAATTTAGAAATAGAACCATCGACTGTTGCTAAAATAGAAACAAAATTTTTTTCATTATAGATTTTAGCAATGGATATTACTTCTATTTCTATTTTAGTAACAAAAATACCATCCGTTTCTAAATTTAGCAATGAAAAAAAATTCTGTTGCTAATGTTAGCAACGAAAAAATTTTCTATTTCTAATTTCATAAACAGAACGAGATTCCATTTCTAATTTACCAATGGATAATTAATATACATTTCTAATCTTAACAATAAAAATTTTTTATTTATAATATATTTCATTTTGATATTATTTTATATTTTATAATAAATTAAAATAAAATTTTTAAGTATTGCATAAATTAACTTAATATATTATTAATTAGTATATGTATAACCAATTCAGTTATCTATTATATATACATAAATAATACTTTATGGAGGAGTATTGTGGTGTTGCCATCTCAGTATCTCAGATGATTTTAGTTATGTCACGTGGATTATTATTTTATTATTAATAATAATTTAAAATATTATTTTTAAATAATAATAAAATAATATTTTAAAAATAAAAATAATAAAGAGATAAGAAATAAAAAATATTTAAAAAAATATTATTTTAAAAAATAAAATATTATAAAAATAATAATAATATTTTTAAAAAATATTAATTTATTTTTATTTTTTAAAAAAATAATATTTTATTTTTAAATTTTAAAAATAATAATATAATAATTTTTTTAAAAAATAATATTTTTATTTTTAAAAAAATTATATATTTCAAGATCTGAATCGATCCATCGAATTAGATCAGATTAAATCTAATAAATTATCTATAAATAAAGCACGGTACTCCGTCAATTTGAAAGTCAAATCTTCGTATTTAATAACCTCCAAAAGTTTGGAGAAGTTATGAGAAGAAGTGAGGGAGCGGAGGTACGATCAGGATCGATATTTATCGAGAGAAAAGAAGAGTCATGGTGGGCAGCACCAGTAGGCACAGAGAATATATGAGAAGAAGTAGAAAAATAATAATAAAAAAATATTATTTTATTAAAAAAAGAAGAAAAAAAGAAGAGAGAGTTTCTCTCTCTTTCTTCAGTGGTGATGGCGAGGGTAGCTGTACTGATAGGTCGGAAGGTACGATCAAAATCGATGTCTATCAAGAGAAAAGAAGAGTGGTGGTGGGTCGATAGGGGGTGGGGCGGCAAGGGGTGGTGTGGAGAAGGTATGAGAAGAAGAAAGAGGATAGGGATGCAATTGAAATTGGCATTTACTGAGAGAGAAAGACTATGGTAGGGGGATAGGGGGTGCATCTGCACTGATAGGCACATAGAAGGTACAAGAATAGAAAAAAAAATATAAAATAAAATATTATTTTATAAAATATTAAAAAATATATCATATATAATAAATAAATAAAATATTTTAAAAAATAAAAAAATATTTATTATTAAAAATTTTGAATAATTATAGATCGTAATTATCTATCCTGCACATTGCATGGGTCTTCGACTAGTTTTAACTATGAAAATATTTGATGATGACCATCTTTTAATTATTCTCATATCGATAATTTCATCTAGTTCATGTATCCACTAAAATTAATTTAGTAGTTTTTTTATTTACACCAAAATGTAGAGGTGGGTTGAATTTTTTACTTTTTAAATTAGAAATGGAATGGTAATTCGAATTATTTTCGTTGCTAATGTTCTTTTTTTATACCATAATTCATGTATTTTTTTTACTGTTCATGCCCTTCCCGACTTCCTTTTCCTTCCAGACTTCCCAATTTTGCTAAAGACCTCATCCGATCGACAGCAGCAGTGATGGTGCTGGTGGGATCGACGGCAACGAACGACGATGATGAGATCGACGACAGCGAACGGCGGTGGTGGGATCGGCGGCACCCTCTAAAGGAAATCGCATAGGATTTAAGCATGCATTTTCAAAACTTTTTTGAATAAAATAATAATAAAAATAAATATAATCAAATATTAATCTACTGCATGCATTGATCTAATCAATTTAAACCCTACTTAGGATCTAAACATGCTAATATGTAATTTAAAATTTAAACATGATCTATCAGCAAATCGAATCTACTGATCGATACGAGTTCAGAACTAGATATCTTTTCGTGGATAGCTGATTACCATAATCTGAATCTACTGAATAATGCTTTGATATCGCACCATAGTTGCACATGTGTCCGGCCTCTATGGTTGGTCCACACGGAGCTCCTGATCCCGATTAGCCCCACTAGAGTGCTAGCTCCTCACTGGGGCCTTCAATGGTTGATCATGATCAATCTTATCGATCATCTTTTTTTTGATTTTTTAGATACTCTAAAAAATAAAAACATATACTTCAGAGGATGATGAAATGGTGTTTCAAATTTGGTGATGATCCGAAGCTCACAGCACTCGATCTCTCCACCCGAACCCAGGATCCCAACCCTAGAGTTTCACTCAACCCAAAAATCCTGATGCACTAAAAATCCTCTCATGCCCTCTCTGTGTGGAGTTTTTCCATGAAACAAGTTTTTATAGAAAGATGACTTTCAAATCTATAAACCTTATTTAGATTATATCTAAAAATTGGATGTCCTTAGATACAAAAATCAGAAGAGAATAGAGGCATGAAGGAAAAATAAAGTGTTGTAGGATTCTGCTCACCTTTACTTTAAGATTTTTTTTTTGCCCAAAATCAATGCCTAATCACTTTCAAATTTTTACCATGAAAAGGTAACCCCTCAAGCTTCACGCACAAAAATTCTCATAATTTATTGCATGAAAAATCAATGAAAATTCTATGTAGAGTGGATAGGTTAAGATTGGTTGAACTAGTCTCAACCAACTTCTAGTATTTGAATTCAAATGGGGTCTTATCTTTTTTCAACATCTCATCCAAGAGGGTGACGAGCAGAAGAACTCTCCTTCTGCTCACCCTCTATTAGAAATTGCCAAAAAAAAAATGCGATAAAAAGTTTAGGTAGGCATGGAGAATAGATAAGGAAGAGATTAGATTTTTCAAATTTAAAACCAACCAAGTTGAATTTAAAATTCAACTTAGTTTGAACTGGTCCAACCCTTAGATCAGGTCAAAGGCAGAAGAGAGTAAGGGTGCACATTCATTTCTACATGAGAAATCTCATGCAAAAATCAAAGGAGGGTGTGGGTTAAGGTGGAAAAGTCAAATATGATAGGTGCTGGGGAGAATTTAAATTCAAATCTTATTTGACTTGATCCTAATTGGTTTCAACCAAATTAATTAATTTAAACCAATTAGATCAGGTTTAACCCAATCAAATTAGGCTTAATTCAAACCAAAAAAATTTTAATCAAATTAAAATTAATTAGGTTCAGATCCTAATCAAATCAGAATCGAATCTTCCTTAGCGGTTAGATCATCTCATGACCTGATCGAATCAAATCCAATCGAATCAAATTCAATCAAACTTAATCGAATCATCATCGCTCCATCAAATTAAGCTAATTAGCAATCAAATTACTAATTAATCCTCTAATAAATATAGAGTTTCAATTGGATGGATGTCTGGACAACAGAGTTTCATCAATATGAAACTCCTGAAGAGTCTCAAATCAGTGAGATTCTTGAACCCAATATCCCAAACGAATCAAACTCACGATCATAGAGTCCCAGACCAGTGGGACTCTTGATCAAAGAGTTCCAAATGAGTAGGACTCAGAGTTTCAATCCACTAGGATTCTTGATCATAGTGTCCCAGTCCAGTATGACTCTTGACCACAGAGTCTCAGGTCATCAGGACTCTTGATCAGAGAGTTTCAGACATGAAGGACTCGGAGTCCCAAACCATTGGGACTCTTGATCATAGAGTTTCAGTCCAGTGAAACTCTTGACCATAGATTTTTAGATCATCGAAACTCAATATCAGCCATTAGATCATGTAAAAACTTCTATTGTATGTGATCCCATAGGTTTGAATCCTAAGTTGGTAGCATAGAAACTAATTTTTTGTACTAATCGATATGACCATCTAGCAATGATACCCAATGTTTGGATAGATTAAAAAATCATAATGCAATAATGACGAACCTGTAGCATATGGTTACTGTATAATTCATCCCCTTGACCTCGATGCTCAAAGGACGATCTAGGATTTACTGTCAATTCTAAAATTTTAGTATATTTCAAAACTCAGTGTCCATCACATGGACCACCTCGATCGAGGATTTGCTAAATTAAAATATAGTGATGCACTTGCTCCAACACTTGAAGGGGTCAATCTCATCTTGACTCATACACCGACAAGCTAAGTACTTGACTGCATCCAATAGCCTTCCGTCATTGAATTAGAAATTCAGATAGTCCGGTACCTAAGTGCAGTGAGTTGCTTGCAGGTCACCATGGTGATCTCAGATCTAAGGGATACTTATACCCATATCCTTCGCGAGCAACTCTTGACAGTAGAAAGCTTTGCATTTGGATCACATTCAGTGAAATGTATCCCTATACTTCATCTGCATGCCATAACAGTATCTTCATACTTCTTGGTTAAGAGGACAACCAATACTTATGGCATACAACGACCTATACTTGATATGTTATCGTCCGAGGTAACAATGAATCATTTAGTCGCGAACACATTTGAGAATTAAACGATAAATCCTTCTTTATCGAGTCTAAATAGTCCTAAGAACTTCATCATAGAAGAGTTCATTACAGAAAGATGCACAAAATGATAAAAAGATTAAAATAATAATTTTATTTATTAATAATTTAAGTATAATTATATTTAGCTCAACCATCTACAACCTAGATGATTGGTTTTAGGATACAATTTTCAATAACTTTCACTTAGACTAAAGCCACTTAGAATAGTATCGAATATCCATCTTTCATTTATGATTATCGAACTCTTTGATTCCTAGAGCTTTAGTAAAGGGGTCGGTCACGTTCTCCTTTCCGTCGATCTTCTGAAGCTCAACGTCACCTCACTCCATGATTTGTCACACAAGGTGGTAGTGATGTAGAATATATTTGGTGCGCTGATGTGCCTTTGGCTCCTTCGCTTGAGTTATGGCTCCAGTGCTGTCATAGTATAGCAGAATCGGACCATCCAAGAAGGATACCACTCTTAGCTCATCGATGAACTTCCACAGCTATACAGCTTTTTTTGCAGCATCAGATGCCACGACATACTCCATCTCGCACACAGAATCGACTATAGTGTGCTGCTTGGAATCTTTCCAGTAGACCGCTCCATCATTTAGGGTAAACACAAAACCTAACATACTTTTACTGTCATCATGATTTGACTGAAAATTAAAATCAATATATCTCATAAGTTTCAAGTCAGTATCTCCATAGATGAGCCACTAATCTTTGGTATTTCTCAAATATTTTAGGATTGTCTTCACAACCTTCTAGTGATTCTCACCTGAGTCAAACTGGTATTTGCTCACTATCCCTAGTGAGTATGCCACATCTGATCTTATATACATCATGGCATATATAATAGAATCTACTATCGAAGTATATGATATTCTACTCATACGCTCTCTTTCTTGAAGAGTTGTCGGACAATCCCTCTTTGAGAGAGAAATTTCATGGCCTATCGAAAAATAGTTCTTCTTAGAATTCTCCATACTGAATCTCTTCAACATGGTATCGATGTATGTGCACTGAGATAATTCAAGCAACCTTTTAGATCTATCTCTATAGATTTTTATCCCTAGGATATAGGAAGCTTCTCCCAAGTCCTTCATGAAAAATTGAGACGACAACCAAACCTTTATTCTCTACAATGCAGGGATGTCATTTTTGATTAAGAGAATATCATCAACATACAGTATAAGGAATACAACAATAGAACCGTTGGTCCATTTATATATGTAGGATTTTTTTTTATTCTTAATGAAGCCATACGTTCTGATTACTTTATCAAAATGCATGTTTCAACTCTACGATGCTTGCTTCAATCCATAGAAGGATCTTTAAAGCCTGCACACCTTAGACTCATCTGTGGATGTGAAACCTTCAGACTGTATCATATACATCTCTTCATCCAGCTTTCTATTTAGAAAAGCTATTTTCACATCTATTTGTTAGATCTCATAGTTTAGGTATGCTGCTATCACAAGCATGATCCGAATAAATTTGAGCATTGTCATTGGAGAAACGTCTCGTCATAGTCAATACCATAATACTGACGATATCTCTTGGCAATCAGACGGACTTTATAGATCTTCACCTTTCCACCTGCATCCCATTTTCTTTTAAAAATCCACTTACACCCAATGAATTTTACCCCTTCAGATGGATTAACTAGTGTCCATACACTGTTGACCTTCATGGACTCCATTTCGGACTTCATGGCTTTCAGCCACTTATCGAAGTCGGACCTCTGCATGGCATCCATGTAGGTAATTGGATCCTCATCGTTCCCATCGAGTTTGACGGGCTCACCGTTTTGGACCAAGAAATTATAGTATTTATCCGATTGACACGGTACTCTATCGGATCATCTTGATGCTATTTCAATAGGCTCTGAATTTGATCTTATCAAATCTAGTTCTGCAGGTTCATTAGAATGTGTCGATTCTTCCACCTGTCAAACTTCATGAAGTTCAACATTAGAGGTAACTGTTCCTTTACTAAGGAACTCCTTTTTCAAAAAGATCGCTCTATTGCTGACGAACATCTTTTGTTCTTCAGCAAGGTAGAAGTAATAATAACCCCTAATTTTCTTGGGATACCCTATGAACAGACATTTATCGAACCTAGGTCCAAGCTTTTCTGGCTACAAACGTTTAACATAAGCCGAACATCCCCAAACCTTAAAGTGAGAGAGTGTCTGCTTATGTCCAGTCCATATCTCATATGGAGTCTTTGCAATAGACTTGCTCAGAACATTATTCAAAATAAAATAGGTAGTTTCTAGTGCATAATCCCAAAATAAAATTGACAAACTTGTAAACTCCATCATGGACCAAACCATGTCCAACAGGATTCGATTCCTCCTTTTAGATACGCCATTATGCTGTGGTATTTCAGGAGGGATCCATTATGAGAGAATTTCATTCTCTCCTAGATATGTCAAAAATTCGTTGGAAAGATATTCATCTTTTCGATCAGACCGAAGAATTTTAATACTCTTTTCAAGTTATTTTTCTACCTCATTTCAATATCGTTTGAACATTTCAAACGAATCGAATTTACTCTTCATAAGATAGACGTACCCATACCTAGATAGATTGTTAGTATATGTAATAAAATAGTAAAATCCATCTCTAGTACATGTGTTCATAGATCCACATACATCAGTATGTACTAGACCTAGAAGCTCAGTGGCCCGCTCATCCTTTTCAGTAAAAGGTGATTTGATCATCTTACCAAGAAGATAGGACTCACAAGTATTCAATGATTCACAATCATCAATGTCAAGGATATGCTCTTTAACTAACCTATTAATCATATTCTTGTTTATATGATCGAGCCTATAGTGCCAAAGATAAGCATTAATGATATTATCTAATTTTGATCGTTTATTCGATGTGTATATTACACTAATATGCTATGATAAAATATAAATATTATTTTTTAATTATTCTTGCATTATTGTGACATCATTTATAATGATATCGCAATAACGTCCCTTTATTGATAAACTATAACCATCTTGGGCCAAAAGCCCAACGGATATTATGTTCATCATAAAAGATGGACAATAGTAACAGTCACTTAAAATAATATTATTATTTATGAAAAATAATTCAAGAGTTTTCAATGCTATGACTGAAACTTGACTTTTATCCCCAACATTAAGAAATCTATCATCATTCTTAAATTTTCTATCAATTTAAAGTTCATGCAATAAATTGCATATATGAATCAGACTTCCAGTATCTAATACCCAGGTAGATGTATCATATACGAAGAAATTATAAGATGTTATCATATAACAATCTTGACCAGCAACCACTTGCTGATTCCTACTATTCAGCCTATTTGGATCAAGAGGATCATTCCTCTCAGGATCTGCCTGATTAGGATCAACACTAGACTTTTTATTCTTAGGTCCTAAATACTTATCACCGTCCAACAGTGAACGGAGCGAACTAACTCTAGTCATTCTAATTATCTAAAAGAAAGACATGAAACCTTATTAGTACTTGAATTAATTAATTCTAAAGATTTGGACTTTAGTCTAAAGATTGTTTCACTATTTTTAATAAATTGGTAGTCTCTACCTCCAATTTGAGGAATTACACTAACTTCTTAGCGGGTATTAGAATCCACAAAGACTACATACGGGCCCGAGGAAAGCTCTGGTTAACCCATGTGCATCTATAGGTAGGTTTACAATCAATTATTTTTTTAAATAATTTTTAGTATTTAGGTTTTACCCCAGATGCCAAATCAGTAGGCTATGGCATCTATTGAAAAGGTCTGGTTAGATCCAACCATTAACATGATTGACTTCGATGCATCAAACCAATGATAACCAGGTTCGAGAAAAGCTCTGGCTAACTTGATCACCATTAAGAGAGTGCAACCTAATCATCATATGATGTACATTAATTCCAATATCCAAATAAACACCAGGTGTAAGGCGCCTCCAATGTTCATCCAAAAAATTAGACTTATTACTATTCATCTTAATGGAAGGCTATGATTTGGTTATCCCCATAATTTAAATATTTTAAGAATATAATAATTTAGAGAATTTAGTTTACATGTGATTTAAGGGTAGAAAGAACATGGATCAATTTCTTTCACTGACTTCACCAAGTCAATAGGTCAGGACTAGGATCAATTTAAGTCCATGGGCACCTAATTTAGTCTTACTGATTGAAATCAGTCAAACTGATTCATAGTGATATGGGTTAGTCCGAATCACTAAGTGATCTAATCAAATCTCAATCAACCATATCCGCCAGGTAAGTGAGATCAATGGAAGAGATATGTCATTAACTCATCAAAAATCGAATCAGTGCAAGTAGCTCCCAATTAAAAACCACTGATCTAGACTGCTAAACTTATCTTAGACACCAATCGATTAATTAAGTTTAATTTGATCAACCTAATAATTTCAGACTTAACCGCGTAATCATGAATCAAGTCCATCTTAGTCCAGTTAAAGATATGGACTTATCCAACTACAACTATTGAAGTTGATTCTAGAGTGTCCTTAATCTAATCTAATTCAACACTTGGTTAGATTTGATCAACTACTCTAGATTAATTCATTCTTTAACTAACATTAGGTCTAACCCAATTAATAAACCTAATTCATCTAACCATTTAACCCACGGTCTTATGATTTTGTCTTAGGATCTTAATTCACAATTCTAGACCCTATGAATAATACTTAATTCTTTTAATTAAATTTTTGGATTGATGGGTCAGGGTTCGATATTTTAAAAATAGTTTTTAAATTTTAAAAAAAATTTATTTTCTATTTTTCAATTGGATCGACCCATTTCAAAAATAGATCAGCTCATTTCTCGAACAGCAACCTATTACTAGTTTTAAATAGAAAACATAATGAAAATTAAACTATGAATCAATCTTTTAGATTTAATCTAAAATATATTCATATTTAATTTTTTAATTAAAATAATTTTAATCATTAAAATTTTTTCACTGTTCATCTTAATGAATGAGTTTACAGTGGCATCCTTACCACCATAAAGGATCCCCACTAAATGAAAGAAGATGACCTTTAAACCATACTTGTCCCTTATGATCGGACGGCTTGATGGCTCATTCATTCTGGATTACTAAGTTATTTAGATTAAGCATATCAAATATACTAATATTTAATTTCTAATTACATATTAGATACGTCAAGCAATCTAGTTGCTTAGATACCATTGAAGGAAATCACGTAGGATTTAAGCATGCATTTTCAAAATTTTTTTGAATAAAATAGCAGCAAAAGTAAATATAATCAAATATTAATCTACTGTATGCATTGATCTAATGAATTAAAATCCTACTTAGAATCTAGATATACTAATATATAATTTAAAATTTAAATATGATCGATCAGCAAATCGAATCTGCTAATCAATACGAGTTCAAAACTTGATATCTTTTCATGGGCAGCTAATCATCATAATCTGAATTCATTGAATAATGCTCTGGTATCACACCACAGTCGTACATATGTTTGATCTCTATGGTTATTCCACACGGAGCTTTTGATCCCGATCAGCCCCACTGGAGTGCTAGCTCCTCGCTAGGGCCTTCAATGGCTGATCGTGATCGATCTAATTGATCATCTTTTTTTTAATTTTTTAGATATTCTAAAAAATCAAATCATATGCTTCGGAGGATGATGAAGTGGTGTTTTAAATTTGATGGCGATCCGATGCTCACAGCACTCAATCTCTCCATCCGAACCTAGGGTCCCAACCCTGGGGTTTCACTCATCCCAAAAACCTTGATGTACTAAAAACCCTCTCATGCCCTCTCTGTGTGGAGTTTTTCCATAAAATAAGTTTTTAAAGATGACTTTCAAATCTATAAATTCTATTTAGATCATATCTAAAAATTGGGTATCCTTAGATACAAAAATTAGAAGAGAATAGAGGCATGAAGGAAAAATAAAGTGCTATAGGATTCTGCTCACCTTCACTCCAGGATTATTTTCGCCCAAAATCAATGTCCAATCACTTTCAAATTTTTATCATGAAAAGATAACCCCTCAGGCTTCATGCATAAAAATTCTCATAATTTATTGCATGAAAAATTAGTAAAAATTTTAGGTGGAGTGGATAGGTTAAGATTGGTTGAACTAGTTTCAACCAACTTCTAGTATTTGAATTCAAATGGGGTCTTATCTTTTTCCAACGCCTCATCCAAGAGGGTGACAAGCAGAAGGACTCTCCTTCTGCTTGCCCTCTATCAAAAATTGCCCAAAAAAATATACGACAAAAAGTTTAGGTAGGCATGGAGAATAGATAAGGAAGAGAATAGGTTTTTCAAATTTTAAACCAACCAAGTTGAATTCAAAATTCAACTTAGTTTAAACTGGTCTAACCTTTGGATCAAGTCAAAGACAGAAGAGAGGATGCACATTCATTTCTGCATGAGAAATCTCATGCAAAAATTAGAGGAGGGCATGGGTTAAGGTGGAAAAATCAAATATGATGGGCGCTAAGAAGAATTTAAATTCAAATCTCATTTGACTTGGTCCTAATCGATTTCAACCAAATCAATTAATTTAAATCAATTAGATCAGATTTAACCCAACCAAATTAGACTTAATTCAAATCAATAAAATTTTAATTAAATTAAAAATTAATTAGATTCAGATCCTAATCAAATCAGGATCGAATCGTCTTTAGCGATTAGGTCATCTTATGACATGATCGGATCAAACCCAATCGAATCAAATTCAATCGAACTTAATCGAACCTCATCGCTCCATCAAATTAAGCTAATTAGTAATCAAATTGCTAATTAATCCTTCAATAAACATAGAGTTTCAATTAGGTGGGTGTCTGGATAATAGAGTTTCATCAATATGAAACTATTGAAGAGTCTCAAATCAGTGGGATTCTTGAATCTAGTGTCCCAAACGAATCGAACTCGCGATCATAGAGTCTCATACTAATGAAACTATTGATCAAAGAGTCCTAAATGAGTAAGACTCATAGTTCCAATCCACTAGGACTCTTGGTCATAGTATTCCAGTCCAGTGGGACTCTTGACCATAGAGTCTCAGGTCATCAGGACTCTCAATCAGAGAATCCCGAACATGAAGGACTTAGAGTCCCAGACTAGTGAAACTCTTGGTCATAGAGTTTCAGTCCAATGAGACTCTTGACCATAGAGTCTTAGATCATCAAGACTCAATATCAGCCATCAGATCAGATAGAAACTTCTGTTGTGTGTGACTCCATAGGTTCGAATCCTAAGCCAGTAGCATAGAAACTAATTTTCTGTACCAATCGATGTGATCATCTAGCAATGGTACCCAACGTTCGGATAGGTCAAAAAGTTGTAATGCAATAATGATGAACCTGTGGCATATAGTTACCATATAATTGATCTCCTTGACCTCGATGCTCAAAGGACAATCTAGGATTTACTATCAACCCTAAAATTCATCTACAGTATATTTCAAAACTCAGTGTCCATCATATGGACCATCCCGATCGAGGGTTTGCTAAATTGAAATAAAGTGATGCACTTGCTCCAACACTTAGAGGGGTCAATCCCATCTTGACTCATACACCGATAAGTCAAGTACTTGACTGCACCCAGTAGCCTTCCGTCACTGAATTAGAAATTCAGGTAGTCCGGTATGTAAGTGCAATGAGTTACTTGCAGATCATCATGATGATCTCAGGTCTAAGGGACACTTATATCTATATCCTTTGCAAGCAACTCTTGATAGTAGATAGCTTCGCAGTTGGATCACGTTCAGTAAAATATATCCCTACACTTCATCTGCATGCCATAATAGTATCTCCATACTTCTTGGTTTAGAGAACAACCAATACTTATGGCATACAATGATCTACACTCGATACGTTATCATCCTGGGTAACAACGAATCATTTGGTCATGAATACATTTGAGGACTAAATGATAAATCCTCCTTTATCGAGTCTAAATAGTCCTATGGACTTCATCACAGAAGAGTTCATTATAGAAAGATGCACAAAATGATGAAAAGATTAAAATAATAATTTTATTTATTAATAATTCAAGTATGATTATATTTAGCTCAACCATCTACAATCTAGATGATTGGCTTTAGGATACAATTCCCAATACCCTCTTCTGGGGTGAGTAATCATAAACTTTTTTTTCCCTCCAAATCTTCGGTGAATGGGGATCGGCTCTCCGCCTCCTCCTCCATCCGCGACCTCCTTCCTTCGCCTCCTCCTCCTTCGATCGACCCCCTCCCCCCTCCGCCTCCATTTTCGCCATCCGAGACCTCCCTCTCTCCGCTCAACTCCCTACCCCCTCTGTCTCCTCCTGTGCTCGGCCCCCTCCCCCCTCTGCTTCCTCCTCCTTCGCTCGGCTCCTCCTCCTCCGAGTGGCAGGACATCCTCCCTCCTTCTCCTCCTCCAATCAACCCCTTCCCCCCTCCGCCTCCTTCTTCACCATTCGGGACCTCCCTCTCTCCGCTTGGCTCCCTCCTCCCTCCTCTTTCGCTGTCCGGGATGGTATGGATGAATTTTTTTTTTAAGAATGCTGTCTGCTAATTGGGAGCAGTGGATTAGTGATTCGGGGAACTATAAGGGCATTACATTATCCATTTTTGTTGGAAGTGGACATTGTATTTCCAAATGGGCTAGGTCCTTACCTTTCAATGTAAAAATGGAACTATAAGAAGTTTAGGTTGTTGGGATAAACTATCCTCTCTCAAATCGACATGACCGTTGGTGATTAGCCAAGCAATAAGGAATAATCTTTTAGGATCAACGCGAAAGTAAAATAATGGATTCAAGAGAAAAGAGAGAAAGAGAGCATAAGAATTTTTTGGAAGAAAAGAGCTTTATTCAATAAATTCAGTATCATATACAATCTTGACCTATTTTCAGTATTTATACTTTACAAAATGATCAAGCCCCAAGCTCATAGAAAAACTTTCTAAAATCCAAACATCCTACGTACATAAAATAAATTCACAAAAATTAGGCTGGCCCAGTTTCAGACTGAGTCGGCTAACCTATGACTGATCGATCTAGTTTCAAACTGAGCCGATCCAGTTGTGTACCGTGCCAATAGTCCAAAAATATTGCTTTCTATCTAAAATTTTCTCTGAGACATAGTTGGCTCAGTCCTAGACTGAGCCGGCCTAATTTCCAACTTAGCCGACTCAGTCTCAGGATGAGCCGGCTTAGTTTTTGAACTTTGCTATTCAGACTGATTTCTCTTTTGGCTTGCTTCCATCTTTTCATGATCTATCTTCTCATATTTTTAAGACTTGGGAGCATCACTTTTGAGCTCACATTCTCCATCTTGGTGCTTCTAAGTCCTTGTGAACTCATCTCTTTTCAGCAAATCCATCCTTGCCATGCATATCTGAAAGCTGTCTCTAGGGAGTACCTTCATGAGTGCATCAGACTAATTCTTCTTGATATGGACCTTCATCAGTTCTACTTCACCTTCCTCCATCAGCTCTCTGATCCTATGATACCTCACATCTATATGCTTTGTGCGTGCATGATAATCTGAGTTCTGTGCCAACAGCATAGCACTTTCACTATCACTGAACAGTGCTTGTTCTGCTCCACCCCCAACTCAACAATCAGTCTCCTAAGTCAAAGGGCTTCCTTCATAGCCTTCATTATTTCAATATACTCGACCTCTATGGTAGACAAGACCGTAATTGGCTGGAGGATTGATCTCTAAGACATCGATCCACCATACACACAGAAGAGGTATCCAGTAGTAGACCTTCTTGTATCAAAATCTCCTGCATAATTCGCATCTACAAATACTTTCAGAGGACTCGAACCTCCATCTTCAAATTCTTCTGACTGCCCACCAAATACCAAATCACAATCTCTTATTCCATGCAGATATCGCAATATCCATTTCAATGCTTTCTAGTATTCTTTCCTAGGGTTAGCCATGTATCTACTAACCGTGCTCACTGCATGTGCTATATCTGATCTATAGCATATTATAGTATACATCACACTGCCTACAGCATTCGCATAAGAAACTTTTTTCATATATTCTCTCTCCTCTTCTAATTGGAGGTTTTGTAATTTAGAGAGAGAGATATGGCTCGGTAATGGTGTCTTTGCAGGTTTGGCCTTCTCCATCCCAAACCTCTCTAGAACTTTCTGGACATATCTTCTTTGTGACTACTTCTTTGCACCTATCTCTATAAATCTTCATTCCAAAAATTTTCTCAGCTGGATCCAAATCTTTTATCTCAAACTCAGATGATAATGTTCTTTTCAGCCTTTTCATAGCTTTCATGCTTCTACTGGCTATAAACATATCATCTACATACAGTAATAGGTACAGAGCATTCTCCTCATCTATATCCTTGACTAGATACAATAATCATATTTACATCTACTGAAACCTAGGCTCAAAACAAAACTATCAAATCTTTGATACTACCGACGAGGGAACTATTTCAAGCCGTATAAAGACTTTCTGAGTAAACACTTCTTTTTTTCCTATCCAGTCTCTATGAAATCCTCAGACTGCTTCATGTAGGTCCTTTCCTCTAATGTGCCATGAAGGAAGGCCGTCTTCACATCCATCTATTCCAACTCTATGTTGTACTATGCCACCAGTGATAGCAAAATTCGAATAGATGTATGATGCACCATAGGAGAGAAAATTTTTGTATAGTCAATTCCTTCCCTTTGTGAGTATCCCTTTGCTACCAATCTTGCTTTGAATCTGACTCCACCTTATTTTGAAGATGCCTCTTTCTTTGTGAACATCCATTTTGAGTTAATAGGTCGAGCACCTTCTGAAAGATTCATCAGCTATCATGTCTGATTCTTTTCAAGTGATTCCATCTCCTCCATCATGATCTGCATCCGTGATCATGATCCTCACTCTCCATAGCCTCTACATAATTTTTTGGATCTTCATTAGCAATGATGACTGCATAGAAGATAACCCCATCAATGCCATATCTAATTGATCTCTTGATAGTATACTAGGATTTGTGCAAAGCCACTTTCACTGGCACATCTCTACCTGATGTCTGTGGCTGATCCTGCACATCCATCTGAACTACTGGCACTTCATGTTGGTCTTCCATCTGAGTATCTTTTCTCCTACCCAGCTCCACCTCAATAGGAACACTCCTATACGTGAATTTAGACTGCATGTCATCTATCTCAGACTGGCCACTGTTGTTCATTTTTGTCTTTCTAGTTCCATCTATCCTAGACCTCCTCAAGATGCTCTTCTCATCAAAGATAACGTTCCTACTGATCATTGACTTTTGTGCCTGAGAGTTTCATAGTAGGTACCCCTTGACTCCTTGTGGATATCCTATAAATGTCATCTTTTAAGATTTTTGATCTAATTTACTCCTCTCGATTACCTCCATATGTGCATAGGTCAGGCAATCGAAGATCTTTAGGTAGCCAAGCTTCATCTTCTTCTCACTGCAGACCTTCTCTAGAATGCGTCCATTTAACTTACGATGTGGGAACCTATTCATAAGAAAATAAGAAAAAGTTAAGACATCATCTCAAAAAAATTTTGAAAGTGATGTCTGCAGCATCAAACTCCATGCCTTCTTGGTTAATATTCGGTTCATTCTCTCCACGACACCATTCTACTGGAGAGTTATCTTCACCGTGTAATGACGTTTGATGCCATTTTTCTCATAGTACCTTCTGAACTCCAGGCTAGTATACTTTCCTCCATTATCCGACCTTAGATACTTACCTATCTTCTTGACTCTACTTCAGCTCTTCAGATTTTGAACTGGGCAAATACCTTTGATTTTTCTCTAATCAGATAAATCGACACCTTCCTTGAGAAATCATCAATAAAAGTGATAAAATATCTTGCCCCACCTCTAGTTGATACAGGAGCTGGTCTCCACACATCCGAGTGCACTAAATCCAGCACTCCTTCACTGCACTTGATAGTTTTAGCAAATTTTATCCTATACTATTTGCCAAAGATACACGGCTCACACAAATTTGTGTCCTCCTTATTCAGGACTGGGATCATACTTCTTCTGCTAAGTTCAGTGAGCCCATGGTCACTCATATGACCCATCCGATAGTACCATAATCGATGTAAAATCTGCTCCTCCTATATCGCTACTAGCACCTCTACACTATCATTCACCACTGAGCCTTCAATTCTGTAAAAATTGTTGCTCAGTCTTCTACCTCTCATCATCATCAAAGCTTTCTTAAAAATTTTCAGACATCCACTCCCAGCCTGGCTACTAAAAGTATAATCCTGCTCCTCCAAGTAGCCCAAAAAAATCAAATTCTTTTTTAACTTCAGTACATGCATGAAATTTGATAATGTACGAATGATTTCATTGTACATCCTCATCCCGATAGAGTCAACTCCAGCTACTTTGCACGAATGATCATCTCTAAGACTGACACTTCCATCATCGGTCTTCTGATAGATAACAAACCACTTTCGATAAAAAGTATGGTGATGTGAGCATGCTGAATCCAATATCAACATAGTATTATACTCTGTAGATTCATTGATATAATTAATAGATCTTCTCTACTGCTCATAGAAGCTGTATCATTTTTCTTACTGGCCTTCTCTTTTTTTGATCTCAAAAGAGGATAATCTCTCTCCAGGTGTCCAGGCTGATGACATTTATAATATTTCAATGTCTTCCTCTGATCCCGAGACTTCGATCTATCCTTGAATTTTTCTCTTATTTTTTCTTTTGATCTTTCCTATCTTTTATTCACAACCAAGATCTCAGACTTAGGATCTTCCTTGTAGATCTTCTTTCTTTGCTTATTTGATCTAAGCACACCAACAACCTCTTCATAGTTTAGGATCTCTTTTCCATAAACTAAAATTGTTATGAGACCATCATACGAATCTGAGAGAGAACATAATAACAGCAATGCTCGATCCTCCTCATCGATCTTCACATCCAAACTCATCACCTCAAAATATATCTGATTAAATCTTTGGATATGTGCAACAAGATCTTCGCCTTCGGACATTCTCAGACTATACAACTTGTTGGTGCATAATTTGGTTGACGTCGGATCGAGCTGGAGTCAAGAAGGATGAGGTCGCCATCGGTGATCTACAAAATAAAGTTCCATCCGGAGTCAGTGGGGGTGGCTCCGGAAGGACCCTTCGATGGTCAAGTTAGCTCTGACCAATAGAAATGGAGTGCTCAGTGTGGAGTTCGACAGAGTTTAGAGGAGGAGAGGAGGGCTTAGAGAAAACATATCTGAGGATCCCTTTTTATAGATAGAGCCTATTGTAACTACCTTGATTAATGACTGTCATAACCATCCTTGATAAATGGCAATCGTGATTGTCATGATAAATGACAATCATAATTATCCTAATGAATGATGTTCGTAATTGTCCTGTTAAATGCCAATTATAACCGTTCAATAATGGGATCGCTTGTAGAAATCCGTTTGAAGGAACGGGTCGGAAGGAGTTCAACTTCTATAGAAATTCGACTGCTAAAAGAGTCTAGAAGGAGTTTGACTTCCGTAAAAGTTCGACCGCTGGAGAAGTTCGGAAGAAATTCAGCTTTCGTAGAAGCTCGATCGTTGGAGAAGTCCGAAAGAGGTTCGGCTTTCATAGAAGCTCGGCTGCTGGAGAAGTCCGAAAGGAGTTTGGCTTTCATAGAAGCTCGACTGCTGAAAGAGTCCGAAAGGAGTTCGACTTCCATAGAAGCTCGACTGCTGAAAGAGTCTGAAAGAAGTTCGACTTCCATAGAAGCCCGACCACTGGAGAAGTTTGAAAGGGGTTTAAATTTCATAGAAGCTCGACCGCTGGAGAAGTTTGGAAGGGGTTCGTCTTTCGTAGAAGCTCGACTGCTGGAGGAGTTCGAAAGAGGTTCGACTTTTGTAGAAGCTCGACTGCTGGAGGAGTCTGAAAGAAATTTGGCTGTTGAGAAGTTCGATCGACTGAAGAGATTCGGATGGAGCTCGACCGCTGAGAAGTTCGGCTAGGTTTGTCCGCTGAGTAGTTCGACCACTGAATAAATTCGGCTGCTAGAGAGAGAATTTTTTATTGAAGCTCTTCTATGATTATCAGCTGCATTAGGCTAAGCTTCAGACTCGACTTCGATGGGAGCAAAATTTATCACCAACAATAGTTCCCCCACTTTTGAGTTCGAGACTCGAAGGAAGGAAGTACAAAAGACGACTACCAAAGTCTTATTCAAGGCTCTGCATCTTATCTCCAGCCGAGGTTGAAAGTGTAATTGAAACTCGACGGAGATCTTATCTCCAATCGAGGTTGAAAGTGTAGTTGAAGCTTAGAGGAGATCTTGTCTCCTGTTATTGTCGAGCATAATGAGGCTATCTTCGAGGCCTTTCCTCTCATCCCATCTTCGGGTCTTCAACTTTGCTCACGTTAGGATGAGGTTCTCCTCCTGTTCCTAGTAGACTATGGGAGCACATAAGGATCGTTGTCAGGATCTCTCCTCCCATCTCGTCTAAAATGAACGAGGTCTTCCACATTGCTCACGTTAGGATAAGGTTCCTCCTGTTCCTTATAGGCTGTGGAGGCACATAAGGGCCGTTGTCAGGGCCTCTCCCTTCATCTCATCTAAAATGAACGAGATCTTCCATATTTTTCATGTTGGGACAAGGTTCTTCTCCTGTTCCTAACGGACTGTGGAGACACATAAGGGCCGTTGTCGGAGCCTCTCTCCCCATCTCGTCTAAAATGAACGAGATCTTCGACTTTGCTCACGTTAAGATGAGGTTCTCCTTCTGTTCCTAATGGGCTGCGGGGGCACATAAGGGCCGTTGTCAGGGCCTCTCCCCCCCATCTCGTCTAAAATGAATGAGGCCTTCCATATTGCTCACGTTAGGACGAGGTTCTCCTCTTATTCCTAACGGACTATGGGGGCACATAAGGGCCATTGTTAGGGCCTCTCCCTCCATCTCGTCTAAAATGAACGAGGCCTTCGATTTTGCTCATGTTAGGATGAGGTTCTCCATCTATTTTTAATAGGTTGTGGAGGTACATAAGAGCCATTATCAGGACCTCTCCCCCCATCTCATCTAAAATGAACGAGGCCTTCGACTTTACTCACGTTAGGACGAGATTCTTCTCCTATTTCTAACGGACTGTGGGGGCACATAAGTGCCATTAAGATTGAAGCTCGGAGAAAATCTTGTCTCCTGCCGAGGTTGTTGCCGACACTCGAAAGAGATCCCATCTCTAGTCGAGGTCGAAGGTCTTTGATCTGCTCATGTTAGGACGAGGTTCTCCTCCTGTTCCTAACATGGCTATTTTTGATTGCTTATTTCCTGCCATCATCCAATTTTTGCACCAAGAAATAATAATGTTGAAATGCAACAAGGTTTTATTATAAAAAAACTACTGGATAGTACATTCTCAGGATTTTCTGAGTTCCAAGGTCGGGGAAGCGCTAGTCCTCCGAGCTCCTTTCAGGCGATAGGTACCAGGTCGGATGACCTCTACCATCTACGTACGGACCTTCCCAATTTGGTGACGAGCTTCCCTTGACTTCTGGAGGCTGGAGAGACGGCTGCTCGTCGGAGCACTAAGTCCCCAACTCTGAACGCCCTGCTATCTCTGACTCTGGAAGTTAAAGTACCGAGCCACCTTTCGCTGGTAGGCGGCCATTCGGATGCTAGGCTGCCTCCCTTTTTCTTCCAGCAGGTCGAGGTTGGTTCTGAGGTCCTGGGAGTTGAGTTGCTCGTTGAAGCCCACGATTCGAGCAGACGGGAAGTTTGAGCTCGATCGGAATGACCTGCCTCGGTGCCGAAGGCCAAGGCGAAGGGTGTCTCGCCGGTCGGTACCCTCTGAGTTAGTTCGGTATGCCCAGAGAGGACGTGGTAGAGTTCGTCCACCCAGGCCTCCTTTCGCCCTGTCGAGCCTCGTCTTGAGGCCTTGCAGTAGGGTCCTAGTTGGTCACTTCAGCTTCCTCCATTGGCCTATGCGGATGAGCCACCGACGTGAAGTGGTGGGAGATGTTTAGGTCCTTCGCAGAACTCGGCAAACCTTGCCCAGCGAACTATCGCCCATTATCGGTTATGAGGGTTCTCGGGGCAGACCGAATGGCAGACTAGTGACTTCCAGACGAAGTCTTGTACCTTGGCCTCGGTAATTTTCGCTAGTGGTTCGGCCTTCGACCCACTTGGTGAAGTAGTCGATCGCGATCAGGAGGAACTTCCGTTGTCCGGAACGCCGTTGGAAAGGGGCCGAGTATGTCCATCCCCCACTGCGCAAATGGCCAGGGTGCAGCTGAGCGGAGTGAGTTCGGACGCCGGCTGCCTTTGCATGCTGGCGTTCTTCTGGCAGCGGTCACACTTCCTCACGTATTCCATGGAATCGCGAAGTAAAAGGGTCGGCCAGTAGTACCCTTGCCGAAGCAGCAATTTTTGCGATAGGGATCTGGCTCCTACGTGACTTCCGCAGAGTCCTTCGTGCACATCCTGCATAGCGCGATGTCAGGCCTCAGAAGGTCGGAGGCATCTCAACAACGGGAGGGAGTACGACCTCTTATATAACCTGCCCTCGTACAAGACGTAGCGGGAAGGCTTGATTCCTGAGCTTCCGAGCTTCTTTCGGATCGTGGGGGAAGGACCCCTTCCCTTCGAGGTAGGCAACCAAGCGGATCGATCCAGCTGGGCTCGAAGTTCCGTCCTGCAGGACGGACCCTGAGGATTTCTCGGTGGGTTGGGCACTTCAAGAGTTCTCCAAAAATACTTCTTTTGGGTAGTTCGGCCGGGGCCAAAGGTGGCCAACTTGGAGAGGAGGTCGGCTCTTGCATATTTTCGGCCCTCGGAACTGTATGTGCCGAATGTCGAAGCTGTTGAAGGCCAGAGTCAAAGTTCCTTCACCTTCCCGAGGTATCTCACCATGCTTTCCTCCCGCGCCTCGTAGCTGCCGCCTGACCTTGGCCGACCACCAAGCTGGGAAGTCGCTGTAGACTTGAAGCCGATCTACTTTCAATTCCCTTGCTATCTTTAATCCGGCTATCAGCGCTTCATACTTCGGCCCCATTGTTGGTTGCACCGGAAATTCGAAGCGCAGCGCGTACTCGACGATGACGATCCCCTCGGGGCTAACCAGGACCAGCCCTGCACCTAGCTCCAGCGGAGTTGGACGAGCCATCCATGTGCAGGAGGCGCCTTAAAGAAGGTCGGCCCTTTCTTCAGGGAAGCTCGTCCGCCACAGCTCGGCTTCGATGGGGTTCGATCGTGGAAGCCTCGGTCTGCGATAATAATAGTGCCTGGCTCACTTCGGTGTCAAGCTTGGCGATCGAGCTCTGTCTCGAATGCGGTGCATTCCAGCACGAAAGTCCGCCAGTATCTGAGCCTTGATCGATGGCCTGGGTCGGTAATTGATGTCGAACTCCGTGAGCTCGATCGCCCATTTTGCGATTCTTCCTGAAGCGTCCATTTGCGGTGGAAGGACGGCCTTTATTGGTTGGATCCGTGAGGACCGTTATGGTATGCTCCTGAAAGTAAGGTCGGAGCCTCCTGGCTGCAATTAGAAGAGAGTAAAGTTAATTTTTCTAAGCTTGGAAGTACCTGGTTCTCCGCGTCCCTCAGGACTCGGCTCATGTAGTAGACCGGCCGTTGTTGCGCCTTCACTTCTTCCCTGACCAGGACAGCCGCCAGGGCCATTCAGGGAGAGACAGCTAAGGTACAGGAATAATTCCTTCTCCAGGTTCGGGCTTTGCCAGCAGTGGGGGCGAGCCGAGGTAGTTTTTGAGCTCTTCAAATGTTCTGTTGCACTCCGCCGTCCAGCAAAAATCTTTCGGTCGCCTGAGGAACTTGGAAGAAGGGCATGCATCGCTCGGCCGACCTTGAGATGAAGCGGTTTAGGGATGCCACCTTTTCAATCAGGCGCTGAACTTCTTTGATTGTCTTTCGGGAAGCGCAGTCATCTCCTTGGAATGGCTCGGATTTTCTCGGGAATTTGCCTTCGATTCCGCATCTCGACACCATGAATCCTAAAAATTTTTCGGAGGTCACACCAAAGGCGCACTTGGTCGGGTTCAAGCCTTCATCTTGTGCCTCCTGAGTGCACCGAAAGGTCTCTTCAAGGTCGGCGAGGTGGTCTGTCGAGCTCGGCTTTTGACCGAGCATGTCATCCACGTACACCTCCATGTTGCGGCCGATCTGCCTCCTTGAAGACCTTATTGACCAAGCGCTGGTATGTTGCTCCTGCATTCTTGAGTCCGAAAGGGCATGATCCTGTAACAAGTAAAGACCTCGGTCAGTAATGAAAGCGTGGTCTTCTCTTCATCCTCGGGACGCCATGCGTATCTGGTTATAAGCCAGAAAAGGCGTCCATGAAGGTGAGGAGCTCGTGGCCCGAGGTTGCGTCCACCAGCTGATCGATCCTCGGCAGGGGGTAGCTGTCCTTTTGGGATAGGCCTTGTTCAGCTTCTTGAAGTCGACGCACATCCTCCACTTGTTATTTGCCTTTTTGACGAGGACCACGTTCGAGACCCAGGTCGGATAGTTGACCTCCCGGATGAGTCCAGCTTTGAGGAGCTTGTCTACTTCTTCGGCTACGATCGCCTTTCTGTCTTTCCGGGGCTTGGCGGCATAAGCTTTTCTCTTATCGGGTCGGTGCCTTCGGATTCGACGGCCAGCCGATGTTTCATGACATCGGACGTCGATCCCTGGCATATCCGCTGGGGCCCAGGCGAAAGACGTCTGCACGTTCCTTCTGAGGAAAGCGATGAGCTGTTTCCCTTGAACTTTATCCGGCTGCCAGGTTGGAGCCGATCTGCACCTCATGCCCCGGGTCTCCATTTTCGTCGTTAAGGGCACAGAGACAAGGTCTTCCGCAGGCTCGCCCCGCTCTTCAGTGAGGTCGTCGCGGACGTCCAGTCCGTCAACAAGGACAAGGGTCGGGCCGGTGATCCTTTCTTATGTAGGGCGATTGAGTAGCAGTACTTGCCAGGAGCTTGGATCTCCTCTGACTCTCCGATCTCCATGGCTCGTCGGGAAACTTCATCTTTCAAATAATAGGTTGACACTACCGCCCGAAGTGCATTTAGACCTGGTCGACCGAGGATAGCATTATAGGCGGACGGAGTCCTCACGACTAAAAAGTCAATCCGCGCCTTGGCCAATTTTGGGGCATTGGCCCGCACGTCACGGCCAAAGTTATTATGCCTTCGACTGGTACGGCGTGTGCCAGGCAAATCCCACCAGGGGGAAGAACTTATAGGCCCCAAGCGGTTGTCAGGTAGGGATATTTTCAAGAAGGCATCGTAAAATAATACGTCGGCCGAACTTCCATTATCCTACCAAAATGCGGCGTACATCATAATCAGCGATGTTTAAAGAGATTACAACCGCATCGTTATTGTGGAAAATCTGGATCCCCTGGGCGTCTGCCTCGGTGAAGGTCATGGGCTCTTCGAGGTTCCTCTGTCTCTTCACGATCCCTCGGATTCACTGGTCTTCTCCTTGCCGAAGTCCCCCCGAGATAGTGTTGATGATGCCAAGAGGCGGCCGATCCTTCCTGTTGATCCTTCTCTCTTGGTGGCAATCGATGGTGCGGCAATGCCCTTGGCCGATCTTCCGCTCTTTCAGGTCATCGTCTTTGCAGGAATCGGCCGAGTCTACCTCACCTGACGAGCTTTCTCGATCTCGTCTTGGAGTTGGATGCACTCCTCAGTGTCATGTGACCATGGTCGCGATGATAAAGGCATAGAACTTGTTGGGATTGCGTTTGCTGGGGTCGGAGAAGCGCATCCTTGTCTGGTCTCGGAAGTTGTTCCCTGATTTCCATCAGCACTTGGGTCTTTAGGGAGTGTTGAGGGGGGCGTAGTTGTGAAATCTTCGTTGGGGGAAACTTTGCCGACGCCCTTCTATCCGGAGAACTTCTCTGTCTCTGAGTCTGGGAGAAAGCTTCCATACCTTGGCTTCCTCTGGAGAGTTCGGGTCCGCCAGTGACCAGAAGGAGTTCGGGAGCGCCGGCCGAGCTTTCGCTCCGACTTTTCTTCCTCGGCGGGCCACCCAACTCGTCCGACTTCAGCTCGCCGCTTGCCATTGGCTTCATCATCCCTGGCCTTTGAAGGCCTCCTTCTGCCCGGGCATAACCTTTTGCCCGAGCTAGCATATCCGACAAAAGTCCTTGGGATACTTCTTTCTCTAGGAAAGAACAATAAGTCGTTCTTCTGAAGGCCGCCCTTGAGGTGCGGCCATGGCGACTGATTGGATCCAGGTTTCGGACTTCCAATGCGGCAGCGGCATTAAATTGGGTGACGTAAGCCCGGATGGGATTCCCCCTCCTTTTTGCTTGATGGCCATCAAGAAATTCGAACCTCGGCGTGGCCGCCTGACTACTGATGAAGTGGAGCCATGCGAACTGATTAGACTCATTTGGATCAAACGAAAAAGATGGTACCTCGGCTTAAGCGCCGAGTACCAAGTTTCCTGGCAGCTTCCTTTAAGGGTAGAGGGGAAAAGCCCGGCACAAAATGGCATCTGGCGCACCGTGGAGCAACATCATTATCCGAAAGGCTTCCAAGGTGGTCGATCGGGATCGGTGGTCCCATCATAGCTCTCGAACTATGGAAGCTTGAAGTTCGGCGGGACCGGCTTCCTGCATGATTTTCTGCGAAAAAGGGAGGGTCAGTGCAGAATATCATTACCGTATGAGGAAGGAAAGTGTGACGAAGTTCTTCGATTCGCCGGCTCATTTCCAAGAGCCTTTGATCCAGGAGATCTTCATGATTCTCTGATCTTCCAGGGATTTTCTGGATGGAAATGGGCGTGAGGCTTCACCCTTGGGTTGAGTCCATGGTCCGAAGCAATGGGTCTCTCCCATCCTCCTGTTTCCTCTTTAATTTGGAAAATCGAAGGTCGGGATGCCCAGGTCGAGATCGACTATTTCTGGACCAGATCACTTGGCTCTAGAGAAGCTTGTCCCTGCGTCGAGTTGGGGTACCTGGGAACCTGTTGGCGATGTATGGCTTGCATTGCATCCACTGTGAGACCACGAACCTGTTGGACCAGCTAGGTTGAATTGCTCCAGTATCTACCGCAGCTATGGCTGCAGATAGAGCCTTGAGTTACCGGAAGCCTAGAGCGGGAACAGATGTATCTGAATGGGATCTAGCTGTAAAGACCGTTGATCGTCGGGTCAAAGCTTCCTAGGAGGCATTTTTTTTTTGGGAAGAACTCTAGATTGCTACTGAACACTCTTTTAGGATCAAGGGAACCACAAGAACAGAGGGCCCTCCTTCTAGCACCAAATTTATTGGTGCAGAATTTGGTTGACATCAGATCGAGCTGGAGTCAAGGAGGATAAGGTCGTCATCGATGACCTGCAAAATAAAATTTCGTCCGGAGCTGGTGGGGGTGGCTCCGGAAGGATCCTATTCCATGGTCCGTTAGGAATAGAAGGAGAATCTCGTCCTAACGTGAGCAAAATTGAAGGCCTCGTTCACCTTAGACGAGATGGGAGAGAGGTCCTGACAATGGTCCTTATGTGCCCCCACAGCCCATTAGGAATAGAAGGAGAACCTCATCCTAATGTGAGCAAAGTCGAAAGCCTCGTTCACCTTAGACGAGATGGGGGGAGAGGCCCTGACAATGATCCTTATGTGCCTCCACAGTCCATTAGGAACAGGAGGAGAACCTCATTCTAATACGAGCAAAATCGAAAGACCTCGTTCACCTTAGATGAGATGGGGGGAGAAGTCCTGACAACGATCCTTATGTGTCCCCATAGCTCATTAGGAATAGGAGGAGAACCTCGTCCTAATGCAAGCAAAGTCAAAGGCCTCGTTCACCTTAGACGAGATGGAGGGAGAAGCTTTGACAACGACCCTTATATATCTCCACAGTCCATTAGGAACAGGAGGAGAATCTTGTCCTAATGCGAGCAAAGTCGAAGGCCTTGTTCACCTTAGACGAGATGGGAAGAGAGGCCCTGATAATGGTCCTTATGTGCTCCTACAGCTCATTAGAAATAGGAGGAGAATCTCATCCTAATACGAGCAAAGTCGAACCTCACCCTAACACAAGCAGGTCAAAGACCTTTAACCTCGACTATAGGAGATAAGATCTCTCCTGAGGCAACCTCGACGAGAAATAAGATCTCTCCCAAGCAACCGTATCAACCTCAGCTAGAGATTAGATCTCTTCTGAGCGTCCGTATTAACCTCAGCTACAAGAGACGAGATCTACTTCAACTTTTACTAGAGATAAGATCTTCCCTGAACTTCGATCTAAACCAGCATGGAATCCAAAAGAGGATATCGACAGTCATCTTTTTCGCACTCCTTTCCTTCGAGTTTCGAACTCAAAAGTGGAAAGACTATTGTTGGGGATAAACCCCGCTTCTGTCGAAGTTCAGTTCGATGCTCAGTCTAATGTAATAGGTAGCTACGAAAGAGCTTCAGCGGACGAGTTTTAGCCGAACTCCTTCAACCGACCAAACTTCTTAGCGGTCGAACTCCTTCGGAATCCCAGCGGACAAGCCTTAATCGAACTCCATCAGCCTTCCAGACTCCTTGGTGGTCGAGCTCCTTCTGAACTCTCTAGCAACTAAGTTTTAGCCGAGTCCCTTCAACCGATCGAATTTCAGCAGCCGGGCTTCTATGGAAGTCAAACTCCCTTCGGACCCCTCCAACAATCGGACTTCTATGGAAGCCAAACTCCTTACGGACTCCTCCAGCAACTAGGCTTCTACGGAAGCCGAACTTCTTACGGACTTCTCCAGCAACCGGGCTTCTACGGAAGTTGAACTTCTTGCGGACTCCTCCAGCAATCGGGCTTCTACGAAAGCCAAACTTCTTGCAGACTTTTCCAGCAACCGGGCTTCTATGAAAGTCGAACTCCTTACAGACTGTTGATGGACTCCTACAGACGATCCCACTACTAAATGGTTACACGACAATAATGATTATCATTTATCAAGTCAATAATGGTCGGCATTTATCAAGTCAATAACGATTGACATTGATCAAGACGGTTATGACAGTTATTAAGCAAGATAGTTACAACAAGCTCCGTCTATAAAAAGGATCCTCTAGATACGCTTAGGTCATGTTCTAAAACTCTTTTCTCCTACTGAAAACTCTGCCGAACTCCATACAGAGTACTCCATATCTGTTGGTCAAAGCTAACTTAACCGTCAGAGGATCCTATCGGAGTTATCCCCATCGATTTTGGATGAGATTTTATTTTGCAGGTCACCGACGGCGACCTCGTCTTCTTCCACTTCAGCTCGATCCGACGTCAACCAAATTCTGCACCAACAGCAACTATATCAAAATTTCTAGCACCCATTATATTATCTTTTATATAAATTTTTTTCTCTAACTTTAATAATTTTATTATTAAAATAATTTTAAATAATAAATTATTTTTTAATAAAATTATTATTAGATTTATATCAAAAAAATTAATTATAATAATAATAATATTTTATGGAGGAGTATTATGGTGTTGCTAATTCAGCTTCTCAAATAATTTTTATTGTGCCATCTAAAAATATATTTATTATGAATATTTATTATTAACAATACTTCCTAAAATCTCATCCCTTTCTCAAGATCATTGATAATAGTAGAGGCCGGAGATCAACGATCGAGGGAGGCAGGCCACGGATCCACCCAAAGAAGTTGGAATCGGATTTAGAATCCGAGTCAGAGATGGAGCTATTTTCGTCGGTGGTGGTGAGGCCATGGAATCTGAGGACGAGAGGAAAGCAAGAAAGAAGGGGGTTCATTGGAGGGAGGGAGGAAAGATGGAAAACAATTGAGGGTTGTAGGGGAAGGATCTTTTTTTCATTATATACGAGGATCTATATGAGGACCGTAGGATAGGCAGAGTTGCCGAGCTCGAGGTCGTCTCGTATTGGCTCTCATTTATAGTGTTTCTCAGGGTAGTTCTCGAAGAGCTTGATGATGAGGATGACGATGGCCATGTAGACCCTCTTTATCAACGACATGGCTAGACAGACAAACACGGTGAGGTGGAGCAGAAGATTGGCGTTCGAGGGAGGTAGGCATCGGATCCACCCAAAGAAGCTGGAATTGGATTCAAAACCCGAGTAAGAGATGGAGCTATCTTCGTTGGTGGCGGTGAGGCCGTGGAATCTGAGGATGAGAGGAAAGCAAGAAAGAATGGGGTTCATTGGAGGGAGGGAGGGAAGATGGAAAGCGATTGGGGGTTGTGGGAGAAGGACCTCTTTTTCGTTGTACATGGGGATCTGTATGAGGACCATGGGATAGGCGGAGTTGCCGAGCTCAAGGTCATCCCACATTGGCTCCCATTTATAGTGCTTCTCAGGGCGGTTCCTAAAGAGCTTGATAATGAGGATGACGACGATCATGTAGACCGTCTTCATGAACAGCATCAGCGACATGGCCAGACCGACAAACACGGTGAGGTGGAGCAGTGGGACAATGATCGATGCCTTGATCTGCTGCCACACCAGCCTCATCTGCTCCGTGATGTCATCCCGAGCCCCCTAGAATGCCTCCGAGAGTAGTGCCATCGATGACACCATCTCCATGATCCCTCTTTGGAGGAGGAGGAAGGGAAAAGAAAAGATTGGGATGGCTGATGGAAAAAATAATAGGGCTGATTTGGACAGATTTATAAGGGCCTTCTCCTTCTCTCTTTATTTCAGCCAACGCCCAGATCCAGTTGAGATCTCAACTTCTCTCCTGAACATCCATCTCATCAAAGAGCCAAGACCAACAATGTGGTTGTAGATTAAAAAAAAAAAAAAAAAAAAACCCAACCTCCTCTCTTTTACCCACTTCCATCGAGCAGTGGTGAAATTGGATCGAGAACTATTGCTGGAACAAGGCCTACCTTCGGAACCAGAACTAGTGCAACGACAAGTGGGACAACCTTCTTCATGATTACAAGAAGGTTTGCAACTACAAAGCCCACGCCATGGCTTCTACCATTAGAGACCAGCCCTCTTATCGGGCCATGGAGCGACACGAGCGGAATTCAAAATGCAAGAGCACGCAAAGGGGGCTGGGCGAAGGAAGAATGGTCGGGATGGAAGATGTTGGCGATGGCAGGAAGGACGCTAGACAGGAGGCAAGAGAGGAGAAAGGAGGGGCAATGGTGGCGCCGGGGGCAGCGGTACTGGCAGGGACGTCGTGGGGTGCAATCGGCATTTATCGAGAGAGAATGAGAGTAGTGGTGGGGCAGCACCGACGAGCACAGAGAAGATATGAGAGAAGAAAAGAGGTAGAAATGCGATTGGAATCGACGTTTATCGAAAGAAAAAAAAGTTATGGTGGAGCGACAGAAGGGTGGGGTGGCACTGACGGGCACGAAAAAAATATAAAAATAGAAAAAAAATATTATTTTATAAAATAATAAAAAATATAATATATAATAAATAAAAAATAATATAAAATATATAAAAATTTTTAAAAATATTTATTATTAAAAAATAATAATTATAGATTGTAATTATCTATCCGCGTAGGGTCTTCAACTATTTCTTTCATAAAACCAAAGTTCAGGAACAAGGAACACGTAGTTACTGACCCAGCCCCAAAACTTTAATGCAACTTCAACGCCTACAAGAGAAGGCACAATACAATAAAAATATTTAATGCTACTGCTCCAACTAAAAAAAACCTACAAATAATAATATAACCCTATTAGCAGAGTGAACCGGCTACAAATCCAGCCACAGCAACAATCCAGATTTCAGATTTGAACTTGTTCCAAGATATTATAAGACCCGGTTATATTTGGCTATTCATAACCAGCAGCGGCTCTTGGACCCATAGAACTTTGCTCCACTGGTACTATCTTGGTGCCCCTACTGATACTATCGCCCCTGGCGCCACCATTACCTCTCCTTTCTCCTTCCTTGCCTCCTGCCTGGCCCCCTTCCTGTAGCCGCCAACATCTCCCATCTTGGCCATTTCCTCTTCGCCCGGCCCCCTTCATATGCTCTTGCATTTTGAATTCCGCTCGTACCACTTCACGGCCCGATAGGAAGACTGGTCTCCGATGGTAGAAGCCATGGCGTGGGCTTTGTAGTTGCAAACCTTCTTGTAATCATGAAGGAGGTTGTCCCACTTGTCGTTGCACTGGTTCTGGTTTCGAAGGTAGGCCTTGTTCCAGCAATAGTTCTCGACCCAATTTCACCACTGCTCGGTGGAAGTGGGTAAAAGAGAGGAGGTTGATTTATTTATTTATTTATTTTAATCTGCAATCGCATTGTTGGTCCTGGCTCTTTGATGAGATGGATGTTCAGGTGAGAAGTTGAGATCTCAACTGGATCTGGGCATCAGCTGAAATAAAGAGAGAAGGGGAAGGCCCTTATAAATCTGTCCAAATCAGCCCTATTATTTTTTCCAGCGGCCATCCCAATCTTTTCTTTTCCCTTCCTCCTCCAAAGAGGGATCATGGAGATGGTGTCATCAATGGCACTACTCTCGGAGGCATTCTAGGGGGCTCGGGATGACATCATGGAGCAGATGAGGCTGGTGTGGCAGCAGATCAAGGCATCGGTCATTGTCTCACTGCTCCACCTCACCGTGTTTGTTTTTCTGGCCATGTCGCTGATGCTATTCATGAAGATGGTCTACATGACCATCGTCATCCTCATTATCAAGCTCTTCAGGAACCGTCCTAAAAAGCACTATAAATGGGAGCCAATGTGGGATGACCTCGAGCTCGACAACTCCACCTATCCCATGGTCCTCGTATAGATCCCCATGTACAATGAAAAAGAGGTCCTTCTCCCACAACCCCCAATCGCTTTCCATCTTCCCTCCCTCCCTCCAATGAACCCCATTCTTTCTTGCTTTCCTCTCATCCTCAGATTCTACAGCCTCACCGCCACCAACGAAGATAGCTCCATCTCTTACTCGGGTTTTGAATCCAATTCCAGCTTCTTTGGGTGGATCCGATGCCTGCCTCCCTCGAATGCCGATCTTCTACTCCACCTCACCGTGTTTCTCTCTAGCCATGTCGTTGATGTTGTTCATAAAAAAGGTCTACATGGCCATCGCCATCCTCATCATCAAGCTCTTCGAGAACCACCCTGGGAACCAATGCGGGACGACCTCGAGCTCGACAACTCCGCCTATCCCATGGTCCTCGTATAGATCCTCATGTATAATGAAAAAGAGGTCCTTCTCCCACAACCCCCAATCGCTTTCCATCTTTCCTCCCTCCCTCCAATGAACCCCTTTCTTTCTTGCTTTCCTCTCGTCCTCAGATTCCATGGCCTCGCCACCACCGATGAAGATAGCTCCATCTCTAACTCGAATTCTAAATCCGATTCCAGCTTCTCTGGGTGGATTCATGGCCTGCCTCCCTCAACCGTTGATCTTTGACCTCTGCCGCCGTCGATGATCTCTTGATCTTTGGAATGGAATAGATTATAGAGTTGGAATAAAGGAGAGAGTCGAAGAAGGGACGGGATTTTAGAAAGTATTGTTAATAATAACTATACATAATAAATGTGCTTTTAGGTGGCACAACAAAAATTATTTGAAAAACTGAACTGGCAACACCACAATACTCCTCCATAAAATAATAATAATAATAATAATAATATTATTATTATTATTATTATTATTATATATATGATAATAATTAAAAGTTTTTCATACAAATCTAATAATAATTTTATTAAAGAATAATTTGATATTTAAAATTATTTTAATAATAAAATTGTTGAAGCCAGAGAAAAAAATTATATAAATAATTTATATAAAAGATAATGTAATGGGTGCTAAAAATTTTGATATGGTTGCCTAACATCGTATATTTAAAGAATAAATGGAAAGATAAGCAACAAAATTTAATTAAGTACTTCACATATCAATATTTTTTTAATACGGAATCCAATTAAGTACTTCACAGATCGACAACGTGTCTAGATTCCACCGACCACGTAGTCCAATCCGGCGATGCATTAAAAATGCATTCATTATGTCAGTATGCGGCAAAAGAAGCCTGAGGAATACTTTGAGTCCCAGCCGGCTTTTTCTTTCTTTGTTTTTTTTTTTTCGTTGATAAACATCTCATTCAAACGTTCCTTAACACGTGGCATATTAAAAAAAAAATTTTATTGAGCTGATAGTGCTATAATATTTTTTATAAAAATTATATAAATCAACGAGTCTCCTTCACAATGATCTATGAGCTGCCAACAGATCAATTGGATGCAAAATATAAATCTAATATATGATTTGATGGTTCAAATTAGATTGAATTGAAAAATACTGAATTTAATTTTTGGATGTAATATTTTTATTATTATTATTATTATTATTATTATTATTATTATAAAAAAAGATTTTAGATCCAATGATGAATTAGATGACTTAAAATTGAACTTTGCATTCTTAAAACGAGATTTATGTCTATTGTGGTGACCACTGATTTACATCATGCTCTAAGAGATTGGCAAGCCAATCAACTGATTGATTTTTTTCTCTAAAATTATATAAAATTTGAAAATAGTTATGCTACCGTTAATTCATGATGTTATAGTTATTGAATCTCTTTCCAACAAATTTGAGGAGCTTCTGAGACAACAAAAAAAGTCTCATCCAGAAAACCCCTTTAGCTCAGCTTATGCAAATGCACAAGCGTGCAGAGTGTTAGCTGCCGCATAAAGAAGCATTTCTTATTGAACAAGCACCAGCTGTGGAAACCTCAACAGATTCATCAAAATTTATCTTTGATAGACCAAGAGGGATGGGCTAACCAAGTAATTGAAATA
This sequence comes from Cocos nucifera, assembly GCA_006176705.1. Classification (NCBI taxonomy): domain Eukaryota; kingdom Viridiplantae; phylum Streptophyta; class Magnoliopsida; order Arecales; family Arecaceae; genus Cocos; species Cocos nucifera. Next base: position 850,358 of record QRFJ01000359.1, on the reverse strand, counting down.
AGTTAGACGCAAGGTGTCAGAACAACTATTCCAGTGCCTTGTTAAAATATCCAATGGTTCATTCATTCAAACTTTGTATGAATTTACTAGCGTAATGCTCAATTTTCTTTAGTAGTTGATGCACGCGTAGATGACTACTTGTTCTCAAAAAGCCTCTCATTAACATCCATCCCTCGTAAGTTTCCCATCATTAATGGTGGTGGAAGACATCACATCGGGCAGTGAACTGATAATTTGATTTATGCTCAGTATTTAAAGTGCCCAGCAATTTTTGCAAATTGGCATTATATTATGACATGCTCGATGTCCTCTACTCAACCAGTGTACAAGTCATAAAAACAGTCCTTTGGAATGTAAAATAATCTTTCTTAGCTCACTTTCCCCTAAGTATCAGTTTTGCTATTTCTGTAGGAATGGATAAAAATTCTATAAAAATTGGACTTGATCCATCTGATACATATATGCTAAACTGCATGCATAATATTACAGGACATGAGGTTCAATCCAATCCACGTCAATCAGATCTCTCTCAGCCCATTTTCATGAGATGAGAAAAAATAATTTGATGAGATTATTTTCTTTGTATGAGATCCGAGCCATTCTATATTAAAATTTTTTTATGAATATTATGAAATGGATCGCATTTGGCCTATATTTTTGTGAATTCTATAGGATTGCATGGGCTAATTTCGAATAAACTCCAAAAGATTTTTACTTGAAGAATTACTGGATCCACGGGACCTAAAAAGAAAATGCTCTCACGATAATGTTGGTGGATTAAAAATGGCAGAAGCCTCCTCCAAACTAATTTTAGCCTGCCCATTAGTCCTCTAAAATAATCGATCATTTCAGTTCCCTTTGGGGTTGGCATTTTTAAGATCATTTGGACCATCTCTTGTTGAAAAAAAAAAAGATATATTAGAATAATCCCATTGCCACATAAGACATCAGAACAGAAACATCCATTCCCCAACATAAGCATTCATATCTGAAGGCACCAATAGTTCATTAATAGGTAAATTTGAAATCTAAGGATTCTCCCCAACAACCATATAAAGTTATCTTCCAGGCACCTTGACTAATTGATCCCCAGGTAGCAAAACAACCACAACGTGGAGTATTACTCCAGCTCGCTTTAAATCCATACGTTGCTCCAAAGTGTTACCGGATGTAGGACAAAATTGCATGCTACTTTTTCCCTAAAAGTTAATTTCCTTGGTGAAGAGATCGAGGTGTTGGTTGATTTAGAAAGAAGAAATACTTTCTACACTGCAGTCGCATGTATTCGGATTATATATTTTTTTAATCTAAATTCATATGCTCGGTAATCATTTTGGACGGTATACGCGAAGCTATACCATTCGAAAATATTTTCCTTAAGAAAGGCAAGCTGAGCTCCAATTAGCCGCAAAGTGTACGAACCAAGCTCCGGCGTCCACGTTGGCCGTGATTTCCAGCTAGAGAGGTCTGTCCACCAAGGGGGACCCGCCACGCGGCCCAAGGAGATCCTTCCAAATCTCACCTCCCCGCCCCCGCCCCCGCCCCCGCCCCGATTATCCACGTACGGAACCTGTTGGAACCTGGGTGCCCAGGGGGCAAACCGGTCGCGGTTGTATCTTTCACGCCAAAGAAGGATTTACCTTACTTCGCGAGAATCCACCGTTGGATTACCCAGCGCACAACCCTCAAAGCGATCCACTTCTTGCACGGCTGTTGATCCAACGGTAGATTCGCGAGAAGGTGAATCCTTCTTTCTAGCGAAAGATACAACTCCGCTTACAGGGTTAAAGTTAAACAGCCGTAGCTGAGCTGTTCTCTGCCGAGTACCTGATGACAGCTGTCGAGGCTGCTGCGGGACCCGCGTTAATGTACGTGCGGCAGAGACCATGGATCCCAGCCACCCTTTGCACGAAAGAAAAAAGGAGAACGGCCAGAGGGCGGTCATACCGTGGAGGTCCGAAACTCCGAGCTGTGCTCGGTTTGGTGGGCAAGAAGCCAAGCGAGAAGAAGAAGAATGGCGAAGGGCTCTTCGGTGCAGGTCCTTTATGAGCTCTGCAAGAGAACCTTTTCGCTTTCAAGCGCTTCCCCTTCCCCCCAGGCCATTAGGAAGCTGGCCGCTCTTCTTGGTAAATTAATCGGTTTTAATTCTTCGTGCATCCCCTTTCTGCCCCCTTTTCCGTCGAAAACTGAAAGTGCTCTGATTTTTGGTTCGTGCGAATCATTTGGTCTGTGTTGACGCACTTTTTCGTGGGCAACGGGTTGTTATGGGTGTTCGGTCATGCATTTCATCAAATAGTTCATTTTCTAAATCCCGGATGCTATTACCCCCACTTCTTTCCTCCGTGTTGTTCTTATTTTTGGTCCTTTATCTTTTTCGTGTTTTTATGAAAATAGTAAAATTTACGTGCAAATGCACGTCAAGCCTAAACGAATTTAAAATAAATATTATATATTATAATTATGCCATTAAATTAGATTAGGATATAAACATGGAAACAAGTGTATAAATATTTCTTAATGATTCTTTGATTTTATCAAATACTTTTTGCGAGATGAATGCCTATTTACCAAAGTCATATGATGGTGCTTCCAATAATACATCATGAGAGCGGAAAAATGAATAGCCAATATGATAACATACTGGCTCCATATGCTTTTAAAAACAATTCAGAAAAATTATTTTAACAAAAGCAAGGACCACTATTATTTTATTTTGGCTTCCAATTCCTTTAACTTGTTGCCTATCGATAAGTAGATGGGGAACCGCTTCAGCAAAAATTGTTGTCGACGTCTTGTTCAAGAATCAAAATCGTTTTGAGTTTTGAAGAATAGTGATTGTGCTTGGTTTAGAAGAGAACTGACATAGATGATGAAAATGATCATATCTTGATCGTAATGACAGCAGGACGGATCAAAATAGAATAGGATTCTTCTGAATCATTTGTGTGAGATGCATGTGCTTAGAATTTTATATGGCAATAATGGTTGGGATATGTTGGCTAGCATTGGGATTTGGGGTGAACTTTGAGGTGAGGCCTATGAAAGAGTGCAAAAGATTTTGAAGAAATGAAAGTGATGAGAAGGCTTTGAAGTTTGAACAAAAAGGATTTCATTTGATCGGATTTGTGCCAGAGGTTATTTCTAGTCAAGAGACAACCAATACTAGGGGTAGATGGATCATTGAGGAGGATGTGACGTAGTCAAGTAATAATACATTCCATGTGAGTCCACCAATGCATAGCAATGTATAACTGGAAAAAGGAGGTGTGGTCTATGTGGAGAATGAATCTTTGCCAAAGTGAATTCGACTTGAACTCTTGTTAGAAAAGGGAAAGATCCTGCTAGGATACGATCAACAATGGGAGTGGATGAGAAAGAGATAGTAGCTGGTTTAGAGTTTCTTTTTTATAGAGTTAGCACAGAAATTAATTGGATTGCTTACATCCTTTTATGGTCAAGTTTCTATTTTTTGGTAAATTCTAGGATTTTTTAATGAAGCTAGAGCTAGAGATAGAGATTTATTTGGATTTTATTTCTAAGTCTCAGATTGTGCTTTCTAGCAAATGTGCTGAGTTGGATTTGAGATGGACTTGGTGTTATTTTTTGTGCATCATGAGACTTGGGGCACATATATGATCTAATAAATTTGGTTATTGGTGGTTCCAATGCTCTCAATTAAATCTGGGTTGTTGCTTCTTGATTTAACGGTGTTGACTTAAGGAAAAGGTAATCAGAATTTTAATTATGTTGACTTAATTGTTATAACTTTATCAAAGTTACATTAATAATTTTCTAGAGACATTCATGCTACAAAATAACACTAAAAGCAAAACACTTATAATATCATTGTTACATTACATTAGGTAGGCCCACTGAGTTTCTGCATATCTTTGACCTCAAAGAGTAATGTTTTTCTTCTAGACAAAAAGATATTGTATTGATTTAAAAATAATTAGATAAAACATGTATTTAAATTAAAAATTTTAAAAAAACTAATAAGAATTGATGGAATGTAAGAAAATAAATAGAAGTTAAATCCAAAGGATAAATTTCAAGTAAAACTTAACATGTAGATCGATATGGATTGATACTAACATATGAGCCAATTAAGTTAAATGTGGATTATATATTTTTGAGGGAGTCTAGAAGAAACCTATTAATACAAGATTTGTTCCATTAATTTAACTTTCATAGCCTATAATGTATCTCTTTTGTTCGGTTAGTTTTTTTCTCTCACAATGCTACAATGGACATGGGGATATGGAGTTCACATCAAGATGCAATACGCAATACTTATTATGCTAGATGATTAAGATTTGCAAACCAACCACATGGGTGGGAGATGACCTACATGACCATTGGATCTTCATCGACTACCTTCTCAGCTGTCCGTCAGCGTCCAAATCGCAGCCATCCATCAGCGCTCGAATCTTAGCCATTGGATCTAAATCGGGATTGCTCTCAGCCACTAGATTGCGCTTTTACTGTGTTCATGGACCACCATGGACCGAGCCACCGTAGACCCGAACCAATCCCAGCACGCTTGGCTCGTTGAAATGATGACTTTGCCCCTATACGCTGCGATAAAAAAGCGGTAGACCCTTTAAGGGTCTACGCTCACCATGTGTCGCGCGCCAATTGGCCGCACCTGCTGAGCTGGCCAGTCCGCACCTGTTCCATGGACCAGCCGGTCGGTTCACCGTGCACCGATCTTATTTTCTTTTTATTTTTTTTATTTTAACTTCTGGGCTTCATAACTTTTTCATTTTAGCTCCGATTTGAGTGAAATTTGTTGCGTTGGAATCCATAAATCGAGCTCTTCGCATTGGTGGGCTTCTTTCCTACAAAACATCCATAAAAGTATCAATTCTTTTAAATAAATATTAAAGTAATATATATTTTAATACTTTTATTTAATAATTTATGATAATTATCAGGTATCACCCCACATGGCACTTGTCTAGTTGTCTTGGTTTCGTTGCCATTATCTTGCAATAGGAGGGGCATAAGATGGTATGTTTACAATTGTTTCCATGGACGTCCAAGATGGATTTGCACTGCTAGATGATTTTTAGGTTGAGGTATATCGCCATGGCAGCTAGAAAGAATAACTAGGCAATTGAATGAGAAAAAGGATTGAATAGAAGAGTATATAAAAGATGGTAGGTTCCTTCTTGAATGCAAGATGATATAAGGTTAAGGATTTAGTTTAGATGGTTAGGAACAATATTCTAAACCTCAAACTCAATTTGCTAAACTTTTTAAAGATTTGAGTGAATTCATAACTCACATGAGAATATGACATAATAACATATTTTTAAATGAAAATTAAAGTAAACTGTAAAACATAGAACATAAAATAATAATTTATGGGAATTGAATTACTGAATAAAATTATACTCACAGATTTATAAAGCTATAACTAAGTTATAAGATGTAAAAATAATTCTTATCATCACGTAATAAATAAAAATGTGTATAACCAATGTTAGCAATGGTTCTTTAATCACCCAATAGCTAAAAATTTGATGTTTAAAAATATACAAAGAACAATTGTACAAAGAGGAGGAGAAAAGAGTCAATTTTTTGTGGTAAAGTTTGTTGTTGTTTGAAGAGGAGAAGATGTAACGTATGAAGAGGATAAAAACAACATTGGATTCTTGCCCCTTAGAGGAGGAGAACGAGAGGAGAAAATGCATTACATGAGATCCAATTACATGCGATACTTAGCATGATCTTATTCTTTTTTGAAAATATTAGGAGCCATGGTTTGCACACCAATTGGAAGGATATGAGTTCCTTACCCTGTTTGTATGGCCTGCTAAATTACCCATGGATAAATCCTGCAAAGCCCCAAAGGGATGACAAGAAGGAAGTTCAGCAGAAATTAACGTGATCACGATCTCCTAAGCATGCAATCCCCCCCAAAAAATATAAAAACAGCCAATTCTCTGTAAAAGCTGATTTCTAGTATTCTTTTTTTTTTTTTTTTTTTTGTTGTAGGGTGGGGGTGGGGAATAGATCCCAATGGAAATGATCCAGAAGATAGGAATATTTTAGTTTAACTCCATTCTAATTTATCAATTTCTATGCACTGATTAGGATTAATTTGGCAAAGTTGATATGTTGCAAAATTCATATTAAATTGGGAGACTATTTTTTGTGGCTTGAATGGCCAAGATTAACTCAGCAGAAAAATTGAAGGTATTTGGTAAAACATATGCTTTGGCTACCTGTATATCTAGAACCCTTTGGGAAATAAAACTATTTTTGCTTATTGATGGGCGGTGGTGATTTTGGCTTTAAATTCTATGATTCTTTTATGAACCTATAGCGGACAGGATTTGTTTTATGTTTCAAGGGTCTAGACCGTCTTTGGATAGAAATTATTGCGCGCACGCTCTCTCTCTCTCTCACACACATATATATATAGAGAGTTAGGCTAGAATAAGGTCGATCGGATTTGAACTTAGATCTGGTCAAATCAAAACTCTATAGTAGGGGTCTTACATCAATGATCTAAGCCGTTGCATGTGATCTACTACTGCAAAACTGCTTGCAGATAAAAAATCATATAATTTGAAGACTTCTAGTCTATGCATCAAGTAGTCAAAAATTGGATGTATTTTAAATTAGATGTATTTTTTGATCACTTGATGCATAGGTCAGGGGTCTCTAAATTATATGATTTTTGATATGTAAGCAGTTATGAGGTAGTAAATCATATCCAACAATTTAGATCATCAATATAGGATCTCCATTATCCAGTTTTGATCTTATCGAATTAGAGCATAAATCCGGTCAACCTTACTCAAGTCTGCCCTGTATGTATGTATGTGCATGTGCGCGCGCACGTGCGGGTGCGGGTGCGGGTGCGTGTGTGTGTGTGCGGGTGTGTGTGTGTGGGTGTGCGGGTGTGCATGCGTGTGCGTGCGGGTGTGGGGGGTGTGGGTGTGTGCGGGTGTGTGTGTGTGGTGTGGGTGTGTGAGAGAGATATTAATTTAAGTGGATTCTTTTTGATCCCCTATGTATGTGTGTATGTGTGTATGTATAATATTAATTTAAGTGGATTCTTTTTGATCCCCTTGAGAGGGTTGATAGAAATTGATCCCCTTGAGCGTTGATGTATGTATAATATTAATTTAAGTGGATTCTTTTTGATCCCCTTGAGAGGGTTGATGGAAATTGATCCCCTTGAGCATTGATTCCCTTGAGAATGTCATGACATAACCTTTCTCTGGCAGTTAGTGCTTCATTGAACCATAATGCATGAGTTTAAGCCTTTTGGAACCTTGATGGGACATAAATACACGTTAGGCACATGTGTTAGACACCATAACAAAACATGCATGTCCATCAAATTATAGATTCCTATATTCTTTTGTATTCTTCTTGAGCAACATCTAGGTCAATCAGACAGCTTGGAAGTTCATTTTTCTGTCTGTTAGTTAATTACAGCACATATATTGACATCTTTGTTACTAAATTGATGTCCAATTCTATATGGTTAAGATTATTATATGCACCAATCTTGATATTATTGTTGCAATAGAACTTAGCTGTTGACTTTTGACATAGATAGGAGCATGTTCAAGAATAAATGGTCCCTGTGTACAATTTCAAAGGCATTAACCTTCTCTTTCCTATCAGTTGCATAGATTATGTGATACAAGAACTTCCTTGCTCGGTCCATGCTATTGTGTGGAGATCAGCTTTCTATTGAAGTTGTTTTTCTGAGCAATATGGTGGTCATTTGCCACCATTGGCAATTTAACTGAGCACCTCTCCCATGAAGAGTTGGGTGTCAACCAGCTGAGCTAAGAGCTGCTGGTGTTTCCCTTTGAAGCTCTAGATTGGTCATAAATACAAAATTTGGGTATTGATACCTTCTATGTTGTAAATCTAATGCATCTTACCTTATCATGATAAAAATTGTATTGCAAGCTCAATATTTAAGCCATTGTTTTACTTTCGTTTAGTATATGTGATGAGATAGTCTATATTGTTCAGACACTATTAGTCCGGCAGAAGTTGGTCTTAAAGATGGTAACCTGGAGGACGATGGGGGACATGGTTTTTTTGGACCAAATTCATTCAAGAATTCAGCTAGGACTGCTCGATGGGCTCAACCAATAACATACTTGCACATATATGAATGTGATAGTTTTTCGGTAAGCTCATGACTGCTTTGGTAGTTATTCTACTTGAACCTTGTTGTTCTACATATTTTAGTTACATCCATTTTAATTTTATATCTTAAGAGTAATGAGTAGTCAAGGTGCTGAAATAAGCATATGCATGAAAAACGATCATAGAATTGGTGGGATCCCCATCATTAGGCTGAATTTTGATGCTAAAATCATACTTGGAATAGTAGTGCAAGAATTGGTTGCAAGGATTCAGATATTTGGTACCGAGGGTGGTGCCAATTTTCTGTTGGATTGGTACAGTGCCAGCCTGACCCCTATCAATTCACTATATGTGATTGTGTACGAGTAGTATTCAGGA
>QRFJ01000359.1:767444-841840 GCA_006176705.1 Cocos nucifera | reverse complement strand
TGCTTTCGTGATGATACAGTGGCATCCAGGTTCCTTTAGATGATGATCTATGTCCATAGTTATTTATGTGAACTGTACAATAAAATGCCCATGTTTTTGAGTTTGAAGTCCCAAAAACTCCATAGCACCATGGCATACGACACCTATGGCAAGTGTATGTGACAACTCATGGCTTCGATCATGTTTATGACTAATACTTTATGAAGACCTTTACCTCAAACACCAAGGTTTCTGTTGTTTGCATTAGCCAATGATTATCGACATGTCTTTTGTTTGCAAAATGTTGTCATCCAACTTAATCGTTTATGATGTAAAACTTGCAATATATAAATTGTCGATGAGCAACTCTATGCTGATTTCAAGTTTACAAGCCGATCCGATGGAGATTTCTTATGCCCATGGGAGCAGCCATTGAGATAGAAGAACACATGGTGCTGATTTGATCTTAAATCAATCAAAAGGGTGGGATGGGGGCCTCTCTCTCTCTCTCTCATGCCCTCTACTCCCAAAGCCGAGATGCTGAAATACAATGAAACAAGGGTGGAGGCATCGGAGAAAGATATGATAATGGCGCAAGGAGGAAGCAGTGGGGTGCAACAAAGGAGGCAGAGATAGAGCGGAAGCAGCCTCCGGCAGGGTGGTGGTTTGTCAATTCTGGGCCACTTCGCCATCACTTCCCACCTCTAGGCCCAGTAAGGGAAGGCAATGGCCACATCGGTAGAGAGAGAGAGAGAGAGAGAGCAGGAGGAGGTCCGTGGAAAAGCAGTGGGAGTTGAGAAGGGTTGCTAGCAAGAGAAACCAAGGAGGGTTGCTGGCAAGAAGAGCCGAGGAGGATCATTGGAGGAAGGAGCTTAGGAGGGTCACCAGCAAGAGCCTAGGAGGATCACTTGTGGGAGAAGCTCGGGAGGCAAGAGGAGATAAGGAGGCACGATGGAGAGATAAGGAACAAAGTAGGAGGAAAAATATATGGAATATAGGAGGCAGCTAGGATTAAGAACCCAGTGTCAAAGCTCTTCATCTCCCAAAAGTATGTTTCTAAGCCATTGGATCAATGACACAATGCTCACATTCAGCACTGCTTAACCAGCCATTTATCTCTCTTATTAAAAAAAAAAAACCATAGCCAGGAGCTCCGACCTTACTTTAGGAGCATATTACGGTCTCACGGACCAACCATTAAGAGCGTCCCCACCCGCGGACGCTTTCAGAAAAGAATCGCCAATGGGCGATCGAGCTCACGGAGTTCGACATCAATTACCGGCCCAGGCCATCGATCAAGGCTCAGATACTGGCGGACTTCGTGCTGGAATGCACCGCACCAGTTGAAGCCGAGCTTGAATCAAGCGAGACTATCATCAGTGGAGACCAGGCCCCGATGAAGCCGAGCTGTGGCGTCGAGCTTCCTGAAGAAGGGCCGACCTCTTGAAGGCGCCTGGGTTCTGCCGTGGATGTCATCCAACTCTAGCGGGGCCGGCGCTGGGCTGGTCCTGGTTAGCCCCGAGGGGAATCATCACCGAGTACGCATTGCGCTTCGAGTTTCCACAACCAAAATGGGGCCGAGTATGAAGCGCTGATAGCCGGGCTGCGGATACCGGGAATTGAAGGTGGGTCGGCTTCAAGTCTATAGCGATTCCCAGTTGGTGGTCGGTCAGGTCGGCGGCAGCTACGAGGCGCGGGAGGAAAGCATGGTGATGTACCTCGGAAGGTGAGGAACTAATACCAGCCTTCGACAGCTTCGACATTCGGCACATCCCAAGGACGGGATACAAGGGCGACCTCCTCTCCAATTGGCCACCTCTGCCCGGCCGAACTACCAAAAGAGGTTTTCTGGAAACTCTGAAGCGCCGACCACCGAAGAACCTCCGGCCGTCCTGCGGACGGACTTCGAGCCCAGCTGGATTGATCCGCTCATCGCCTACCTCGAGGAAGGGGTTCTCCCCACGAATCGGAGAGAAGCTCGGAAGCTCAGGAGTCAAGCTCCCGCTACGTCTTGTACGAGGGCAAGTTATACAAAGGTCGTACTCCTCCGTTGCTGAGTGCCTCCGACCCTCTGAGGCCTGCATCGCGCTACAGGAGTCCATGAAGACTCTGGGAAGTCACGCGAGCAGATCCCATATCGCAAAGACTACTTCGGCAAGCGGTATACTGGCCGACCTACTTCGTGACTCCACGGAATACGTGAAGAGGTGTGACCGCTGCCGAAGAACGCCAGCGTGCAAAGGCAGCCGGCATCCGAACTCACTCCGCTCACTGCACCCTGGCCCTTCGCGCGTGTGGGGATGGACATCCTCGGCCCCTTCCCAACAGCGTCCGGACAACGGAAGTTCCTCCTGGTCGCGATCGACTATTTTACCAAGTGGGTCGAGGCGGAACCACTAGCGAAGTCACGAGGCCAAGGTGCAGGACTTCGTTGGAAGACGTGATTTGCCGGTTCGGTTGCCCGAGCTTCATAACCGATAATGGGCGACAGTTCGCTGGAGCCCGTTTGCCGAGTTCTGCGAAGGACTAACGTCTCCCACCACTTCACATCGGTGGCTCATCCGCAGGCCAATGGGGCCGAAGTGACCAATCGGACCCTGCTGCAAGGCTCAAGACGAGGCTCGACAGGGCAAAAGGGGCCTGGGTAGACGAACTCTACCACGTCCTCTGGGTACCGAACAACGCAGAGGGTACCGACACGGCGAGACACCCTTCGCCTTGGCCTTCGGCACCGACGGCAGTCATCCCGATCGAGCTCAAACTCCATTGCTCGAATCGTGGGCTTAACGAGCAAATCAAACTCCCAGGACTTCAGAACTAACCTCGACTGCTGGAAGAAAGGAGGGAGGCACCCGCATCCGAATGGCCGCTACAGCGGTTAAGGTGGCTCGGTATCACAATTCCAGAGTCAAAAGCAAGGCGTTCAGAGTTGGGACTTAGTGCTCCGCGAGAAGCCGTTCCCAGCCCCAGAATCCAAGGAACTCGTCCCAAATTGGGAAGGTCCGTACGAAGTGGTAGAGATCATCCGACCTGGTACCTATCGCTAAAGGACCGGGGACTAGCGCTTCCGACCTGACTCAGAAATCTGAGAAATGTACTACCAGTAGTTTCCCCTCAATAAACCTTGTTGCTCGACACTATCGTTTCAGGTCACTGGGAAAAGCGAGCGGAAATGCCCCCACCGGCTAGGAACAGGAGGAGAACCTCGTCTGCACGAGCAAGTCAAAGGCCCCGTTCGCAAAGGACGGGATGGGGGGAGAAACGGACGACGGTCCTCATGTGCCCCACAGCCGGCTAGGAACAGGGGAGAACCTCGTCCTGGCACGAGCAAAGTCAAAGGCCCCGTTCGCAAAAGGACGGACGGGGGGGGGAGAAACGAGGACGACGGTCCTCATGTGCCCCCACAGCCGTTAGGAACAGGAGGAAACCTCGTCCTGCGCGAGCAAAGTCAAAGGCCCGTTCGCAAAGGACGGGATGGGGGGAAAGAGGACGACGGTCCTCATGTTGCCCCAGCAGGCAGGAACGGAGGAACTGTCCACGAGCAACAAAGGCCCGTTCGCAAAGACGGGACGGGGGGAGAACGAGGCACGCGGTGCCCCCAGCCGGTTAGGAACAGGAGGAGAACCTTCGTCCTAGCGCGAGCAAAGTCGAAAAGGCCCCGTCCAAAAGGACGGATGGGGGGAGAAGCGAGGACGACGGTCCTCATGTGCCCCCACAGCCGGCTAGGAACAGGAGGAGAACCTCGTCCTAGCGCGGAGCAAAGTCGAAGGCCCCGTCCACAAAGGACGGGATGGGGGGAGAAGCGAGGACGACGGTCCTCATGTGCCCCCACAGCCGGCTAGGAACAGGGGAGAACCTCGTCCTAGCGTGAGCAAAGTCGAAGACCCCGTTCACGAAGGACGGGATGGGGGGAGAAGCTCGGACGACAGTCCGGATGTGCCCCCACAGCCCGTTAGGAACAAGAGGAGAACCTCGTCCTAACGTGAGCAAGGTTCAAGGCCTAGCCTCAGAGTCTACGGCAAGCTTCACTACAGAAGACGAGGTCTCCTTCGGACCTCAGCTCCAACTTCGGTGTCAGCATCAGCGGGGGACGGGATCTCCCCCAAGCGATCATAACCTTGACTGCAAAAGAGGAGGTCTCCCCCGAATCGACTTCGGTTGATGAAGGCGATGTCAACTCCGACCCTGACCACGGGGGGCGACATTGACTCCGGCCTCGACGTCGACTTCACCAATTTTGGCGGAAAACGAGTCCCATCCCAACTCCAAACATCGACTGAAGATGAGACCTCCCCGAGCTTCAGATGCGGAGCCTGGAAGAAGACTTCGGCAGTCGCCTGTTTTGGTACTCCCTTCCTTCAATTTTTGAACTCGGGAGTGGGGGGGCTACTGTTGGGGATAAATCCCGCTCCTGCCGAAGCCCGGCCCAACGCTCAGCCCGATGTAACCGGTAGCTGCTGAAGAGCTTCAGCGCCAGGCGCCAGGCCGAGCTCCTAAGACGGCCGAACTGCTTAGAGGCCGAACTCCCCTGCACCAAGGTCCGGGCCGAATTGCCTAGAGGACGAACTCCCACCGCCAGCCGAACTTCCTGACGGCCGAGCTCCTTGGACTCCAAGCGGCTGGACTTCTTCAGGAGACGGACTCCTCCCAGACGCCCGTTCGGCCATCCGAGCTCCTCCCGGGTTTTTCCTTCAGCCGAACTCCTTCGGACCGACCCCAGGCGAGCCCATGCAGCCGAACTCCTTCGGACCCCACGGCCGAACTCCTTCGGACTTCTCACGGCCGAACTCCTTCGGACCGACCCCAGGCGAGTCCGTGCAGCCGAACTCCTTCGGACCGACCCCAGGCGAGTCCATGCAGCCGAACTCCTTCGGACCGACCCCAGGCGAGTCCATGCAGCCGAACTCCTTCGGACGACCCCGGCCGAACTCCTTCGGACCGACCCCAGGCGAGTCCGTGCGGCCGAACTCCTTCGGACCGACCCCAGGCGAGTCCATGCAGCCGAACTCCTTCGGACCCCACGGCCGAACTCCTTCGGACTTCCCACGGCCGAACTCCTTCGGACCGACCCTAGGCGACCGAACTCCTCAGCGAGCCCTGACGAACCAACTAGCAACCGAAGTCCTTCAATTGGCCAGCCGAGCTTTTTCGGGCCTCTCAGCGGCCGAACTCTACAGATGGCCGACCCTTCAGCCAGACGAACTCCCCCAGCTTCCCCTTCGACCGAACTCCGTTGCAAGTCCGAACTCCGTTGGATGAACCGTCGCCTGCAGCAAGACCGGACGGCGCCTTCCTCTCCGTACCGGACTCCATGCGGCCCACGGCTCGCCGGTATGGCCCCCATGATCTACCGGACGACGCCTTCCTCTCCGTACCGGACTCCATGTGGCCCACGGCTCGCCGGTATGGCCCCCACGATCTACCGGACGACGCCTTCCTCTCCGTACCGGACTCCATGTGGCCGACTGCTCGCCGGTATGGCCCCCACGATCTACCGGACGACGCCTTCCTTTCCGTACCGGACTCCATGTGGCCGACTGCTCGCCGGTATGGCTCCCACGACCTACCGGACGACGCCTTCCTCTCCGTACCAAACTCCATGCTGCCCGACGACTCTCTGCCAGACGGCACAGCCGTCACCCTCAACTAAGCTCCGCTATAAAAGGACCCCTCCCGACATACTAAGGCTAAGCTCTCTGAACTCTCGACTCTCTAAGCTTTCCTCCACATCTTTAAGCTCCGGAACTCATTCCGAGCACTCCATTACTGTTGGTCGGAAACTAACTTGACCGTCGGAGGGTCCTGCCGGAGCCACCACCCCACCGGTTCCGGACGGGACTTCGTTTTGCAGGTCCCCGGCGGCTTCCAGCGGCCTCGATTGCGGCGACCTCCGGCGGCGACGGATTTCTGCACCAACAAATATTATAATTTATAATCTAGATCCGAATCGGTTTGGATCTAAATTCGAATCCAAACCAAACCTATATTTCATGGATTGGAGTCTAGTTATATATGAATTCAATTCGATCTGAATGATTTATTGGATCAAAAAATTTGATCATGGATCCGATCCAATCTTTTATTAGATTGAATTTAGATCTAATATTTAAATTTAATTAAAAAATTAGATTGAATTGGAATCACTTATGATCCAATTTGATCTGACCCATTCGCACCAATGCAATCCGACATATAGAGATGATTCCAGGGGAAAAGAAAATATAGTTGTTTTGAATTTTTAGTTTTACCAAATAATTATTTCCTTTCGGTTGTCTGGAGAAAATAAAATGGTAGTCAAATATATTTCCGTAAATTTCAGCTTCCATTTTTTTCTAGGAAAAATTAACAGTGACAGAGAATCAGGGTTCACGTCTTCTTCCGGCTTGCTGCGAAAGCCGATATACGCGAGGTAACCCGCTTCTGCGTTTCGGAACCATTGAGCATAAAACAGCGTGCGAAAAGGTAAGAAAATAATAATAATAAAATAGAGCGTTCACACTCTAGATCTTTTCCCTCGCCGAGCAACCGATGAACACAAAAAAAATTGTAGGAGATTAAAATTGGCAAATTTTGGAGAACGCGGAAAAAGATCAAAGTTTTTAGAGGTAAGCTGCTTCCCATACCCTTTTAAAATGATGGGTCTTGTTTTTTTTTTTTTTTTTTTTTGAAGATAGTGAGGACAGCTTGTTTATTTGTTGTCTTTTGCTTCTGGGGTTTGTATGGGTCTCTCCACTGAAACTTCTTGTCGAATCATAATAAGGTGAAAGCTCTTGTCGAATCATAATACGGTGAAATTAGGAAAGAACAAGAAGATGGGAAAATGGGTTGGGAGAATTCTATTCTCCAGATCTACCATTCCTGCAATTAGAGAACTATTTTGAGTGTTTGGAGAAGCCGTTCTAAGCAGGGAGCAGAACATCCCTGTTCTTATTTGAATGAGGGATATCTCGTCTGAGTGGAATTTAATGGACTTTTGGTTGGTCTTGCGTAATGATTTCTTCAGAGGAATAGACTGAAGGTATCTGTGAGTGTTTGAAAACTAATAAGCATTTGTGCATCTTGATGCCGTTAATGGATCTTGTGGATGAGTTTTCCATTTTGTTCATCCTTTTTAATGGTCCATTTACGGAAAAAAAAAAAAAGAAAATAGGAGCAATTTGTCACGAAGAGTCTTACCTAATCATTTCTTTCTTTCTATTTTGGATAGTTCTGATCGATGACATCTTTGAGGGTAATCTTGAAACCTTCCTGAAGATCAGTCGGGTTAGAGGGTCAGAAACTCAAAGCAAAATAGAATTCTTCTTTTTTAATATTGTTACTGGGAACAACACATCTCCATTGGCTTGTGTTTTTATATTTCACTTCAGTTCTACTCTTGGCTGCAGGAATCTCTACTGCTTAAAGTTTGGTTCTTTAACTAGAAGGGTGTAGTCAGCAAAGTTCTGTAGTTGTCCGAACGGAAGATCATTCTATTCCAGCCAAAAACAAGTTTAAAGAAGGGGGGACAAAGACCGAGATCATGGAAATGGGCAAGAATATCAAGAAAAGGCTTGCATTTGTACTAATTGATGGGTTAGGTGATGTATCTCTGCCAAGGTTTCAATACCAGACACCTCTTCAAATCGCAAAGAGCCCCAATTTGGATGCAATTGCCTCTGCTGGAGTTAATGGGCTCATGGATCCTGTGGAAGCGGGCCTGGCGTGTGGGAGTGACACCGCACACCTTTCCATATTGGGTTATGATCCAAGAATCTATTATCGAGGTCGTGGGGCATTTGAGTCAATGGGTGCTGGATTGGCCATGTTTCCAGGAGACATTGCTTTCAAGGTGAGACATCTGTTCCTTGTATGCAAGCATCCCTAAGATATATAACATCCCCATGAAGTTTATGAGAATGAAATATTCACTGTGCTATCAATTGAGATGGCAAATGGCATAGAGCTAGTTTGATTATGTAATTTCTGAAGCCATCAAACTAACAAATCGTCCATGTGCTGCAGACACATATAAAATACGTATAAATTTCAGTATTCATTTGGTGATTCACAAGGATAAGGAAGGAAATCATTGTAACGGATTGCTGAAAATGAGGAACCAAATGTTAATGTCAGGAGTTGAATTGATGTTTCTCTAATTGCTTGGTTCAGGTGGTAGTGGTTCAATTTGGATTAAAAGCTGTGTCCACAGGATTAAACCCGATACCCCAAAAGAAGAATGTGGAATGACTTCCTGTCCACAACAATAGCTGTAAGGTGTAACATACATAGGAAGGAAGCTGTAAAATGATCATGTAATAATGCTATTACTGTGCACATATGCATGGGCGTATATTTGAAAATTTGTAGGGATGAATTTTATGTGTATACTCACCTTAGAATATATATCTACATTTTGTTCTTCAGTCAAATTTTGCTACCATGGATGAGAACACTGGAATTGTGACCAGCAGGAGAGCTGATCGGCATTTTGAGGAAGAGGGTCCAATTCTTTGTGCAGCTTTGGATGGGATGAAGCTCCCATCTTTTCCTGAATATGAAGTGAGAGTCAAGTAAGTATTACATAAAAATAGCTGTTCCATGAAATCGCATGTTAGCCAATTTGGTAACTATTCCACACCTTTTTCTTCAAAGTCAAATCTTGATCATTCTTAGAAATCATTGCAATTTTTTCTGTCTTGTCTAGGAGAAAGCATCTTCTTATATGCTCTGATGTTAGTGGTACCCTGAGTGATCAGACAATAGAGTAGTGCAGGAATATGGTGACCATTATTCATTTGTTGTGATTGCTGCTGCTATCTAATTGAAGAATGATTGTTTCCACTAGCAAAGTTTTTTAGCTTCCACTTATGTGATTGGTTAAGTTCCTTCAACCCCTTTATGGTCAGAAAATAAGGCAATTTTCATGCAGTCAAATGCTCCAAAGTTAATCCAAAAGGATCTGTTAAACCGTGTTTAGTTAGTCATTTCGTAAATCGAGCTAATTATTAAGCATGTAACAGACATGATCTATTCTGCCTTTTGAGTTTTTCAATCTGTTTATGATTTTCCCATGAAAATTCAATGGCCCTTTGAATGACAATAGAGGTACTTTTTTGTGAGATTACAAGGCTGCTAATAATAGTGCATAACCGTCTACAGATATGCCACTGAGCACAGATGTGGGGTGGTTGTTAAGGGTCCAAAGTTGAGTGGAAATATTTCTGGGACTGACCCATTAAAGGATAATCGGTTACTTCTGAAAGCAGAACCTCTGGATGATACAGAGGAAGCAAAGAACACAGCAGCGGTGGTCAATGAACTTTCTAAAGAAATGTCACGAATTCTGGTATCTCATCCTTTGAATGCAAAACGGGCCGCAGAAGAGAAAAATATTGCAAATGTTGTTCTCTTGCGAGGTTGTGGCATTCGAATTGAGGTCAGTTCAGTTAAAATGATCGATATGGTATATTTGCAGTTGTTCTTTAGAGTTTTGTGCACAGTAATCTAGGAAGACTAATTTTTTATCGGACAATCTTTGAATTTAGGTGCTGGATGCACTTGGAAATGTTGCACCTATTGTAACCCTATATGCATGTCAAGGCTTTACCATACTCCCTGTACTTCCTATTCTACAGTGACACAGATGCATTTGATCCAATAATCATGATGCCAAAATCCTGTGGTTTACATCGGTTCCATGCTGCCTCTGCATTTTTTTCTGAGCAATTTGGTTGCAGTTTGCTCTCAAGGAATTAGATCTGGTGTGTACCTGGCTATACCAGATCGTACCAAAAAGGTACAATACCGGAACATGGATGCACCGGTACGATATCGACACATGGTTTCCATTATTTTGCTGTGCTGACAAGGGCATACTGTGTTTTTAGTATGGTACTGTATTGTACCAGTCCATACTGTATTGTTGAGGTACCGGTATGGGTACAGATACTGATACATTTATACTTGGTCCATATTATATAATCCTTTGAAAAATGGTATCCACTTTGAAGTATAGAATATTATGTCCATATTATCTATTTTGAAAACAGTAAAAGATATGCAACTTTTCAAGTATATTTCCTTTGAATTTCAGCCTTGACTTTACTTAATGCCTTTATTAGAGCAAGGTTGACATTTTTTGAATGTTGAAACTTATATGGCTCCTGATTCCTCATGTACATTACGCTTATCTGCACTTCCTATAGATGCAACAGGAGGCACTTTAATACATGGTCATTTTAGTTACATTATTAAGCAAAAGGAGAAGTAAAAAGGGAAAAGAGAGAGTAAGAAAGAATAAAAAAAGAGAGGTTATGAAAGAGTAAGAAAGAGAAAAGGAGAAGCCATGATGCCATTAGTTGGGGGGTGGGGGGGGTGTGTATTTTTTTTTTATTGTTTTAGAGTTTTCCACATTTTTAATTGAAATTTCAAAGTAAGCAAGACTGTCAAAACTACCAACACCATCAAATTTGGATGTCCACAGGCTTGACCGAAATTGGTCTTTGCTCCCACATTGGGAAGCTATCCCTTACTCAAATAATTAAACCTTGTTTGGATGTTGTGAAACTGATACGAAAAGTAAATGGAGATTTAAGTCTAACATGGTAATTTGTCCATTTAGGCATAACTAAACTGCTAGTCTCATCTTCTTTTCACAACCTTTAGTTTCTTAGCATTCAAGTAGCACTTTATAATTTCCCTCAAGATGGACCATGCTTTTTGTTTTCAGTTTTTATTTTCGAAATTTGGATTTTGAAAATAAGACAACTGTTTGAGGATTCAGCTTGATAGAGAATGCATTCAACAGTTAAATGTCTGATTTTGTTTAACACAATTTTGTGCCTCAACACATTTGTAAAAGATCCCTTCATGACCTGGATATCAGGTTCCTGCTTTTGAGAGGCAGCATGGGTTATCACCATGCATGGTAGCTCCTACCAAGATTATAGCAGGGCTGGGTCTATCATTGGGTATCGATATCCTTGAAGCCCCTGGAGCAACTGGAGATTATCGAACACTGCTAACCTCCAAAGCTACAGCTATAGCAAAGGCACTTTCTGCACCACTAAAGCCAACCCCATCTGTTTTTGTACCAGGGGAGGATGAACATAAACCAGGCCGAGCTGATGGATACGACTTTGGGTTCCTCCACATCAAGGTACGAACTGCCATGCCTTCTTTTTCCGGTTTGTCCCACCAAGTTGATGCATTAAGATTTCTCTAACACGTTGCAAACTTTCCCCCATTTTACCTTCTCAAAAAATTGAAAAATTGTATGCTCTGCTCCACTGAACTATCAATGTTTATGTCAATAGGGGTCTTCCCCATACAACAATGAACTAAATCTTAAAATGTGGTGGATAAAATTTCAACTACAGGCCGCTGGACTTGAGATCTCAAGCATTTTTTTTTTAGTAAGGAATTTTTAGGATCCCTTTTACTGAAACCCATTCTGCTTGTATTTATAGCATTTGGTGTTTCTGTTTGTTTTCTATCCATTATTGTGTGCAGAGGACAATCCAGCTATGAAGAAAAAAAGATGTTAGGCAAAGCCATATTCTTGCCAGAAGTAATGTACGCTTAAGGATGCTTCAGTAAACAGAGTCCCAGATTTATGTTGAAGGAATACAGGAAAGGGTGAGATGTTGATGAGACTGTTTAGAGAGAAAAAATCCCTTGACAGAGGATGTAGCCCTTATTTTGTGTGCTGAAGAAGCATACCTAAAACTGAGACGCAATAAGTAGGAAAAAGACTGATTATGGTTATGGTTGAAGAAGTAATAGGATAGTGGATCTCTCTTTTGAAGGGGACAGAAGTCGGTGATGGGAAACTAAGAAATCTGTGTAAGAACTATGCTCTGACTTGTCAGCATTTTTGTCAGGGGCTCTTGTAGTATTCTCTTGCTTATTTATATGAATTTTTATTTTATTTTATTTTATTTTGCATGTGCATGCATGCTTGCGTGCGTTATCCCCAATGTTTGGCAGTTTTCAGTACTTCACTTTTGAGACCTGTTTCTTATTTTAGTCATTATGAATTATTTTACATTCTTGAAATTTTCAACTTTGGTGTTGGCAGCAATGCCTTCTATTACATCTTTTCTTTGAGCTTCACAGTCTATTTGCTGGAAAGTATCACAGTTTACATGTAATGTTGTTGTTGTAGGCAATAGACGATGCTGGTCATGACAAAGCAAGTATATTGAAAGTCCGAGCATTGGAAGCAGTAGACCGGGCCATTGGTCAGCTGACAAGACTCCTCTGGGAGGCCGAAAAATCTGGGAACTTCCAATATTACCTGTGTGTCACTGGAGATCATTCCACTCCAGTGGAGTATGGTGATCATAGCTTCGAACCTGTCCCATTTGCATTATGCCGGTTAAAGGACTTTGTCAGTATTGTAGAGGAGGAGAATGTGGTTCGAACTCCCCTTGAAACTTTCCCACTTCCTTCAGTCAAGGCTGGTGAGGATTTAAGGGAAGAAATAGAAATGTTCAATAACAGAAGTGATGGACGCAGAGCCTTTGGTGGTGATTCAGTCTCTGAGTTCAGTGAGATTGCAGCTGCAAGGGGTTGCCTTGGAAGGTTTCCTGGGAGTGAGATGATGGGCGTGATAAAGGAATTCCTCAAGCTAAAGAATGACTAGTTACGCGACAGATGCAGAGATTTGGAAATCCAGCTGTGTTAAATGCCGGGTTTCAGTTATCTCAGCATCGGCCAAAAAATAATGAAGGGAAGATTAGGCTTATCTTAACTCAAACGGTAGGATGAATTTTTGTCATCTTTGTACGTGTTAATCCCAAATGATGCAATAATCTATGACATGCAGATGTTCATATAACTTCTTAAGTGACTGAAACTTAAGTTTGCAGTAAGTCTGATGTTTCTATCTAATATGAAGTCCTACCTAACCACAATAAAGTTGTCCTCACCCTGCAAAAGAAAACACAAGGTTTTGAATTTATTTTGTAGCAGTCTCAACGGTGCTTATGGTGTTCCATTAACACAGACACCAAAGAAAATTTTCTGAGGCTCTCATCTGATGCGAGCTTCCTTATGAAATGTTCTTAAGATGAAATTACTGGATTGTCAACCATCTCACATGCGCACAGGTTATGGAAATTATATGACCATTAGTCTATATAGAGGTTAAAGCCAACAAAATAGCACTGTTAGGAAGGAAATTTGCTTCAGGAGAAATGCTCGTGAAGACCAGTCACAGATCAGGAATGGAAGAGTTAGAAAGCCACAACCAAATGAATCTTGCATAAATTCTTCTACAACCATTCTTTCTTCAACTTATATTCCGCAGCAAAAAGTGCATGCGGCATCAATGAATAAAATGGTGATGTTAGTTTTACAACAGAATGGTACTAGCGGCAATGAAATGTATGACACTGAGACCATCAAGAATTTATAACATTGGTGCAGACGCTAATGGAGCTTCTTATCAAGGCATCAGATTGCCTTCTCGAGCCATTCTGGAAGTATCAGTGAAGACTTCATTCCAAGTTTAGCAATGAATACCGCATACAGAATGTGCAGCAAGAAAACAAAGAACCCACAGTTGAGTAGCAGCTGTTTTAAGACAGCCAAAAACAAACACATTTAATAATCTCTGCATGAGAAGCTCCAGAAAATTCATGTGATGAATCAACTACAAGACTAATAGATATTTTTTAATGTTACCAGGCTCCCAAATATAGCATATATCGCATCCATTGATGGAATTGTATTTACTCCCATAGCCATAAGGATATAGGTAAGTGAAGCATGAAGGTTGATTGTGATCTGCAGGCCAACAGATAATTAGAATAACATATCAAGGTTTTAGCAAAGACTTGTATGTTTCAGGGAGTACCAAGTCAAGTATGTTCTCTCTTATCAAGAATGAGGACAGTAACACATATCCAATAGCTCCTGTTGCGCGAACCTGCACATTAAGGTTCTCTTCAGAAATATATGCATATGTACATATGATGCCTAATTGAAAAATCAAAGTCAAGAAAGGGTTTAATAAAATGAAACAGGGAGACTGGCATTACTACTGTGCACAGGACTATTGAAACACCCCAATTTCTCTGCAGCCTGAAAACACAATGAAACAGTAAGATAATTCATTCATCTTCCAGATAATAGCTAAGCACATTCAAAACTCTGATCTGGGTTGCAAATGATGGACTTACAGAAAGCTGTATATGTCTTCTGATTTCATAAAATTGTAACTAATAAAGGGAGAGGACGTATAAACACCATATTTCATACCTCCACAGAGAACCCATGGCCAGACCAACTACTCCATGCATAAGCTGCAGATAAAGAAGGAAGGCATGGAAATAAAACGCACTGACAACTTCTGCTCTTACACTTTTATGTAGTTTCAAAAGAAATATCGTTGGACCGTCAGGTAAAATATATTGCAGCTGGTTTTTGCAAGCATAAAATGATAGTTGTTGTATAAAATCAAGTCATCTTAAGGTCCAGGATGTTCAAATGTGGCAGTTGAAACAGTAAGATAAGATAGTTTGTTCCATGTGGTATGCGTGGTTTATTGATTGCAAATGCTCCTTAAGCAACCTTCACAGGGCGCCTATATGGTGTATGATTATTCTCCGGGGTAGATTGTCCATCACCTGTATCAAACAAATCTTAACAGATAATGTAACAAGTCAGGTTCCGCAAATTATCTGCTTCATCTAGTAATCATGTCATATTGTTGATCTTAAAAATAGAAACAAGTTTTGCTTCACTGTGCTATTACACTTTAAATACAGAACTTGGTGATTGGGGTCATCTCAACTGCAAACCCAAGACTGGTTCAAAAAATGGTAAACAATCATCACTTCATTTTACTTTTTTATAAGCGAATCCACCTAAGTGACACTTCAGGTGTTGTTAAGTCATCCAGGCAAATGTAACATTGCGTGAATGATTTGAAACTTGTGTGAGAGTGTGCATAAATTTCTGAAACATGCCAGAAACATAGAAAAGTATGGTCCTCTGTGGTTAAAGGATGCTAATAACAGAAAAGAAAATATAGTTCTGATCATTAGATGTCAGATTGAACTAAGCAATCATTCAAAAGTTGTTAATAACTGTCAAAGCTAATGGAATATGCAGAGACAAAAGAGTCCAGGCAGTTGATGACACAGTTACAGGAAACTGACGGCCTTAAAAAAACTGTTATAAATTTAAAAGCAGAAGATCTAATCAACATAAGATTGCAAACAAAGTAGTGCTGATGAAAAATTTGGGATCGAGAAATTGGCAAGAAAAGGGGAGAAAAAGAGTCACAGGTTTGGAGTTAATGATGAGAATTCACATGGGCTGGAAGTTATTCTAGAAAAGAAAACATGGAGGAAATATGGCTTATTGTTCAAGTCTGCATCTAGAGCATTTGATATATCATCCTGGAATTTAACTAAGGAACGTTAAATTTTTGCAACAAAATCATCATATGATCCATCAGTCCATGATTGCATCATAGTGCATAAGAAAATTTTACTTTGCATGTTTTTTCTTAAGACCAAAGTACAATGCTGTGGGTTTGTTTGAGTTTAACAATTAACAGAAGCTGATTATCCTTAACCATAACCTTAACGCCATATCCATTTATTGTCTACAATATTTAACACAACACAAGTCAAACACAAATTTGACAGAGTCATTGCAGTAATCTGTCCTTTTCTCTTTCTTCTATAATATTTTCATTCTTTCAAAAATAATACCAACTCAAGTGCATAAATATTAGCCTTGCGAAAGAGAGCATCTCATTCAGTAGCTCTATGTTATCTTCTCAGTGCAAATAACATCCTAAGAGAATAATCCAGCAGGAATGATGTTCGCGTGAAGGGCCTGTTTGGGAAGATCCTGCCAGATCTGGTGTGATTGGTGGGGAAGAAAGCATAGGAGGGGAAGAGAGAGAGAGAGGGAGAGGGAGAGGTTAGGGGGTCGCAGCACCTGATCCCTGCTGGATTTCTTTCTTTGTTTCTTTCTTTTTTTGAAGGACCTTGAGAGATCTTTTTTTAATCTTGTCAGGATTGGTCACCTGTGACTGCCTTGATCTCCCTCTCTCTTCTCCCACGACCTCCCACTTCCCCCTTCTGAACTCCCCATTGATCCCCTGGCTCAGCGGGATGTTAAGCCCTAAGAAGTAGCAAATTTATTCCTTTGGATATCTTAAGAAATCTAAACCAGATTATATTTGAAATATTTTAATTATTCTCAGCTAGAATCCTAGAATAAGGAAGACATGCATAAATTGAATTAAATAGCGATAAGAAGTAGTGTATGGAGTAGGACTGCAAACGAGTCGAGCTGCTCACGAGCTACTCAAGCTTGATTCGAGTTCAAGCTCGACTCGGTTAGGTTATTATCAAGTTCGAGTAGCAGGATACTTGGCTTAAAAGCCCGCAAGCCTACTTGAATATATATATATATATTATAATAATAATATTTTTATTTATATTATATATTAATATATATATATTATTAGAAAGATAAGGCTCGATTTTGAGCTCGAACTCGAGCTCGAGTATGACTCGGTTCATATTCAAGTCGAGTCGAGTCGAGTCGATCTAGCTTTGCCTATTTTTCATCGAGCCAAGTTTGAGCTTAGGATATTAAGATTCGGTCGAGCTCGAGCCGAGTTTTGAGCTCGAATATTTTGAGTCAAGTCGAGCTTGAGCTTCCAGTTACTCGACTCGACTCGGCTCAATTGCACCCTTAGTATGGAGTAACCAAGACTTCTTGAATCACTGAAAGGTAAAGGCTAATTTTCTTTTAAAAGCAAATAATGCAAAGTTAGAAGAGAACATTTAAAAAAGTGCCTTTGACAAATAGGTCCAAGGCAGACATAAACTTAAAAATTGCAAGTTGTTAAAAGAATGTGAGCCTTGAAGCAATGGCAAGGTTGCTCCATCATGATCTGGAGGTCACAGGTTTGAATCATGGAAACGGCCTCTTCGCATGCAGGGGTAAGGCTGCATACATTTGACCCTTGAACATATATAAGTTGGTTATACCACACAAATGCAGCTCAGTTGCTTCCAAGGTTCCATGAGAAAACAACAAAGAGCCTTTTGAAACCAGGTTCCTGAAGAACTTGCAAAATTCCACAATTATGCTGAAACTACCGCTATATCAATGCTGAAAGCACCAGTTTTCTCAAATGAATATGGAAGATGCAGATAATAATCATTATGCTAAGTTAAATAAAGATGTATGGATCTCTAACCAATTACTGCCTAGGGTATAGGACAAGACAGCAGCTCATGTATAGCAGGGTAATACAAACAAGTTCTTGGAGGTAAAATATTAATCAAGACAGATTAAGATTTCAATGCTGCATAGTTTTAGAATTGGCACCAGATATGTAGATGCCTTCACTGGACCAGCCAAGGTGAGCAATAGCATAGAAGTAGCAACCTAGAATAAAATAAAGAATAACAAGAAAACATGCAGCAACATCGGTAGTTATTCCAATCAAAGAATGCACCAAATTTCAAGTAGTTATCTAGGTACAGACGAACCATGGTTTTTCTACCAGCTGCCACGCCCCATCTGATTGAAGAGATCACTATTGGTAATGCGAAGAAACAACCAAAGTAATTCTGTAGTCATCAAAATCCATCACAATAGTTACAAATTTTGCTGCAACAACTGTTAAAGTGTCATCCACATGCATATATAAAGTCATGCATAAATGTTTCTATACATCTCTCTAGATAGATAGATAAGCCTCAATAATCTTGTTCAAGGTATTCAATAAAAGCCAAAACATAAGAACATAGTGCCCAATTAGTGAAAGCTTCAGAAATGCTCCTAGAGGAATGATCAATCTTACAAATAACATTGGAAAAGGATCAGAAGAGGGGTGGCAAAATGAAGTTAAAATGTAGCTAGGCCATTAGGAAATATCATGAAAATCATTTTCATTGACCAAACAATATGAAATGGGTTCCGTAATAAATAGAGTAAATATACAAGTCCTAGCTACCACTGGAACTTCTGGACACTAATTTTAATAATGCCAAAATCACAAAGTTTAAGTTGCAAAAAAAAATAGAATAATTCATCAATTTTCCCATAAAATATTCAGTAGAATACTGTCATTGCACTATCATAGGACAAGATAAACTAATTTGTTTTGCAAAGTAGTCATATTCATCTAATGCAATGTGAATGCAGCATTAAAATGACTAACATATTTCGCTCTGCTAGTAGAAAGCTGGATCCTCCTAACCAACACATGGAACCCTCTATCTGACATTTGAATCCAAAAGTTAAAGGAAAGAAAACGGTGAACTTAACCTTATATACCAACGAAAATCTTGTCATGTAACAGAAAACATGACGCCAAAACACCCTACCATCCTGTTCCTAAAATTATAAACACCCCTCATAGTTCTTGAATATATGCTTATACTGTTAATATGAATTGAACTGTAAGGCCGAAACATTGTACAAGGAAGCCTAAATAGCGGGGTCTGCTAAGACGTGACCACAATGGTTGTTGTCCAATTTTCCACAACCGGATTTCACATGTCAGCATATATATTTTTTTTTGGAGTGGTCCATCATCAGCTGAAGAATATACATAATTTAATGATTCTTCTTCCCAGCCATTTGGAAAAGAACTCGCGTTGATAGCTTCCTCACGGGCTTTTAAACAGCAATAGTTACATAGAGAAAGAAAGAAAATCACTCTTATCCTACTCAAATGCAAACAAATCAATAAAGATTGAAACTTTCGCACCAAAATTAAGAAAACAGGCGCAAGATGATCTCACTTCAAGAAAATCTATATTATGGAGACGCTGACAACGGTGGGAGATAGAGACAGCTGACGTCGATGGCAAGGAAATTCCCCAAGAAATAGGCCCGGGGCGTTTTTAGTGTTACAGGGAAAGAAAGAAAACATTCTAATCCTACTCATATGCCACGAAATCCACAAAGATTGCAATTTTTGCACCAAAACTATAAGAAAAAACACGAGATCAGGAGTCGACATAATCTCGATTGCCGAGACGGTGAGAAGGTTAGGAGAAAGAGATAGCTGACCTCGATTGCAAGGGAGTTGCTCAAGAAATAGGCCAGGCCGGAGATGGACGCGAACATGGCGCACTCCACTAGCCTCAGAGTTTTCCCAAAGATTTCCCCCTCGGCACCCAAATCCTCGTATTCCACCGAAATCCCACCGCTATATTCCTCCTCCTCTTTCTGGGTATGCTTCTCGGCTCCGCTGATGGAAAACCTAGGTTGGAATCCAGGGAAGGAGATTGGGGACCGGGAGAGGGCGGAAAAAGACGAGGAGGCCATGCGCCCGAAAAGGTTCTTGGGGGATTCGGGGAGGGAGAGAGGTATGCGACGAGGGTAGAATTGGAGCAGAGAAGCAGAAGGAAGGTGGAGGAGTCGAAGATTTAAAGGTGTCATCTTGGAGAACAAAACGAGGGAAGACCGGGGGCCGTTCTCTCACTCCGCCGGTCGACGGGAAAATTATTTATTGTTCCTGACTTAATTTATAATTTTTTTAAAATTTCTAATAAATTTTAAATAAAATAAAAAATAAATTATATAAATATTTTTTCTATTTTAATTTAACTTTACTTACATTATTTTAAAAAATATCAAACTAGCCCTTCTAATTATCGATATATTTTAACGTAGTTCAATCATTCATCTTTATTAATAATTTTTTTAAAAATGATAAAAATATCTATCTTCTTCCTCATCTCTCCTTCATGATCGATGTCCTACTTTCTCCCACTTTTTTCTTTTTCTTTCTTCTCTTTTTTTTCATCAATTTTTTCTCCTCCTCTTTCTTCTTTTTCTTTCTCCTCTTCTTTCTCCACTCATTCTCTTCCTCTTCTTTCTCCTTCTTTTTCTTTATCTATTCTCCTCTTTTCTTTTTTCTTCTCCTTTCTTTCCATCTATTTCTTCTCCTTATCCTTTTCTTCCAAACCGTCTATATCCAACATAAAACCATAGCCATCATCTAAGCTTTCCTATTCGGCTACTCCAAACTTTTCACTCAATAGAGATTCCCGAGGAAGAAAAAAAGTGAGAAAAAATCGGGAGCAAATAGAGAAAAATTCAACGAAAACAAAAGAAAGATGGAAAAAAATGAAAGATAAGATTTTTACGATATGGATTGATTGTTATTTTTTTTTTTTGCTTTTTTTTCTTTTTATTTAATTCTCATTTTCAGAGATCTAAGGAAAAAGAGAGCACCTGAGGGGGATTGAAGGGATTTCTTAGGTTTTGGTTGGGATTTTTCTTAAGCATATGAGATTTTGTAAGAGTTGTGTTAGTGTATGTAGATTCTTTGAGATTTTGAAAGCTTAATTTTATAGAATTTAGGAAAGAAATTAAATGGATGGATCAGAAAAATTTTATTTCATAGGAAAAGAAACTAACAAACACCACGAGCAAAAGGATAAACAACAGCCAAAAGATTAAGATGAGGAAAGATTGATGGATCATGAAGGAAGATTCCATTATGGTGGGAGAAAGAGGAGAAAGGAGAGGAGAAGAATGGATGGAAAAAGGAAAGAAGGAGAAAGAGAAGGAAGAGGATGAAAAGGAGGAGGAGAATGGGTAGAGAAAAGAGAGGAGGAAGGAGAGGAGGAGAATGAATGGAAAAAGAAGAGAAGGAGAAAAGAGGAGGAAGAAAGAGGAGAAAGGGAAGTAGGAGAAATGGATGAAAAGAAAGGAAAGAAAAAGAAAAGAAGAAAGAAGTGAGAGAAAGAGGGATACCGACTATGGAGGAGGAGGGAGGAGGAAGAAGATGAATATTTACGTTATTTTAAAAAATTTTATTAATGCTATCAACTATTAAGTAATCGTCAAAATTTTATTGAAATATTTTGATAATTTTAGAAATTTATTTGATATTTTTTAAAGTATAAAAATATAAGTGAAATTGGCCCTAACTTAAAAGGAGTGTTTCTCTAATTTATTTTATAAAAAAAAAATAGATTCATACAACTCTCTTTCAATCACAAAAAATTTCTCACATTCTAAATTACAATCACAAATTAACTTTAAGTCCCTATTTGAACCTTAAATTATTTCGAGCAAAGCATGTTGATGGGTAGCTATTCATGAGTCCCTATTTGAACCTTAAATTATTTCAAGCCTTGAATTATCACTAATATTACATTAGTTGATAATTAATTTACTCTGGTATATGCAACATGACTCAGAGGATTGGAAGAGCAGTCATATTAGCAGAATTTTGCCGAAAAGGGTTGATTTAGGATTTTTTAATTTAATTTTTAATTATTTTACTCTCTTATCAATTTATTGGAGGTTGCCATCCAGAATGATCATTTAAAAAAAAAAAAAAAAAAGTTTATGAGAATTGTTGCTTCAATATATATATACATGGACTAATTTTTTCGATTTTATTTTTTAATCGTGATGAATTTGAAGTTCGGAACCTCCTAAATAGACGATGGCTCCGAACTCGTTTAATATCTTAGAAGATAGAGGATAGATATATAATATTACAGATAAATTTGCTAACCAGAAACTAATCATCAGTCCCTATTTTAACCTTAAATTGTTCACAAGCTGCTAAGCTTAAGCTTCAAGTGTCATAGAGAGCACAAATCTGAGAGTGAACTTAATTATAACTTATAAGATCCCGACCGAACTTAGATTACTTATAAGTCTCTAACTAATTAAGTCGGCAGTCGCGTGCAAGTTACGCCGAATACTAGAGGGCGGGGGTGTGGGCCGGGGCGGGGGAGAGAGAGAGAGATCGGGGGGGGGAGACGAAGGAGAAGGCCCCGCACCGAGAGGTCCAGGTGTTCTTCTGCTTGTTGTTTTTTCTCCTCCTTTGTTGGTGGTCCGTCTAAAATTTTTGATCGAATGCCGGAGGGGTTCTTGTTTCAGTGTTTTTCTTGTTTTCGAAGAATTCCCAATTCATAATTCTGAGTTCTTTTCTTTCTAAGGATTTTGATTTTCAATGAACTTGTTTCTGAGTTGTTGATGGAAACTGCGGTCTTTTTTAATGTTACCATGTTAATACTTAATCAGACGTACCAGCATTCCCATTTTTTTTAAAAACAAAAACCCCGGTTTTGATGGTTCAACAGTATTGCCAGCAAAATCATCATTCTTTGATTGTATTGGCAATAATTACCTTGCTTTTTCGATGCTGTGACCTTTCGGTAATATCTTTGCTCGCAACAAAAAATAATAATTGACAATGTCCATGCCATCTACCTTTTTGAATGGGCAACTCAATTTTATTTTTGGTTATAGAAAATTCTTTATTTTATTTGGTATAGATTTTTTTCATCTACATAGATCTTGTTTAAAAATTCTGGAAATCTTCTTCTGTCCTGCTTGACAGCCGTATTTGGTCATCGTCACCGAGGTTCTGTGAATGAATGTTGTGATACGAGGAAAGGAGTTTATTATATGCAGATCCCTTTTTTTTTTGCATAATTTTTATCATTTCGTTAACTTTCAGCGGACGGTTGTAAATTAAAATAGCGTGGTTTTAATCATCGACTTAACATGCCAACCTTCATGGACTATGTGCTTTGTGCATTCAAAATTTGAGATATAAAATTACTCGTGTGTAGCGTTTTGGTACTTGGACGTTAAGCAGCTGATATGCGAAGCCAAGTTGATTTGTGAAGCAAGCCTTCCCTGCACATCCATGGGACAGGAGTACTTGTGAACTCTTAATTCACACATTTGGGTGCCGTACTTTGCATCACTCATCATGAGCTCTCTTGTCGATCCATCACAAATTCTTTTTAGATTAATAAAATCTATACAGATTCTTCTCATCAATTTTCAATTTTCCATTAATTTCCTCAGCTGGAGAATAGCCTCTTGAATTTACCTCGAGCGAGCAGGAAGCTAATAATTTTAAAAAAAAAGAAAGTTATGTAGGACTGGATGGTAGTCATTCAAGTGCAGGAAGAAAGTAATTTTATGTTTGTAAGTCATGACTTCCAGGCCAAGTATCTTGGGGCATAAATATCCCAAGATTGATGACCATTGGAACCCACAACATCTTGACCCGTGGGCCTTGCAGGTGTTGTGGGATCCGTAGAATCAAAAAGATCGCAGTTCTGATGGTTACAATATGTCATACAGATTTGGTCAAATTATCTGCATGATTTGAGCACTATCATAATTGGAGTGTAGGCATTTTCAGTGCTGACAAACTTGTAGTTACATGTGTTTTTTATATCATTCCAGCCTCTTAGGGGTCATAAAATAATGAAGACAAACTTGTAGCAACAGGCTCGTTAGCAACCTTCTCCCCAGTACCATGCGCTCTGGGAGAGGGCTGTATAAGTGAACAATTGTCTTTCCAACATACGGACATAATAATTTTTTTGTCCTAAGCGTGTTGACTTCTAGGCCAACTAACTTGAGGCATGGATATATAAATCGGAAAAGGTTGGTAGCTATTTGAGCTCCAACACGTTGACCTGTGTACCTTATATTAGTTGTGCATGTGATCACCTGATTCTGCACAAATTTTAAAGTAACCAAAAAAAAAAAAAAATGGAGAAGAAGACTTTCATTAGGGGTTTTCTTCCATCTGAATTCTCGAAGAAGAAAATCAAATTTTGAAAGAATTCGGCCTCCCCTCCATCCTATAAATTAGATCCCGTCTCCCTAAAGAGATCTCACACGACACGCCGGCCCTCGTTTCTTCTTCTTCTTCTCCTTTTCTTCCAATTGAACCCATGTCCCCCTCATTCATGCTCGTCGAAAATCGAAGAAAAGAAGCCACCAGAGCCAAGGTGAGGCCCCGATTCTTCTTCCTCTCCTTCTTTCCCTTGGCCTTGGGCATTGCCATCGACCACTGATTTGGTCGGAAAACTCCGAAAGAAAGATCCTCTATTTTTTCCTTCTTTTTCTTGATTTCTCCCCATTCGGACATCGCCATCGGCCGTCCCTTGCTCCACCGCCGTCGGCCGCCCACTTCCGCAGCCTGCCGCCGATCTTCCAGTCTCTAGCTATCATGATCAACAGCTCCCGCCCTCCTCTGTTCGACCAAGAGAGAAGAAGAAAAGAAAAAAAAAGAAAAGAAAGAAGAAGAAGAAAAGAAAAAAAAAACAAAAAAGAAAAAAATTTCTCTTTCCTTATCTCTCTAGGATCTTTCTCTCTCTATCTGATTCATGAACCCTAGATTGAATCTAAGATGAATCATGATGACCAAAGATTGCTCTAAAATCCATGCAGTAGATCGGATCCTAGTCCGATTTTTGCAGAAATTTATAATTTTTTGATCATGAACGATCCCTATTGAATCATCATGATTTGATCCATGATGATCCTAATCATGATTGCTTCTTTTATCTGATACAGAGATTCATTCTCTACTTTCTCTCTCTTGACCGACTTTTTCTCTCTAAGAAGATCTATGAATCCTGTACGGAGTCATTCTTCATCTTCTAGAAATTCATGTTGACTCTAATAAGATGATCCAAAGCTGCTTTAAAATCCATGCCATATGTTAACTCCACTTTGGCCATGTCAAGTGTCTTAGAAATCTACTATTGATGAATTCTGTTGATCAATCTTGATTTTGATCTAATATGTGTTTCATAATTTTTTAATCGAGACGCTTAAATTTGACCCTCAGCTTAAATCCTAAATTGCTCTGATGATCAGACGGTTCGGCATATCTAGCCAACATTCCTCTTTTCTTATGATTTAATCATATTGAATTCATTAAATAGAAAATTGATCATATTTTTGATATTTTAAATAGGATCACTTATGAAGTCTAAAGATGTAGGGCAATCAAGATAAGTAAAATCTTATGTTTCTTACTTATTTTAAATTTACTATATCTTTTTATGCAAATGAACTGTTGCTATAAATTCATATTTTTCATAAAATAAGGATCGGCATATGAAGTGTTTAAATCATGTTTTATTATGATTATCTCTTTTATAAACATGTTTCATGAAAATGACATGTTTTATGATGCATGAATTTTATCTAAGTATATGTATATTTTAAGAACAAGATATAAGAATTTGAAAAGCTCTCAGATAGTCATAAACGAATTTCTATGGAAAAGTCAATATCCAGAGCTAGCATCCACAAGAAACATGGCCCCGTCAATGGATTTCAAGTTGGCATAAGAAACAAAAATCCTGTCGATTAAGAAACATGGCTCTATCACAGGTACAATAATAATCTTAGCACGAATATCTGTGAGCTAGATTTTAAAACATGATATGAATATATGATCAAGAATGATTTATAAATCATATTTATGAAATTTCATGATTTATGCATGTATGATTGATTTATGACTTGTTGTATGATTGATTTATGACTTATTTTATATTATGCTCTATGAAATATTTTATTTACAATATATGTTATTTTCTAAATGATGCATTGTTATGGAAAAATCTATGCTTGATCCACTTAGAAAATGTAGGTTTTACTTACTGAGCTAGTGTAGCTCATACCCTTTTTTTTTTTTTTTTTTTTTTTTTTCAGAGGTTTAAGATTAAGAACGATGAAGGGTCTAGGCTTAGAGATCTGCATAACAAGCTTGAAAATTTTGTAACTAAACTGATCATGAACTTATAGTTGTCTATTTATAAATTTGGGATATGGATTTAATATTTGATTTTTTTGGATTTAGATGCTCTGGACCTATATTGGTTTAATTACTTGATAAATGATGAAATTAAATCTTTATTCATGTTTTACTATGATGGATTTTAAGTGATTATGAATGATAGGCTTCATATTATCGAGGGCGGTACCCCTCGGTAGTATGGCCATGTTATATCCCAAATTTAGGACGTGATATTTTATGGTATCAAAGCAATAGGTTTGATTATGGGTAGACCTTAAAAAACTAGCAATAAGTTTAATCATAATTAAAACTTAAACTTAGGATTGTAATTTTTAGGATTGGGCAAACGAAGAGTATAGAAGAATTGATCTAGATTAGAATTGTACAATAGAGGGGATTCAAAGATTGAATTTCGGATGAATAGGTATTGTGATGCATAAGTGGTATACGATGTGTATAATATAACTAATGAGTTATATCTTGGATTTTAATAAATAGGATGACCTAAGTTTAAGAGATATTAATCTTTGAACATGCGATGTTATATTAATAGATTATATTGTGTTAAGAATACGTGTTCGATTATTATGATTTTGGAAACTCTAAACACAATATGGATGAAAATCTTGGTGACTTTCTTTTTATGTTGATTGACTGATCATTGCAATTTTGGAAAAAAAAGAATTTAGGATGAGGCCTAAAGAAGAATTGCATCATACAGAGAGTAATATTTTTCTCAAGCATTGAATCTAAAAAGGATCATATATGAAGCTCATGTGTAAATAAAAAATTTAATTATTTTTATTGATCGATTAGATTTTATTGTGAGAGTATGATATATACATTTTAGTGAAATCTTGAATAATTTATATTACTATTTATGGATTGGATTACCTTATCTTCATTTTGTTTGTTGGAGATAATAAGATATCTTAATTATTTGAAGTTAAAGTTTAGATTTCTGAGCTAATCTAAGATATCTTATAATTGTCGAATTTTTTTGAAGACTTAAATGAGTTTTAAAATATAAAGAGTAAGATTTTATGTCAATTTATTGATGTAAGGGTCATGATGAATAAAGCTCTAGGAGAAATAGTCAATTTAATTTTATTCACAGGAATGTTGACTTGAGATCTTCTAGTTTGTTGGAGTTGGAGTTAATTTTTTTACAAAAAAATGTTAGTTATAGCTATCTAATTGATTGTCCAATGAATCTAGGGTTAACTCACTTCAATTAATTTTAGACTTATGAGATTTTAGATGAGTCATGGAGTTTATGCAAGGACTTCAAATATGAAAATTGGTCAAGATTTAGTTTTGATGAGATATGCTGGAGACATCGTAGGGGATAGAAAAATTTAAAGGTTTTGCTTGTAATCTATTAAAAATTTGAAAGGTTAGATCTTTCAAGATTCTGATATAAAATAATACTCTTATCAAATTCATTTGATAACTCTAGAGAATTTGGTAAATTTAAATCCAAATACGTAGTGGAATTGCGATGGTCTGAATTGATTAGAAACATTAATTCTTTGATTCACAAGATATTATGATAGAAAATAATAATTTTCAAGTAAGGAAGGACTTTATTAATAATGAAAGGATAATGCTATTGATTCTTGATTTAAGCTGGACATCTCAAGTTTATTATTGATGGATTGATGATTTTTTTGGTTAGACTCGAACCTAGAATGCTTTAATATAGATATCATTTCTTTTCAGGATTCAACATTGTTACTCCATATGGTTGTAAGGGCTTGAGATTTTTCTAAGATTAAAAGTTTAGTCATTAAATCATGAAAAAAAAAAATTTAAAAAAAGAAGAAAAGAAGAAAAAAGTAAAAAAGAACATTAGATCATGGAGAGTGTTCGATGCTCAAGTCACCTTCTGAACCATTTAGAGTACTTTGGGCTAAACATGATTTATATATAGAGTTAGCTAAGAGCAATACATTTTATGGACAAAAAATTATATACATTAATCTAAGGTGGAGATATTAGTGCTCATTTGAAAAAGAGATCGAGATAACCAGATATGTATTGTTGATAAAAAAATTTAGTTTTAAAATGCCATAAAATTTTATTTAATATAGAGATTTTATGAAGCAAGTAAGGAAGATTAATTAATAGTTTAAAAATGATACGAAGAATTAAATACTTTCAAAGTTTAAGTCCAAAAATATGTCAAGTTTTGAGGATGAAATTTTTTGTAAGGAGGGTAGAATGTGATCACCTGATTTTTTTAAAGATTAGCTGCATGAATTTTAAAGCGATAAAAAAAATAAAAAAAGAAAAGAAAGAAAGGAAAAATGGTGATGAAGACTTTCGTTAGGAGTCTTCTTCCATCAGAATTTTTGAAGAAGAAAATCAAATTTGGGGAGGATTCGGCCTCCCCTCCGCCTTATAAATTAGATCCCCTCCCCCTCAAGGGATCTCACAGGATAAGTCGGCCCTCGTCTCTTCTTCTTCCTCTTCCTTTCTTCCGATTGAAGTCGCGGCCCCCTCATTCATGCTCGTCAGAAATCGAAGAAGAGAAGCCATTGGAGCTAAGGTAAGGCCCCGGTTATTCTTCCTCTCCTTCTTCCCCTTCTTTCCCTCGGCCTTGGGCACCGCCTCCGACCACTGATTTGATCGAAAAACTCTGAAAGGAAGATTCTCTATTTTTTCCTTCTTTTTCTTGATTTCTCCCCATCTGGACATTGCCGCCGGCCATCCCTTGCTTCGCCGCCGTCGGCCGCCCACTGCCACGGCCTGCCATTGGTCTTTTGGCCTCTAGCCGTCATGACCAACAGCTCCCACCCTCCCCTGTTCGGCCAAGAGAGAAGAAGAAAAGAAAAGAAAAGAAAGAAGAAGAAGAAGAGAAAAGAAAAGAAAAGGAAAAAGAAAAGAAAAAAAAGAAAAAAATATTTTTTTCTTTCCTTCTCTCTTTAGGATCTTTTTCTCTCTATCTGATTCATAAATCCTAGATTGAACCTAAGATGAATCATGATGATTGAAGATTGCTCTAAAATTCATGTAATAGGTCAGATCCTAGTCCAATTTTTATCAAAAATTTATAGCTTTTTGATCATGAACAATCCCTATTGAATCATCATGATTTCATCCCTGATGATCCCGATCATGATTGCTTCTTTTATCTGATACAAAGATTTTTTCTCTACTTTCTCTCTCTAAGAAGATCTATGAATCCTATATCGAGTCATCCTTCATCTTTTAGAAATTCATGTTGACTCTAATAAGATGATCCAAAGCTGCTTTGAAATTCGTATCATATGTTAACTCCACTTTGGCCATGTCAAGTATCTTAGAAATCCACTATTGATGAATTCTATTGATCAATCTTGATTTTGATCTAATATGTGTTTCATAATTATTTAATCGAATCGCTTAAATCTGACCCTCAGCTTAAAGACCCTAAATTATCCTGGTAATCAGATGGTTCGGCACATTCAGCCAATAGTCCTCTTTCCTTATGATTTAATCATATTGAATTCATCAAATAGAAAATTAATCATGTTTTTGACATTTTAAATAGGATCACCTATGAAGTCTAAAGATGTAGGGCAATCAAGATAAGTGAAATCTTACGTTCCTTACTTATTTCAAATTTACCATATCTTTTTATGCAAATGAATTGTTGCTATAAATTCATATTTTTCATAAAATAAGGATTGGCATATGAAGTGTGAAAATTATGTTTTATTATGATCATCGCTTTTATGAACATGTTTTATGAAAATGGCATGTTTTATGATGCATGAATTTTATCTAAGTATATGTATGTTTTAAGAAAAAGATATAAGAATTTGAAAAGCTCTCAGATAGCTATGAATAAATTCTTATGAAAAATTCGAAATCCGGAGTTAGCATCCACAAGAAATATGGCCCCGCCAATGGATTCTAAGTTGGCACAAGAAACAAGGATCCAGTCGATTAAGAAATATGATCCTATCACGGATATAATAGTGATCTTAGCACGAATATCTGCGAGCAAGATTTTAAAACATGATATGAACATATAATCAAGAATGGTTTGTAAATCATATTTATGAAATTTCATGATTTATGCATGTATGATTGATTTATGACTTGTTTTATATTATGCTTTATGAAATATTTTATTTGTAATATATGTTATTTTCTAAATGATGCATTGTGATGGAAAAACTTATGCTTGGTCTAGTAAGAAATATAGGTTTTACATAGCTCATACCCTCTTTATTTTTATTTTTCTTTTTCAAAGGATTAAAGATCTAGGCTTGGAGATCTACATAGCAAGCTTGAAAATTTTATAACCGAGCTTAGTCTGATCATGAACTTATAATTGTCTATTTATAAATTTGAGATGTGGATTTGACATTTGATTTTTTTGGATTTAGATGCTCTGAACCTTTATTGGTTTAATCACTTGATAAATGATGAAATTAAATCTTTGTTTATGTTTTACTATGATAGATTTTAAGTGATTATGAATGATAGGCTTCGTATTATCGAGGACGGTACCTCTCGGTAACATGGCCGTCTTATGTTCCGAATTTGGGGCGTGATGGTGCGAGTTGGTAGAATAAAAAAGATCAAAGTTGTGATTTCATGCCTTAATATTTATAATGTCATATACAGATTTAGTCCAATGATCTAAGTCGTAAAGTGTAATACATTATGATTGGAACGATATCATAATTGCAGCATGGTGAAAATTTCACCATTTTGAATCTATGAGATGGCTACTTATCTTTATTTTCGGGTCATTTTGCTTGTTTCCATTATTTTAGCTTGCATTCCTGGTTGGTGCCACCCATCAAATAAAGACTCTCGCAAAAAGGATATTGAGGTCTCTTCAGAATCCCGTTGCTCTTAATGTTGTTAAAAAATATTCACCATATTCGTTAGCATGCTCGAATCAGATTTAGTCTCTGAGGGTTTTCGAGTTCTGTTATTCTTTCTGGCATCATGCTCGTGCAATATTATGGATACCCAAGTAAATCTCAATATTTCACTTGTACGTTGAGGAGTCTTTCTTTATAAATGAAATAGAATTATTTGTACAATATCATTGAATGGTACCGGTCCTCCATAGTTTGATTAAATTATGAAGTACTGCTAAAGGAAAGTAAAAGTTCAAATTAAGTTCGGGTCGTTTTAAGCGGGCATTAATGAGCTATCTGATGCGGAAAAGATTCATGTTGGACCGTTCAAACAATAGGTGGTGAAATGCGCTATGACTCCATCGGGGACTACGCTTCTGAAGAATGTGATGATGCCACGCGGACATCATTTCTGAGAAATAAGGTGAGGGGTGAGATGCATCTGTGAAATAATTCGTGTCTGATTTGATGACCGTTCTATTTTTGGGGCAGAGCAAAAATTTAGCATTCTAAATTTTATAGTTGATGTGCTGGATTTAGAAAGGCGTGCTGAATCATTGGGTCATAAAAAGAGTAGCTTGGAAGCATTGGTGGATCGAATCCGCACGTAGGATAGCACCAACAGCTGGTAAAGGAACTTAGAAGCTTCCGCCCAGACAAAAATAGAGAACCCTTTTCATTTAATGGCTCTGTTCGGCCCAAATTAAATAAATATGAAGCGGCAGAGGAAGGGATCCATAGGCCAAATTTCAGGCTGGCACGCAATGAAAGTGAAAGAGATAATCACTTGTTTAATTGATCACCAACCAGAATCTAAATGTTTGTTTTCAAAAGTTACAAGCCTGTACTCCACCTTGAATGGCTGATGATTGCTGAACATTTTAAGCTTTTATGCTGATTTGATATGTCCTCGTTTAATATGATCTTACTTTTGTCATGATTTATGAGTTATAATATTGGTAACCTTTTCACCCTAGGAAATGATTGGACATGGCACCGTATATTTAATAATCAACTCATGTACTAAATAAAAGTTTGATGCAGATTTTTTATATTATACCGTCCAGTGCACATGTACCGTTCATCGCACGATGAATAATTATACATAAATATATATATATATTTATTATGTACGGCTATATGAGGGGTATGTACCATGTGGTACACAGCAGCCATCAAGGTTAATTAGAATATTATATTGCTGTGGTTTAAGCAAAGGAATGGGAAAAAGGTCATGCTCCGTTACTTGTTCCCCGATCGAGTGTCACAAGCTGGTTTCCTGGCGGCGGTCTTGGAGCTTCAAATCCTTTGGTGGAATTTTATTGGAGCATCACCATTTTCGAGCTGTTCTTATGTGAAGCTTCCAGGAAAACCAATACACATTTGTAAGAGGAAAAAAAAACCAGTCTCTTCAAGGCCTTCGTAATAATAACAATAATAAAACAATTCTCTTAGGTTCGTTTGGTTGCAAGAACCAGCCAAGATAAATGGTGCCATACAAGCTTATCTTTACAACTAGAATAGCTTTTTCAACAACAACTACTACTACAGCGGATAAGACAATTTTTATAGAAGCGGTCAAAGATCACCCCTCTCATCAATTATACTTTTCATGCAAAAGAATAAATCACCTTCTTTTGCAATATCAACCATTACACAATAATTGTTTCCGGATCTATATAGATGGATAGAAAAAAAAGACTAGAGTACTTTGAAATCCATGTAATATACAATCCAAATGATGGGATCTATAATAATAATGTCAAAAATTATCTCTCTCATCATAGTTTGTTAGGTCATCAATTTATTGTAATGGATTTGTCAGTTTGATGGCAGCTGTGAAGCTATTAGCCTATATGGAGATTGACTGTAGTATAGCTGGAAGACAGCTATAGCCTAGTTGAATGATAGCCATGCCATAGTTAGAGAGTCAGATTTTTTTTCGATGCTGAGTC
Source organism: Cocos nucifera (assembly GCA_006176705.1). Taxonomy (NCBI): domain Eukaryota; kingdom Viridiplantae; phylum Streptophyta; class Magnoliopsida; order Arecales; family Arecaceae; genus Cocos; species Cocos nucifera. Next base: position 809,477 of record QRFJ01000359.1, on the reverse strand, counting down.
GAATATTATGTTGGCCAGGTAGTTTTTAGCTGATCTTCCCTTAAAGTGATGCCGAGGATGTCAGTCATATCTGGTCTCAACTTAGGGCATTGATAGCCAGGATGATGTAAATTCGATCTTATCTTTAGTTGTGCCAAGATTCAATTGCTATTTACTGGCGAGGTCGGTGATAATCCAACCTCGACATAAGGCTGCTCCCGAACATGGTTAAAATAAAGTCTCGAAATAGAATGAAGATAGCCAAGACGATGTTTTATCGATCTTCGCCTAAGCTATTAACCTACAGGATAGCTGAAAACTGGCATTATCTCATAACAAAACTTAAGTAAGCCAATAGGTCCATCCACATGATTGTGAAGATAGTAAATTACTGATGTGACCTATTAACAAAACTGTAGTTCTTAGCTATAATTTAGTATCTCACTGATGTGAATCAGTCAATAGTTCTAGATCAGTATTCAGCCAACTTGAATACAAAATCGGCAATCATCATATTATCAGTATATCATCAAATCAATGATCTCTCTGATACTGCCATGCGGCTAAGGGTAATTAGTTGCTCCAACAATTATCATTCGTGGATGACCATTTATTGCATCCTCTTTCTAGGATCACCTCCAATTCAGTGGCCAAAAGCCCTTTATCCCTCCTTAACAAATTTATCAGCATACAAATAGATACAACTAAAACAATAATGCTAGGCTCAGGAACAAATTTTGATGTTAGGTTCACCAAATCTTTGAGCTCGGACATGTAGTTGATTGAACCTTGGACTCTGGCTTGAACAGAGATCTTCTGCTCTGTTTTCACATGGAACCAACAAATGCAAGAAGATTAAGTTACCACAATTTCGTTCTGAGTGGACAAGATGAATTATTGAACTGTGAATAGAATAATTACATATCCTTGATCAATACCACCGCCATTTACTTCAACGCAATGATCAACTTACTTGAGTTTAAGAAAATCCATATAAGGAAATTCCAAAAAGGAAAATTTGGCTTAGGACAAGAATTTAAAATCCCATGTTTTGTGTTTTAGGCTCTTCATGTGTTCGTTATGATACCATCATTTTATTATTTATTTAAGAACCATGCACGATCTGTTTTCCTGATGGAAATAATTATGCATGATAGTTGAGTTGATTTGGCTTTCCTTTCTTCGCCGAATTGTTGAAATGTTACCCCAAAAAATTGTTCCTAGCAATGTTATGAAAAACCCATATCATGTCATCAACAAGAAGATTCTAACAGGGGATCACCATCTTGGATGCTACTCGACAATGAAAATACCAAAAGAGGCGTTGCTACGCAGGCGGTGCGTGCGGAGCTGCACCACCCGCATCTTCACGCACCGCCCACACAGTGTGTAAAGAATTTCTCTTAATTATAAATGGTTGGGCAAGGACAGGCATCGAAGGATGCGACACTGGAAGCTAAACTTCATCTTGGAATCGTGACTAAAGAAGCTTTCCAACCGCTGTGGTTCGAGAAACGTAAGCTTACGTCATGTTGGGATGGATGAACTACTCCACGACCCATAAGCGTTGAAGCTTCTACAGTAAAATTAAATATCTCGCAGTAAAACTTGGAAGAGGCAGGAATATTAGTCAAAAAAAAAAAGAAAAGAAAAATTCTTTTCGTCTTTGGATTCGTGCTTTTGATCGCTTATTCGCCGGTAAAATGGCTGGAGTTGTTGGAAGGTAGGATATAATATGAGCAGTCCCCACAGAGTTATCTTCTGGCCCTGGTTCGCCACACTCGATTAGTGGATCAAATCAGGAGGAGATATCCCACTTAGCCCGCCTTCATTTGTTTAGTAACTAAATATTTTGCCTTCATTTGTTTCGCCAGCAAAATGGTTAGTGCTGTTGGAAGGCGCCACTTTCCCTAAAGGATATAATATAAGCTACCCCCATTCAGTTTATATTCTGGCCCTTGTTCGCCGCACCCAATTAGTGGACCAAATCAGAAGGAGATATCCCATTTTAGCCTGCCACCTTTCGAAAATAAATATTTAATGGTTGCTTGCTGTAATCATGTTGTGTATTAAATGAATATAGGCAGAATCTTAATCACATGGAAAGGCCCCCCTCGTCAGGTGGAGACCATCTTTCTGGGTGCGAGATTCTCGTGGTACCACGGCTGAGAAAAGGAGAATGTTGAACAGGGGACAAAATTTTTACAAGAGGAGGTTGTGCATGTGAGCGGATGTTTAATTACATTTCACTTATCCTAGACCAAATGCGTCTTTGTTTTTCACCTAAGGGACGCAGCAGCACCGTCTTGGCAAGCGATCTTCAATTTAAAAAAAAATCGATGGGATTAGAATCTAACCTGAAATTTGTTAAAAACCTAGAAAGTGTTTAATTTAAAAATCGGCTATAATCTTACTAATTAAACAAGTAGATTACGATACAAAATTGTAGGATAGGAAAAGAGAAGTTAGGCCGTCTCCATTCTTGGGTGGCTTGTGTAACTGTGTCGTAGTTTCTAAGCTTTCCATGTAGTGACAAGCATGAAGCACGCTTTCTTCGACCGAACCGAGAAAAGTGGAAGCTATGAATGAGTCGACAATCCACCAACGTTATCCTGCTGGAGTGGTGAGGGTGTGATTTAGGTTTTCATGCAGACTGTTTGAGGTGATTCTTCTTTTCATAGGATATAATAAACAAATGGGAAATTCCATATCGAACGGCTGCTCGCTTAATTACTCGTCTAGGTTCTGAAAAGAACCCAGTTTGATGGAAGTAGGTTCCTCATCTTAGAAAGTGCTGAGATGCAACTATATCGGACTTAATAATAATTAATTCTTGCTCTTTTTCGAAGTCACCATTTGTTTTAGTAGTGATGGAAGTGGGCATAGGTGTCATCATAATCTCTTAATTTCCGGAGAATCATGCTGAATCTTCGTAATAAACTTGATACTCTTTCAAAAGTTTGCATCTGACACCTGAAAGTGATTTGCAAATGGTTTTGATGAGAGAGCGCAGATCCTCTACAATACCCGTGATGCATCATATCATACGGTCCATCATGCATACCGTCCATCACATAATGAGTTGCTGTATGCAGCTGCATATCACATGCATCACATGGTCTGTACGTGTTCACGGTCGTCTATCATGTCATGAATCATATCATAGAGGATCCGTGCTCTTGATGTTGTAACCATTAATGCATGCATGCAGGGAATTTACATACGGATTACACGTGTCAGAGTTCCCCTTCAGGGATGTACGCCCCCGCATATCGTTTTTTAACAATGCATCACTTGACGGGCTGCCAATGGGCTGCCCAACCAGTTTAGGCTTGAACTCAAGGACTGTTGGCAAAATAAAATGATTTGCACATCTCTACGGGCTGACCGCCCATCATGCAATGGATGGCCAGCAGGATGCACCATATGCACACACACCATGTTATAGCGGTTTCGCTGATTATATGCTAGGACCCTAGAAATACAACTATCTTATTAAACATCCCATAGATTACAAGCGATGATAGCGGGCGGATCCTCTGCGGTGCAAGTGCAGCACCATAGAGTGCGGTATTTTTTTGAATGGCCTCCATCAAAGGATGGACGGCCATCAAACAACCTGCACATAAGTACGGGCCGTGCCATACACGAGGCACGTATTATTTAAGGACCATCCATCCTCTGATGGTAGCCCTCCACTAGTGCACTATACTACGATGCTGCATGGATGGTAAAATACTAGTCCTTCTATGACCGGCATGCAAGATTTTCAGTTCTTGTGCTAGTAGCCATTTTGGTAAGTCAACAATATCATCCGATATGGTTTCATACTGGAATGAATCGGTGCGAACTGACAGAGAGATGAGAAAGAGAGAGAGAGAGAAAGAGAGAAAAAGAAAGAGAGAGGAAGAAATAGATGGAGGGGTGTCTGTCGAAGAGGCTGTTGAAGGGCTTTTGGCTAGCTGCCATGGCCGTCGGGTGATATAAATGCCATCAATGGTTCCACAGCATGAAACAAGGGCAATTCTTCATATTTCACATACATTTTTTTAAAAAAATTGATAATAATGAAGTCGGCAATGAATTTGCCGGCCTCACTATTTTTAAATTTTTTTAAAAAAAGTTTGAAATAATGAAGCCGATAAATCAAGTATGGACTTCACTATTTTTTAACTTAAAAAAAAAAACTAAAATAGTAAAGTTGGCAAACCAAGTATTGGCTTCATTGTTCATCTTTTTCTTTAAAAAATAGCCAATGTCCATCGCTTCCTCAACTCTACCCACACCGCTTCTGCTGCTCAATGGCCACGACAGCTATTCAGAGACCTTCGACAGCCTCTCCATTATCCTATTCTTTCATCTCTGATGGTCTTTTCTTTTTCTCTCTCTTTTTCTTGTTCGTTGTGGCAGTCCTATCGAGCAAATCGAGCCGAGGTGGCTTCGACTGTCCTTCGATGGCTGTAAAGGGTCACTACCAGCTTCCGATGGCCTCTTCCTCTCCTTCTTTCTCTCTCTATCTCTATTTTTCTCTTTTTCTTTTTCAGAGCACCGGTATGTACCATTTTCTTCGCTGGAGCCATTATGATTCTCCATTGATCCGGTTTGGCACATCCTAAATTATATGGTTGGGAATCGTTCTGAGAATGCTGCCAGCATGGTTACCCATAACTAATATGCTACTTGACAAGGGGTGTATAGAGCTGACACTGTAATAACTTGGGACAACTTTAGTTTTTATTTACAAGCATTAATAGTGAGCATAATTTAACGTGTGATGTAACAATCAAGGATCTTACCAAAAAGATTAGCTAGAAGGCATTAGTTGGTTCTTTTGGTCTTACATTTTTTTTTCATTTAAGCTCTGAAATCTCGACTAAGCTAAGGATCTAAAACCATTAAAGTTTAATCACAAGCATCATAATTGGTCCATGTATAGTCCATCCCAATATGCTTGTTTTACAATATTTTTAGTCTACATAGGTCATGAGTCAGATCCACTATACTACTATTTAATCAACTGAGATTCACATAAAAAGAAGATTAGTTAAAAAATATTATTTAAATTTTTTAATTTTATAACTATCTAAAATCTGTCGGGTACATAATCAATATAGAACTAAATATATATTTGCATGGCTCCGACCTCATCTTTCTCGTAGATCCAACAGCACGTGGGTAAATCTAAATTCATATCTAAGAAAAAAAAAAGAAAAAACTACTATTACATGTCACTCTTACGGCAAGCAGGCACCTGGAGGAAAAAACTATTGTTACATGTCACTCTTGCAGCAAGCGAAGATTTGCATTCACATGGCATAAAGGTGTAGCTTAGAAGCATAGGTGGACAGACTGAACCCGCGCATAGAATATATAGCTCTAATAGCCAGTAAAGGAACTTAAAATCTTCGACCCAGACAAAAAAAGAGAACCCTTTTGCATTTGGTGGCTCCCCTCCGTCCAAATTAAATAACTAATAAAGCGGCAAAGGGAGATATATACCAGCTTTTAGGCTGGCATGCGATGAAAGTTAAGGAGACAATCACTTGTTTATTTCACCAACCAATGGTTCAAAGACCTGGGGGGACGGACCATCACAGAATAGAAAGGAACCAAGCAGAGAACATCTCTGAAAATGTCACAATCTTTTCACAATTATCCTACGTTTAGCTTGGAACAATTAACATCATTAAATTTGACGCAGATAAGACACAAAGAAACAACAAAAGAAACATCATTAACACTGGTAATACCCAGAATCCAGACCCCGTTGCATGTTCGTTTCAAGCAGCCACCAGGCTATAGTCCACCTTGAATGGCTAATGATTGCTGAACATTTTAAGCTTTTATGCTGATTTGATATGTCCTCGTTTATCGTTTAATATGATGATTTATGAGTTATAAAGCTAATGACCTTTTCACCCACGGAAATGATTGGATGACCACAAAAAATCAAGGCACCGTGTATTAAATAATTATCTCGTACTAAAAAATGTTCGTCTTCTCCACTGAGGTTAGAATTTTATTTTGTTGCCGTGGTTAAACGAGGAAAGGGTAAGAAGGTCATGCCCCGTAAATTGTCGCACGATTGAGCGTTGCAAGCTGGTTTCCTGGCGGTGGCCTTGCTCCTCCAATCTTACGGTGGGATTTTATTGGAGCGCTGCCATTCTCGAGGTGTTTTTTGTGAAGCTTTCGGCAAAACCAACGCTCATTTGTCAAAAGGAAAAGAAAGCCGATGCTTGCGTGACCTTCAAAATAATAATAATAAAATAATATTTTTAGATTATAATTTTAATAAATATTTTTTTAAAAAAATAAAATAAAATATTCATATGAATGCATCTAAAAAAATTAAAAAATAAAATATATGTGAATAAATTTAAACTCATTCAAAATGCTCAACAAATTTTTTTCTTTAGCTGAAACAGGAAGGGCTTTGGCATCGATGGTTCGTGATGGATGGAGGCCGGAAGACCTGCAATAGGCCATGGCAACTGGCCGCCGACAACGATGAAGCAAGGGATGGTTGGCGGCAAAAGAAAAAAGTGAACAACAGGAGCTGCTTCTTCTTATGATGTTTTTCAGTCAAGTTGGTGGCCGACAATGGTGCCCAAGCCATGGAAAGAAGGAGAAGAAAGAGAGGAAGAGGGGCAGAGGCTTACCTCAAGCTTTGGTGGCATCGTCGGCTCTGATTTTCGGTGGGCACAAGGATGGGAAGTTGGCAAAAATCAGGAGAAAGAGAGGAAAAAGAGGGAAGAAGACTTGAGCTCGTCATGGATGGCTTTAGAGAGGGAGAGGATCTAGAGAGCTTTAGGGCTCTTCTTCCTTGGGTGATCACCGGTTTTCAATTCCCATCCAAAGTGATTTTGAGGGAGAAGACTCCCCAAACAATTTACTTTTTTCTTTTTAATGCCTTAAGATTCGTGTTGGAGACGTAGGACTGGGTTATTACATAGTATTTCCTCGCAAAATTCATTAGGTAGGTAGAACTACAGTTCAATTAGAAATGTTGCAAGTACAATGTCAATGCTTGTGTTGTGATGATCGTTACTTGCCCAACGTCTTTAAGCTCTATACCATCCTTATTTGATTTCCCCTTGGTGCCATGGACATGCCCACCTCAACAATAACCACATTAATAACATTTGGAATCCGAAGAAGGGAATCAATTTGAAGGTGTGTAAAAATTTTAAAAAAGGCTCATGATATGGTTTTTGGTCTAGGCTTGGTATGGTTCAAATCCCATCTCATGGTGGCTTGCACGCTCAAGCCAAATTCAAGAAGCGACAAGGGGCAATCCAATCCGGTAATGCTAAAAAGTCTTGGATTTCTTTATCTCAGCTGATGCAACGAAACAGCAACTGGATTTCTTACATGGAATACCAACTAAATAGAAATTGCAATTATCCTTTGAACCTTAAGGAATGGTGAGTAGGGATTGGTATCTCTAAAACAAGAAAGTAAGGAGACGGAAAGGAAAGGCAAACAAAATGGCTAATATGGAGGCCAGCTAGTAAGAACCGATTCGAGGGAGGGACTTGTGGGTCAGGGTGCAGGGCTTTGGTGGATTCGAAAACCCCACATAAATGAAGAGGCTCAAGACGTAAAGAACATAAACCTATCTCTTTCTAAATTTAAGCAGCTGGTGACTTGGTTCTCCTCCGTCCATCTAGTTCGAAGTCATAAACCTCTCTCTTTCTAAATTGCAGTCCGGTTGGCTTAGGTCGAGTGAGTTGATTTGGGTTAGCTTTTTTCTTGAAAAGATTTTGATCATAGGTCTCATCAGTCTAAATTGAAATTCACAACATTGTCTGAAGACAGATTTCGAGTCCCTTATATGGGATTCGTTATCCTTTGTGGACGACCATAGGTTCACCAAATCTTAGAGCTTGGACATGTAGTTGATTGAACCTTGGACTCTTGTCTTGAACAGAGATCTTCTGCTCTGTTTTCACATGGAACCAACAAATCCAACAAGATTAAGTTACCACAATTTCGTTCCCAGTCACATGACGAATTATTGAACCGTGAATAGCATCACCATTTACTTCAACGCAATGATCAACTTACTTCAGTTTAAGAAAATCCATGTAGAAGGAAATTCCAAAATAGAAAATTTGGCTTAGGACAAGAATTTAGAATCCCATGTTTTGTGTTTCAGCTTCTTCGTGTGCTTGCTACGATACCGTCATTTTGTTTTTTCTTTTTCCCCCTCCCCCGATGGAAACAATCATGCATGATGGTTGAGTTGATTTGATTTGGCTTTTCTTCCTTCGCCGAATGGTTCGAACTTTAACCCAAAAAAAGTATTCCCTTTTTCTTTTTTTTTCCCCTCCAGCAATGCAAAGGAAAAACTATATCAAGTTACCTACAACAAAATTCGAACAGGTGGTCACCATCTGGATGCTGCTCGACAAAGAAAACACCGGAAGAGGCGTTGCTCCCGCACCAAATTGCGACCATGCCGCTTCACACAACAATCACCACCAATTCACAACTCGTGATTTTGAAAGAAGTAACGGTCTCGAGCACAGAGCTAATTTATATATTCTCATACTTTCCTCATTACAGAGTCGAGAAGCAAATGTACAATAAACCAGCACATCATCATACCCTTAGTTCTTTGCCTAGCTGTCGATAAGAAGCTTGAAGGAGCACAAATCAGAGGAAGAAACTTATAATTAATTATGTATGGTAATAAGCTTGGGCAAGGAGAGGCGTCGAAGGATGTGACACCAGAAGCTAAACCGGACGTTCTATCTTCTTCTCAGGGTCCATCGAGCGGATTTTGTAGACGTTAGCTATGAATTCAGAGGCTTTCATGTCGATGTCCGGCTCACCCACGTATCGCCCTCGGTCCTCATCACTGGGCCTCATCTTAGTTGAGGTGCACCTCGGCTCCCTTTCATCTTCTTCATTCTTAGATGAAAAGCAGCTGCTAAACGAGGATTCACTCCCTCCCATGTGTGTTATTGCGCTGAGCTGGGGGAAGAACTGAGCTTGGAATGGGAGCGCAGGTCCCTTCCAATTTATAGGGAAGGGACCCCTTGGGGGCGATAACGCGGGTGAAGATGGCTGAAATGACGTGAGTGGTCGAGATACAAGCCACTCAACTTTTCGCGAAATTCCAAATAATATGCAGTCCTTTGCTTTAGAAACTTGGAACAATCTTTATATACCCTTTTCCAGCAACCATCAAATAATATGCGGTCCTCTGCTTTTGAAACTTCACAGCCCCCTAACAAAAAAAAAAAAAGTTGGAACAATATTCTTTCCATGCCCTTCTCCTTCGCACTAATTACCACTCCTTTTCTAGGGAACTAACAAAAGTGGTAGGTTAAGGCTGCAAGGATCCACACCCGCCGGCATTGTGGACTAAACTAATAATTTCAGCTGAATTACCGGGATGACGTGCTTTCTATGAATGCAAAAAAAAAAAAACAGCAGTGAACCGCAAATCTCATCTTGGAATTGTGACAAACAGAGCTTTCCATTATCTTGGGACAGATGAACTACTTTGAGTTGCTGCGGGTTTACCCTAAAATTAAATATTTTCACGGTTAAAACTTGGAAGGAAGGGGCAGGCACATTGGTCAAAAAAGGAATAATTCTTTTCGACTTTGGACTTGTTATTGGCCGGTAAAATGGCTAGAGTTGTCGGAAGGTGCCACTTTACCTAAAGGATATTTAATCGTTGCTTGCGGTAATCACGTTTTATATTAAATTAATATGGGCAGAATCTTAATCATGGGAAGCCCTCCGTCGTTAGGTCAGGTCTTTCTTCGTGGGATGCGAGATTCCTGTGGTCCCAGTCCATAAACCGTACACGTGTCACGACCAGAAAAAAGAGCATGTAGAACAGCTGAACAGGGGACAAGATTATTCAAAAGGAGGTCGTGCATGTGGCCTGACTGGTACGAATTAAAAGGGTGTTTAATTACGTTAAACTTGTACTACACCAGGTGTTTGATTTTGTTCGAAAAGGACGTTCCAGCACCGTCTTGGCAAACGGTCTTCTATTTTTTTGAAAAAAATGATGGGATTACAATCTAATCTGAAATCTGTTTAAAAACCCACAAGTGTTTAGTCTAAAAATTAGTTGTACTTTTGCTAAACAAGTAGACTTGGTTACGGAGTGGTAGAACAGGAAAAGAGATGTCAGGCCGTGCCCATTCTTGGGTGGCTTGGGCAACTCTGTTGTAGTTTCTAAGCACCCTTTCTTTGATTGAACCGAGAAAAGTGGAAGCTATGAATGAGTCTTGACAATCCATCAACGTTATCTTGCTGGAGTGGTGAGGGTGTGATTTAGGTTTACATGCAGACTGTTTGAGGTGATTCTTCTTTTTCTAGGATATAATAAACAAATGGGAAATTCCATATCGGCTACTCGCTAACCTGTCTAGGTTCTGAAAAGGAACCAGTTTGATGGAAGCAGGTTCCTTATTACTGAAAGTGCTGAGATGCAACTACATCAGACTTAATAATAATTAATTCTTGCTCTTTATCGAAGTCACCATTTGTCTTAGTTGTCGTGAAAGTAGGCATAGGTGTCAACATTATCTCTTAATTTCTAGTAAATCATACTTTATCTTCAAGGACCATTTCATAATTAATAAAATTGCTAGATATCCTCACAAAAGTTTGCATCTGAAACTTGATGGTGATTTGCAAATTATGCATGCATATATATATATATATATATATATATATATATATATATATATATATATATATATATATATATATATTAGGGGTCTATATAAATGATCTAAATCATTGAATGTGGTTTACTATTAATTTTAAAATTATCTGCATACAAAAAATATATATAATTTAGAGATTCCTAGCCTAGGCATCAAGTGGTCAAAAATTGGATAGTCTAAATAAAATTAAATTAGATATATTTTTTGATCACGTGATGCATAGGCTAGAAATCTTCAAATCATATAATTTTTGATGTGTAAGCAGTTTTGAGATAGTAGATCACATCAAATTGCTTGGATCTTTGATATAGAATTTTGTTCTGATCGGATTGCATGCATACACACACACATATATATATATAGGTATTTTATGAGGTTTGAACATTGGGGTGTCTTCTTTTTTATTTATGATTTCTTATTTTTCTTCTCTTATTAATTCTTCTACTCTGGTTAACTGGTCACCTATAATTTTTAGATGCTAGTTTTTAAAGTTGTTCTATTAAATAATAGTTTTGGCATCTCTTTTATTAGATACATCTTGCGGTTCTGATTTAATTTTAAAAGAAGATGCTGTAATTTATGTATTTCTGATGGATATTTTAATTTTTTATAAGAGAGGATGAATTCGTTATATAACTCTTTCTTTGCCAAGAAATTATTATTTTATTTTTTAGCATGTTTATTTCTTTAGATTCCTTTCTGTAGTTTTCAAACCATGCATGGAAAGGTGTCCGGGTTTTGATAGCCTTCAGAAAACTATAGTAATCATCTTGGATCTTGTCTTTTTGAGTTTTTGTATGTTTTCCAAAAAACCTTTTTCTTCTTTCTTTGTTTTGTTCCGAGAAAAACTCAGAACAGAATAGAAGGTTCCAGTTACATACCAGAGTATATAAAACTATGCATGGACATAGTGACATAAAATAAGCTGATACGAAGGCTTGAGATAGGTTGACACAAAAGAAAACTATAAAAAAATTACAGCACAGAAGCCAGCAAAGCAAATGCCATAGAAGCAACCCACCGTACGTGGAGTGAAAAAGAGGATGAATGCAGCTATTTCATGAAACAAAACCAGTTATCACAGTAGCCAGCTGAGAGTGGAAATATTCAGACAACAAGCAGGAAACCTAAAGTTGTGGGTGAAACATCACATAGTGCTGCTGCTTTATAAGATGAGATGCATATATAATGTATCTTCCTAACCATCCATGCATGCATTCGGCGAATTTACATACGGATTGCACATGTCAAAGTTTCCCATCAAGGATGCGCGACATGCCACATATCTTTCTTCACAAAGCTGCAACTCTCTTCAAGGAGTGGGCATCCATCCATTCACAAGAGAAAATATGAAGCAGAAATTAAAGCATTAGGAAGGATTCTAATGTAGAGGGATGAGACTAGAGTATTTAACCAAGGTGATGAGAAAACGATGGCAGAAAATTTAACCTATATTTGTCATAAGTCCCATTAAAGCACCTCAGCTAAATCTAAATTCTTACCAAAAAAACAAAGAAGGAAAAAAAAAAAGAGCCACCATTCCATGTCACTCTTACGGCAAGACAAGCACCAGAAGAAGAACAGTTACAGTTCCTGGAATTGTAGGCAAAAGCTTAATTTGGAGTCACTTGGCATAAAGGTGTAGCTTAGAAGCATGGTTGGATTGAATCCGCACATAGAATATCTCTAATAGCCAGTAAAGGAACTGAAAATCTTTGACCCAGACAAGAAAAGAGAGAACCATTTTCGTTTGATGGCTCCCCTCCGTTCAAATTGATTTTAAATAATAAAGCGGCAAACAAAGACAAACGCCAGCTTTCAGGCTGGCATGCAATGAACGTGAAAGAGAATCACCTCTTTATTTCACCAACCAACGGTTGGAAGACCTGATAGGGATTATTTCAGAACAGAAAGGAACCAAGCAGAGGTCGAACATCCCTAAAAAATATCACAATCTTTTCATAATTAGCCTCCATTTAGTGTGTACCTATAAATATGATATTTTAAAAATCATACATCAATTTATTTAAAAATATATATTGGATTACTAGATGACTAAATTGCTATGTGTGTATGTATGTTATATATCTACGAATTCTATACTTAAAAATCTTTATATCGATTTTTCTAGACATATGCTTGGTTGATGATTAATTTATTTGATATGTACCGTATGATCAAAATATCAGTAAAAAATATATTATAAAATTAAGAAAGAAAGAAAATATCATGATTTTATTAATTATAGGATTGATGACTTTATATTAGTAGGAGGAGCTTTCAACTTTTAGTTTTTTCTTTAAGATAGGTATTACAAAAAATGTGATAAAATCAAAAACCTGCCCCCATAATCTTTTCTCTGTGCCCTTGCAGTATCACTTTTGTTCTTACTTAACCACAGCAACATGATAACATTCTAACCCCAGGGGAGGAGACATTTTTTTTTTTTTGAATACACGAGTAAATTATTTAGTACACTGTGCCATGAATTTTTGTGGTCATCCAATTATTTCGTAGGCCGAAAACGTTTACCAATGTCATGCCTCACAAATAATAACAAAAGCAAGATCACATTAAACCACAAACAAGAACATATCAAATCAGCACGGGAGCTTGAAATGTTTAGCAATTATTGGCCATTCAAGGTGGACCATAGGCTTGTAGCTGTTTGAAACAAGATTCTGGGTATTTCCACTGTTATAAAGAGAAGACAGCGAACTTTTTTGTTCTATGTTTATTAATTGTGAAAAGATTGAGACATTTTTAGATCAGATGTCCTCTGCTTGGTTTCTTTTTTTCTATTCCATAATAATACAGACCAGGTCTTTGAACCGTTGGTTGGTGAAATAAACAAGTGGTTGTCTCTTTAACTTTCGTTGCATGCCAGCCTAAAAGCTGTCCCATCTTTTGCTTTGCCGCTTTAATATAGTTATTTAATTTGGACGGAGGGAAGCCGCCAAATGAAAAGGGTTCTCTTTTCTTGCCTGGGTCCAAGATTTTTAGCTCCTTTACTGGCTGTTAGAGCTTTTCTATGTGCGGGTTCAATCCGCCTGTGCTTCTAAGCTACACCTTTATGCCCTACAATTCTATGAACAGGTGCTTGGCTTGCTGTAAGGGTGACATGTAACAGTAGCGTTTTTCTTTTTTTTTGGATAAAAATTTAAATTTAGCTCAAGTGCTGCAAATGGATTTATGAGAAAGATGCGGGATTTATGCAAGTAGATCTTCAATACTTATATAATATTAAAAAAATTAAATAATATTTTTAAATAATTTTTTGGATAAAAATTTGAATTGATCAAATGATATCAGCGCGGATCCAATCCATGACTTATATAAATTATATATTTAGTTCTATAATATTAATTATACATCAAATAAATTTTGAATATTTATATAACATTAAAAAATTTAATTAATATTTTTTAATTAATTTTTTTGATAAAATCTTGAATTGTTACATCGTAGACTTAAATTATATGTAGTGTGCGCGATAAGATAGATGGCTAGCCCATAGAAATACGCAAACCAAACCATTTTCATTTGCTAACAAACATTGAATCCAAGCCTAAACTGATTGGGCAGCCCATTGGTATCCTGTCACGTGATCCATTGTTAAAAGGTGACGGTGCAAATATATTTCATGTTTTTAATTTAATTCAAGTGGAAGAACTTATTCATTGGCCAATGTTAATTATTTTTGGTCCCAAATTTTTGAGGTTATTATTTTTTTATAACAATTTTTTTATGCTATTTATACTAATAATCGGTTTATGAATGAATACTATTGGGATAATTGGCCTTGGCTCTGAACCTCCGTACCTATCACTTCGTTTCTCAAAAAAAAATCCATACAGCGGAAGATATGTGGCATCGTACATTCTTGATGGGCACTTCTGACAGGTGTTATTTGTATGTACATGTACATTATTCACCGGACGCATGCATGGATGGCTAGGGAGATATATTATATACGCATCTCAACGAAACCACCCGCATAATTTGCAAATCACTAGCAGGTTTCAGATGCAAACTTTTGAAAGAATATCAAATTTATTATGAAAGGGTCCATGAAGATCCGGTATGATTCTCTGGAAACGAAGAGATAATGATGACACCCATTCCCGCTTCGATATATGACAAGTAAAACAAATGGTAACTCCGATAAAGAGCAAGAATTAATTATTGTTAAGCCCGATATAGTGGCATCTCAGCACTTTTAAAGATATAAAGAACCTACTTCCATCAAACTGGGTTCCTTTTCAGAATCTAGACAAGTAAGTAATTAAGCGAGCAGCCGTTCGATATGGAATTTCCCATTTGTTTATTATATCCTACGAAAAGAAGAATCACCTCAAACGGCCTGCATGTAAAGCTGAAATCCTAAATCACACCTTCTCCAATCTAGCAAGATAACGTTTATGGATGGTCAACTCGTTCATAGCTTCCACTTTTCTCGGTTCAATCAAATCAAAGAAAGGGGCGTTTCTCACTATATAACTATATATATATATATATGCAAATGTCCGTTGGTCTAGATTATTAGCCCTGCCTCATGGTTACCACCTTCCCATCCAGAAAGATTCCAATTTCCAGATCATGACCAAGATGATAACTGGGTAATTGATTTGGAAAAGGCTACTTTTGCTCGAATGTGAGAGATTTGGGAAGATACACTGCATGGCATGCACTTAATGATCTGAGCTCATGCCCATTGTCAATTTTGACCATGTTCATTGTCAGGCTCACGGCTCTGTTTGTGTTGGTATGATCTGCCTCTGTCTCCTATCCGGCGAGATTACCACCGGGGGAGAAAATCTTAAGACCATAAATCATCTTGTATATTGATAAGGATGGGGGACAATCTGTGCTTCCTTCTAGGATGGAACTTTAGTTCCTCCTAACTGAAACTAGCTTAAGAGAAATAATTTCTTGCATTACATGTATGTACACACCATCAATCACTTGTTTCTATACCGATGCACCATCCCGCAAGAATGAATGATTATGACAGGTAAACATGCATGGCCATGTGGTCATTATCATGATCACGTGGTGCATGCCATATGAAAAATAATTTCGCCTCGCTTAAATCGGACTTACTTCATTTTTTTATTTAAAAAATTAACTCCTAGGCCTGAACCTAGTCTAACCCTGATTTTTTGTACTTAACTCGGTGTCCGCCATTTGACCTCTCCTAAAGAGACATTCACATGGTGATTGGATTACGTACGAAATGAAAAAAAAAAAGAAAAAGAAAATTTGGAAGCCTCCATCCGCGCCCATCACCGCGCACCGCGCGCGGTGCGATGAGAATTTCTCCTCTCCTTGGTCACTGGACTCATCTTGAAGCAATCCGTACGCTGCGCGATGGCCGGTAGCTCGTGCCCCTTTAATAATTGGCTCGCCTGGATGCATCTCCTTGTTCGTGCTTTTCTAAACGTTGCTCGCGTCCGCAGTTCGTTCCACCATCGAACAAAGAAGAGAAATTAAATAGGAGAATGTAGAACAAAAAAATTAAACTCTTTGTTCTAGAACGATGGACTTGGGATTTGAAAGCTTAAAAACTGGAGCTCAAGCCATCGGCCTAACATTTCTTTTCCGATTCTACCATTTTGTATCCAAATCTCTTGTTTAGTAAGATTATAGCTAATTTTTAAATTAAACACATTATGGGTTTTTAACAGATTTTAGATTAGATTCTAATCCCATCATTTTTTTAAAAATAGAAGACCCTCGTACGTTCTTTTGGAACAAAATAAAGATACAGCAGATTTAGTACAAGTTTAACGTAATTAAACATCCTTTTCGTACCCGTCGGCTCACATGTACAACCTCCTTTTGCAAACATCTGGTCCCCTGTTCAACATTCTTCTTTTTCCTCGTCGTGACATCTGTCCAGTTTACGTACTGGTACCACGAGAATCTCGCATCCGACAAAGATAGACTTCACCTAACGACGGAGGGGCTTTCCATGTGATTGAGATTCTGCCTATATATTCATTTAATACACGACGTGATCGCAGCAAGCGACCACCAAGATATTTAGTTACTAAACAAATGAAGGCGGGCTAAGTGGGATATCTCCTCCTGATTTGATCCACTAATCGGGTGTGGCGAACCAGGGCCAGAAGATAACTCTGTGGGGACTGCTCATATTATATCCTACCTTCCAACAACTCCAGCCATTTTACCGGCGAATAAGCGATCAAAAGCACGAGTCCAAAGACGAAAAGAATTTTTCTTTTCTTTTTCTTTTTGACTAATATTCCTGCCTCTTCCATGTTTTACTGCGAGATATTTAATTTTACCGTAAAAGCTTCAACACTTATGGGTCCTGGAGTAGTTCATCCATCCCAACATGTCGTAAGCTTACGTTTCTCGAACCACGGTTCCTGAAGCGGTTGGAAAGCTTCTTTAGTCACGATTCCAAGATGAAGTTTTCAGTTCACTATTGCTCTTTTGCTTGCATTCACAGAAAGCATGCCATCCCCAAAATTTAGCCGAAATTATTAGTTTAATCCTCAATTCCGGCGGGTATGGATCCTCGTAGCTTTAACTCAACACTTTTGTTAGTTCTCTAGAAAAGAATGGTGAGTACCGTGAAGGAAGGATGGTTGCCGGAAAAGGATATGGAAAGATTGTGCCAACCTGGTTGTCGAGTTTCAAAAGCAGAGGCGTACAAATTACTAGACGTTGGGATATTTTTGAGTGGTTTCGCCACAGTGCATCTCGACCACCCACGTCATTTCAGCCCCCTCCACCCCCATTATTGCCCTGGGGGGTCCCTTGCCTATAAATTGGAAGGGACCATGCTCTCCTTGCAAGCTGAGAAGCTCCTCTAGCTCTGCTCAATAACACCCACACTCACAGAGACACGCGCAGAGAGAGAGAGAGGGAGGGAGGGAGAGCAATGGGAGGGAGCCAATCCTCGTTTTGCAGCTGCTTTTCATCTCCGAATGAAGAAGCTGAAGGGGAGCCGAGGTATACCTCAAGTAAGGTGAGGCCCAGTGATGAGGACCGAGGGCGATATGTCGGCGAGCCGGACGTCGACATAAAAGCCGCTGCCTTCATAGATAAATTCCATAAGAGCCGCTCAAGGGACCCTGATGATCAGAAGGTAGAGTGCGCGGTTTAGCTTCTGCTCTCACATCCCTCGATGCTTATCCTTGCCCCAGGTTATTACCATTTATATTATATGTTTCTTCCTCTGATTTGTAGTAAGGTTGATGTTCTCCTTCAAGTATCAGCTAGGCAAAGAATTAAGGATATGACGACATTTAGCTGTGAGATATTGCCGTGCTGGTTTCTTGTATATTTGCTTCTGGACTCTGTAATGAGGAAAGTATGAGAATAAATTAGCTCTATGCTCAATACTGTAACTTCTTTCAAAATCTGAAGCTGTGAATTAGTAGTGATTGTTGTGTGAAGTGGCATGGTCGCAGTTTGGTGCAGGAGCAACGCCTCTTTTGGTATTTTCCGTCTGAGTAGCATCCAGATGGTGATCGCCTGTTGGAATCTTCTTGTTGATAACTTACATAGTTTTTTCGTAACATTGCTAGGAAAAAAAGCTACAGTTTTTTGCGTAAAGTTTGAACCATTCGGCGAAGGAAGAAAGTCAAGCATAAATCACAAAACATGGGATTTTAAATTCTTGTCCGAAGCTAAATCTTTCATTTTGGAATTTCCTTCCATATGGATTTTCTTAAACTGAAGTAAATTGATCATTGCGTTGAAGTAAATGGTGGTGGTATTAATCAAGAATATGTAAATGATTGCATTCGTGGTTGAATAATTCATCATGTTGACTCGGCTCGATCTTCTTGGATTCGTTGGTTCCATGCGAACGCAGAGCAGAAGATCTTCCTTCAAGAGGGAGCCCAAGGTTCAATCAACTAAATGTCCAGAATTGGTGAACCTTTTCTCTTGCGAAACAAATAAGTGGAGGTCTTCCGAGAAAGATCGAGGATGCAGGAAATGGTCGTCCACAAATAGTAATCAATCCCATTAAGGGACTAGAAATCCATCTTCAGAACTATTTTGCATTGCAATTTAGACTGATGAGACCTACGATCTAAATCTTGTCAAAAAAAAAAAAGAAAAGAAAAACCAAAATTAACTTACCCGACCTAATTAAGCCAACCAGAATTCCATTTTGTTCAATCTGAGAACTTTGAAGCCGGGTCAGGTACTAGTTTAGGGCCCATTTTTGGTGGGATGTAAGTGGTCTTAGTTGATGCATGCAAAGCTGCAGCCGTACATTTTCATAATTCAAGCATATAGTCCGTTGAACATCAGAAAGCCGCAGGCTTAGGGAATCAGGTTTCTATTTCGAAACAATGGATGATGGATCACATATTCACTACCATACCTTTCACTGTTAAAGTAGAGGACATGATGTCCTCAGTTCTGTCTCTAGTTTATTGCTCTAGGAATAATAGAATTAAGATCTTACGAAGAAATGCAGTTGAAGCTTCGGGAAAATGACTTGCTCACGTTAGAACTCTTTGTAGCTTTTCCTAAATCAATTCCTATATATATATATATATATATATATATATATATATATATATATATATATATATATATATCCTTTCTTTTTTAATTCGCTATGTAAATCTTTCTTATCAGTAAACTATATATGGTGGTTTTTGCCTCCTTTACCATCAAAACTAAAAAAAAAAAAAAAAAATGCGCATCGGAATCTCGCATGGTGTGGCCTTACCAATTACGAACCAATTCTTTTTTCATGCAGACGAGGAAGGTACATAGCTTTTAAAGTAATTCCTCCAACCGATAACAGCGTCACCCACTGCCCTTAGGAATTTTCTCTCTCAACCTTCCTTCAGATGTTTCATACCTTTGACATACTTTGGACCTTTGTTTAATGTTCAGAGATTTCTAGGGCGATCTTTTTGTGCCAGCGACATTTCTTTACATGACAGTTTTTTTTCATTTTGTCTCCTACGTTCTTTTTGTTCTCCTTCAATGAATTGGTGCAGCTAAAAACGTGTTGTCTGGATGCATGTATTGTTTGAATTGGATGGATGGTGGAGAACCAACTCAACAACTGCTTAAAGTTAGAAAGGGAGAGGTTTAGGTTCTTTAGGTCTTGAGCCTCTTTCTTGATGTGAGGATTTCCAATCCACCAACGCCCAGCACCTTGACTCACAAGTTTGGTATCAGTTCTTACTAGCTGGCCTCCATATCAGCCTTTTTGTTTGCTGTTCCTTTTTGTCACTATTCTTTCTTATTTTATCCTCATATGCAGTCATGGTATTCGTAGAAATAATTTTGTTAAATCCTAGTCGTCTAGAACGGAATAAAATTTATCTCAAATCTTTCAAACTATTAACATGATAGAAGCATTAAGGCATTGCAATACTACCATCCAGTTGTGATAATGACTAAGGGCATTAGTCTCGAGCATATTGGTCTTCCATCAACCATTACTCATCGCTAAGTGTTTGGAAATGCAATATTAACAGCAATTTTAAGTGATCTAATACCCAATTTGGTTGCAAGATAAAAACTTAGTGATAGCAATCCCTGCTCCTGACCGTTCCTTAAGGTTACTTTATTCAGGAGATAAATGCAATTTCAATTTAGTTGCACTCCATGTAATGATGGTGGGATAAATCCAATTGCTGTTTTTGTTTTTTGGGAACAGCCAATTGCTGTTTAGTTGCACGAGCTGAGATAAAGAAATGTAAGATCTTTTTTGCATTATTGGATTAGATTGCCCCTTGCTGCCCCTTTTTTCTCATGTAATTGAGTTAGGGAAAGTCCAACTCAGGGAATATTATATTAGCATGCTTAGTAGTACATATAAGAGGGTTGGAGTTTACCCGAATCTTAGATGAGATGAGGTTCATTTTCAATCCCATTCTCGCTCAACAATCTTCCATAATTCAACATCTAAATCCACCATGTAACACATAACGGTCAATAATCAGATAGTCTAGAGAACGTCATACAGCAAACAAATTCCTCGAACTTACTAAGGAAGAGCCATGGCTAACCCCATTAGAATCGCAAGTATTCCAAAGCCATGGGTTATCTATTGTGCCATTAAAGGCCATGAATTCTTGAAGAGGTGAAGAAGGGGAATTATCTTGAATTTTGAAATAAAAATAGCCATTTTGAGCATTGTCGGGCTATATAAGCAACAATAGATTGTAAAACCGAAGTTCACCTAACCACCACATTAAAAAGGGAACATATACTTTAAAAAAAATATAGTCAGCCAAACTTGTAACAAAAGGAGTTGCCGAGTAGTAACAGCCAAATAACAATATAGAAACATATGAAATACATCCTCCAACATGTCACACTAATCACAGTTTGCTATAGAAATTTCATTAATACCTTGACGGAAAGCTTGAAAGCAAGGACAAGACTATATTTGACTGTAGCTGTATTGTGCTGTAGGCTTGAACTATGGCTGTAGCTTTGTTGGTTTAAATATTTGGTAAAAATTATCTGTGTGAGTAAGCTGTCATATACAAAATAAAATAAAAAGATATAACATCATTTTATTTATTTTTAACATCACTTCAAATATCTAATTTAATTAAATTTAATAGATGTAATAAATATATATTAAAAATCATACCCCATGCACACCTCATGCATAAATATAAATATATATATATATATTATATTATAATATATATTTATATTTATAATATATATTATATATAATATATGATATTCTAGTAATATTTATATTATAAGATATATTATAATATATTATTTTAATATAATAAAATATAATATTATATGTTATATAATATAAATTATATTATCATATATTACTATATTATATTATATTATATATTATAAATAATATATAAATATATATATAGTATAATTTATTATATAGATATATATAATATATTTAATTAAAAATATAATATATATTTTATATATATATTAATATTAATTATAAATAAAAATTATATAATATATATATATAAAAGCAGTTATAATTATATATATATAAATATAAAATATATTATTAATAATTATTATATTAATATATTATAATAAGATTATAGTTTTGTAGATAGATTTTAAAGAATAGAGGAGAGAGGAGGAAGCTTAAATGTTAAGTGAGTAACTCTAGAAAAAAGTAAAGAATAAATTTGAAAATAAAAAGTACCACTCTTTGATTTTGCCCTTGGATGAACCCTAGAAAAGCTGCGTGCTTTTAAAACTAAACTTAAATAAGCAAATACCCAAAAGCTATCCAAAAGCAGCAAACACTGCTAATGTCATCACCATGCTCCTTCAGCTCCCATATATATGAGATATTGTCTCCTTTAACCTTTGTTTGCAGCAATATACCTTCCATTCGAACTGTTGTATTAAGACATACAGGTCTTCTCATTAATGGCAAATTATGTAGCCAAGCATCTTCTGACACTCTAAATCCTTTCTCCACCACCAATTTGCTACTAAAAGCCATGCAAGACTACATGGGCTTCCTTAGAAAGAGCTCGCCAATAGATAAACAACGTTTCCCACAATGATAAGAGTTCCACGAACCTTCAAATTGATACTTGGCTCTAACAAATCTAGACCATAAAGAATCAAAATTCATAATCACGTTAGCAGCAGCCTTAGCAAGTAAAGATCTATGGCGAGTACACCTACAAATTGATCCACCTTCGGGTACTAAGTGTTATTAATGTGGTTATTATTGAGTTTAGGCATGTTCATGGCACCAAGGCCAATAACGATCATCAGATTATTAATGTGGTTAAGAAAAGGAAGGGAAAAAATGTCGTGCCCGATTAATTGACAGATGCTTGGGAGTCACAAGCTGGTTTCCTGGCACTGGGATTTTATTGGAGCATGACCATTGGCGAGTTTTTTTTATGAAGCTTCCAGGAGAACACATACTCATTTCTTAAAGGAAAAGAAAACTTTTATAATAATACTAATAAAATAATTCTTCAAGACGATGATACTGCAACAAACATTCACTACTTCACAAAGCAACAATTAACCCCTCCAATACCATAGTGGCCAACAGCAACATCTGAATGATAGAAAACAAGAATGAGCTTATATATTAAAACCAACGGATCTGGAGAACACATGAACTTGAAGAAACATCCCATCCAACAAAACAAACATCCAGTCAGCAGCAAAGAAGTTGGACAAAAAGAGAAGGGCAATCTTATGTTATCCTGTGGAAGAAATATTTAGATGAGTTTCTAAAAAATGCAGATGATCCATCTAGTAGTTAAATGATGCGCAATCTGATATGTGTCTTGGGAAATTCCAAGTTAGCTGGTGATCGCTTTATAAAACCTCGGCACCTTAATTTGCTCCATTTATGATTTTTTTTCTTCGCTGGTTGCACTAATCTCATCAACATTTCACATGAAAAGCACTCGTTCTTGACGATCTTGTGCAGCTGATTTTGTAATTTTATTCTGAAGGTAAGCCATTGAGCGTGTTGTTTCTACAATTTCTTATCAGCAAATGATTAATTTCTAACCTTCTAGCATATTAGTAAAAGCTTCATAGTTATATTTAATATATTCTTGCAATCTGCTGTATTAATTTGTTTGGGTACTGTTAGATTTTATTTTTTCTTTCGTTTTTGCTTAGCACTGGCTGGTTACCGTTCCTCATTAGTTCTTGTCAGAAAGAACTAACGAAACTTTGGAGAAAAATACTGCTACCTGTCGATAAAGGAATCTATCGGTGGCAGAAATTCCTTGCTGGCAGGCATCTGATCTGATGAACGGCTAATTCAATGAGATTATCGCATGAACAGAACTATGGAATAAATAGGCGAAACATACAACATGTTTTCACAGAGCCAGTAAAACAGGACAAAGTGAATACGGTTGGCCCGTAATTTCTACCTACCACTAATATCTGGCTTTGACAAAAGTGACTCTAAAAGTTATGCTAGCTGAAGCTCATCATATACTAACAATGGAGAACCAATGATGGTAGCGATCCATCAAAAATATAATACGTTAATGACCCGAACATAGCCTCTAACTGCCCAAGGAAATGGCCTTCAGCCTCTCCAATGGGTCCCGAGGTGCCTGAAGCTTCCAGGAAAACCACCACTCCTTTCCCAAATAAATAAAATAACCAATGCCATCGAGGCTTTCACCACGACGACGACGACGGTTCTTCGTTCGTTTGGTTGCAAGAGAAGCCGATATAAATGTTCCATTCATGCTTATCTTGCCAACTAGATAGCTCTTTCAACAACAACTACCGCCACCCCGCGTTAAAGAGGATGGAACAATTTTTAGGGGAGTGTGAAAACCTGGTTTAAGGGATTAAAGTTACCTCTCCCATTGCAATCCCCCTTCTACTGCTATAGTTTCCTTTCTTATCTTGATGTGATCTGCAATCAGATTGACGGACATGTACCTCTAGCAGTCCACAATTCTACCATACAGGCCATCATGGACTATTAGAGTGTTGCGGCTCCAAAGCGCTCCCACAATCTATAAACCATACATATATTTTGGACATGAATGTACACCATGTTACGTGGTAGGTAATATCTGCTCTCTTTCTCTCTCTCTCTCTGTATGCGTTTAATGTGGCAGTATTTCTTCGCAAAATCCAGGCATTTAGGCGGGACCGCAACCCAATCAGGCAGTACAACATAAAATACATCATATTGGAAGCCATGTTGCGTGAATGGGTAGCAACCAGATGCATAATTGCCGATAATCTTTTATGTTTGGCGATGATACGATGCTGTAGCCCAATAAATGAGTCCTGTGATGATCTTTATTAGTTGCTCGGCCTCTTTAAAATCCCCCCCTCGCCACCACCCTGATCTTGTTCCATGAACATGCCCATCTCAATAATAACAACCAAAACTCAGAAAGAGGGGATCGATCTGAAGGTTTGTTAAAATTCATATAAAAAGGCTCATCGTATGATTTTGATTTGGTGTAGGCTTGGCATGGTTCGAATCCCATCTCGCAGGGATCACCGCCATGATAAGTTGCTCTCTCTACACACAGTCATATTCAAGAAGCAGCAAGGGCTCATGCAACTACACATCAATCGAATCTTATTCTGGAATAGCAACTAAATAGAAATTGTTTTTCCCTCTTAAATAGAGGCCTTGAGGAATCTTCAGGAGAAGGGATTGCCATCTCTAATTTTTTTATCTTGCAACCAAATTGGGAGTTGGATCACTTAATTGCTCTTAATAAAGCATTTCTAAACATTTAGCAACGAGCGGCGATTGATGGAAGACCAACATGCTTGAGACTAATGTCCTAGGTCATGTCATTGTCACCACTGGCTGGTGGTATTGCAAAGCCTTACTGCCTTTGTTGTGTTAATATTTTGAAAGATTTGAGATAAGTTTTATTCCATTGTAGATAATTAAGATTTAACAAAATTATTTCCATGAGTATCGTGATTCCATATGAGGATAAAATAAGAAAGAAGAGAGACAAAAAGGAAAAGCAAACAAAAAGGCTGATACGGAGGAGGTCGGGTAATAAGAACCGATGCCAAACTTGTGAGTGGGGGCATTGGTAGATTGGAAAGAAGCTGCAGGCATTGGATGGATTGGAAACCCCCACGTAAAGAAAGAGGCTCTCAGGCCCTAAAGAACATAAACCTCCCTCTCTCTAAATTTAAGCGGTTGGTGATGTGGTCCTCCTCCGTCCATATAGTTCAAACAACACACGCATACAGACATCACGTTTTTTAGCTGCACCAATTCATTAAAGGAGAGCACGAAGAACGTAGGAGAAGAAATGAACGAGCCATCACGAGAAGACGTGTCACTCGCCCAAAAAATCCCCTAGCTAGAAGGCTTTGACCATCAAATGAAGGTCCAAGGTATCTCAAAGTTTCCTCCCAGGAAGTGGGTGCGTTGGAGAGATTTCCTTTGACACGTACGGTCTGCACTTGGTCTGCCCCAAAAGAGATGGTCCGCATTGGTCGAGGCCCCAGCTTGCTGGATTCCAATGCGAGATTTGCTCGGTGTTTGGTGTCCATTATTTCGGTAGAACTAACCTTGCTGGTTTCTTCATCTTAGACATGCATCCCATTAATTAAGAGTAGCATGAAGCAGATACACGCATGCTATTGAAGGCACGCTCATCCTCATGACATGCGATTAACAATATAGATTTGGATTCTTCGATTCTTCATAACATCTTATAAATTCTATCATTCTTACATGCTAGCTAGTAAAGGCACGCTCACCCTCGCATGCCATTGACATATATACATAGACTTGGATTATTCCTTTTGGTGCACTTTGACTTGGATTCTTCATAAGATCTTAATCGTACGAGTCCTAGAGCAATCAACTGCCGCGTAAGGAGATGGCCCAACAAGATCGCCCTTAAAAGCTCCGGGTGTCACTGCTGATTCCGACGGTCTGAGCTTCGTCTCCCTGGAAAGCTGCCAACCATGATGTTATTAAGTCAGAGATTAGAAGAAAGTTACAGAGATCGTGGGATGCAGAGTAGTCCCACCAGGAGTTGAGGAAGAAATACGTACGTGAACAGTTTCAGTAAAAGCAACATATATGAAACAGTGCAACAAAAAAAGAAAAAGAAAAAAACGAAGGCCCGGATCAGAGGAGTAGCTTCTAAGCCGCAAAAGTTATGAACCATGACGAAAAGAAAGTGACAAAAAGATATGAAGGTTGGTACGGATCGCCAGAGAAAGTGCTGATTTGAAGAGTTTAAATGACAAGAAAGTGCTCGTGAAGCTTTGAGGAAAAGAATTCATTTGTTTCCCTCACAGCCCTATACAGCCTACGCACCATCCCGTCACAGTTAATTTTATATAAACTTGATTACGGTCTAACAACAGGCCGAGCCAGATCCAAGACTTGATAAGCCTCACCTGATTCTTGATAACAGAAGACCAAAGATGTTTTCGGAAAAAATAAGAAATAAGGATGTTCATAACCCTCAACCGAGTCCTGATAAATGAAGACCAAAGATGTTTTCGGAATAAATAAGAAATAAGAATGCCCGTGATGAAACGATTATTTGTTTCACACACCGAATCTTTCAGCTCGGGCATTTAGTTGATCGAGCCTTGGATTCGGTCTCGAACAAAGATCGCCTGCTCTGTTTTCAGATACCAACAAATCCAATAAGATTTGAGTTATCACAATTGATTTGGAAAGAAAACAGTATTGAGCATGGAGCAAATTTATTCTCAAACTTTCCTTAATACAGAAACTAGAAGCAAATGTTAAAAAATAAATCAACACAACAATATAATTATAAATGGTAATAAGCTGAGAAAAGGATAGGGATCGAGGGACGTGAGCCCAGAAGCTAAACCTCGTTCTTGACCTCGTCCTGGAACCTCTGATGGTTTTTTTTAATGAAGATAGTGGCTTCCATGTCGACGTCCGGCTCACCGACATGTCGCCGCCGGTCCTCATCGCTAGGTCTCACCTTAGTTGAGGTGTACCTCGTCTCCCCTTCAGCTTCTTCATGCTTAGATGAAATGCAGCTGCGAAACGAGGATTCACTCCCTCCCATGGTTCTCTCTCTCTCTCTCACCCTCTGTTTCTGTAATTGAGCTGAGCGAGGGGAGCTTCTCCCCTAGATTTATAAGGGCAGACGGCCGGCTCCACCCAACACCACCCATCGGGCCTAAAACGACGTGAGCGGTCCGGGTGAAACCACTCAAATTTCCAAAAGTCGAGTAGCATGTTTTTTTTTTAAAAAAAAAAAAAATAAATGTCAAGTAATTGGGTCCTGTGGTTTATTTTTTTTGGTGAAAAATTTGGTCCTCCACTTTTGAAAGTTTGGCGGTGTGGAGCAATTTCTTGGTCCATTCATCCCTTTCAGCAACTTTCCCTTCCTTATGCACCAAGTACATCTCTTTTCCAGTAACAAAGGGAGTTAAGGCTGCAAGGAGAAGGGCAGAAATATTGGTAAAAAAACGAACATTCTTTTCTTCTTTGGACTCGTGCTTGTGATCACTTATTAGCCGGCAGAATGTTGGAAGGTGCCACTTGTCCTAAAGGTAAGCTATCCCCATTCGGTTATCTTCCGGACCTGATTCGGCACACCAAATCAGATCCAATTTAGGCTGCCTTCCGTTTGTTTTGTAACTAAATACTTTAACGGTTGCTTGCCATAATCACGCCGTAAATTAAATTAATATAGGCAGAAGCTAACATCTATTGGTCAGATGATGGACTCCTCTTGGCAGGACACACCCACGGAAGAGGATGGGCTCCGGTGCATATTATAAAATATTAAAAATTAAATTAATTCTAGTTCAACTATTATTTTATAAAATAGAATTAAATCAGATTGGATCCATAGAGATCTTAAACTAAGTTATGTTCGAAAAAAAAAATAGTGTAAGAAAATTTTTTTTAGAATTTAAAAATTAATTACTAAATTAAGTATAAAACAAGAAGTAAATCGAATTAACGGAGGTACTTCAAATTTTTGAATCTAATTATGTGTCAGATCTATATTTTTTAGAAATACAAAAATTTCTATGGTTAGGTCTTAATATAATATATTTCTATTGAGAATGAACCGAATCATTGAATCATGATTCATCCCATCAGATTATAGCTTATTTGAAATTTTAATTTGCAAGAGATGATTATCAATCTTTAATATAACCTATCTTATTAGAATACGATCCATATCCTTAAATCACGAATTATCCCTATTTAGCATAGATTATTTAAAAAAAAATTTAAATAAAATAATTTTAGCATTTAAAATATAAAAAAATTAAAATTTAATTATATTAAATTAAAATATAAAGGATCATGAAACATAATTTGTATCTATTTTTTCGAAGTAAAGGATTCTAGCCACTGCAGAGGCTGCTTGTAAAAAAGTTTCTAAATTTACTATATTATTTTTTTGAATCTGAATATTTTTTTTTTTTATAAAAATAATGTAAGAAGAAGAAAGAAAAATTATAAAAAAAAAAGAGAGAGAGAAAAGATAAAAGGCGGCTTGAGGCTTAGAGGAGGAGGCGGCTTGAGAACCTGAGGCTTTGAGAGAAGGCGGCTTGAGGCCTTGGCGTTTGTGGGCTTTTGTTAGGAGAGGAACAGGCACGTGAAGGAGGATTTGTGTGAGAAAGGGAGAGCGCGAGAGAGTTTGTATTATATTAGGAGTTGAGTTGACCACGTGAACGAGGGCAGCGCGTGAAGCTTTGGGAAGTTGCGTGGGGTTTTGGCCACAAGGATTTTGGGCAGAGGAAGACAGAGAGCACAGAGTGGGGGCCGCATGGAGTTAATGTGGGGAGAAGTTTCAGTGTCGAAGTTTTTGGGGAGGTGGGGCAACGCGAAGAGAAAGGAAGGAATGGATGGGGGCCACACGAGGAATAAAGGTCGGGGGAATTTCCGTGAGGGGTTCGAAAATGAATTGGGATGAGGATTAAAGAGAGAAAGGAAGTTGGGCCGCACGAACTTTGGATGTGACGTGGAAAACTTTGAGGGCATGAGAAAGGAGAGGCTCCGAAGAAACGCGTGAAAATTTGTGGAGGTGCTTCTTTCTTCTTCCTACTAGGATTTAACTAGTTGGCATCTTAAAGCTTGACCCTTGGAGATTGTTTTCTAGCCCTTCATCGTTGACTAAATTTTTAAGTAGTTATTTGATTGACTCAAGTCTGATCCAAATTAAGTTTTTTTTTTTTTTTTTTTTACTTGTATGAATCTAATTTTTTAATTATCTACATAAAATATTAAAAAGTATTAAATTTTTAATAAATAAAAATTAAATAATATAAAATTTAATATTTCTAATGTTATAATTCATATATTGATTCTCTACCTCATGAAGAAGAGGGTCGGCTCTATTTCCCTCTCCTCAACTTCTCAACTGAGCTCATAGACATCTTTGACTTCCATAGCAACTGGTGCTAATGCTATCCTCCTCGGCCCTCGGTCTACTAGCTCTTAATGGAACAGTAATAGCGCATTTACTAAGCGGGTTGGAATCTCTAATAGATTGCTGGGAGCTCGTCTATCCTATGCTTTCATTTTGATGTCCAGCGGATCGAGACAAAGCTTTAACTTAAGAAACATGGATAGTTGGGCTGGTCATTATCTCCCCGCTTAATGCGCTGCTCAATTCCCACCTATTGTTAGAAATCTCATTTTCCACAAGAGCCAATTGCAATCTAATTAAACTAACAAGCAGATGCAAATATAAAATTAATATTAATTCAATCTTACAAATTGGAGGTGTGCAGTGCACTATCCTATGACGATTTTCAATCCTCATGCAGGATTAGACTCGAGAACTCCACCCTAAGATACAACCAGAGACCTTCTTTGCGGGCACAACTGTGAAAATGATAATAGAGCTTCTACCTAGCAATAGATGAAAAGATCAAAAGATGATGAAAGAAAATTGGGATCGAAATAGAGGGAGGAGGCAATATTTTTTCTTCTGCTGTGGAACCCCTCCGCCACAGAGCCATTTTATAGGCCCATGGACTAGCTAGTCCAACGATAATCTTGTAACCAATCGAGCATAACAAATCTCGAAAATAGCTTAATAGATCTTGATTGGGCAAAACCAATGGAAACAACTTAACAAATCTCGTGCTTATCAAATAACTAACATCAACAGTAAAACAAAACATTTGAAAATCCAATGGAAAATAGTTTAAATTTTTTTAAAAAAATCAAGAAGAGATAAAATATAGGCCTGGCCCCACTCAGGCATGATTGTGCACGTGCGAGTCAGACCGAGCCACGCGTGCGTGCTGACAAGCCCAAGAAAAGGGACTCCAAAATAAAGCTCTTTCCCATTTTTCCTTTTTTTAACATGGGACTAAACATCATGAATGCTAGAAGTTTGGTTGGAAAATAGATAGAGGGGATTTTGAGTTTTCAAGTTCCCTCCAAAATCAACACCTACTTATGGATCTAGAGCTTTTAAATGAGGATGCTGCTTCCGATGTGGAGATTGGGATCATCTCTGAAAGGAATGCAGAAATTTCATTGTGTGTTTCCTTTGTAAAGATACCAACCACACATCTAGAATCTATCAGCGAGCCAGCAGCTTTCCCTCTCCTGTAGATGTAAGATCTAGAAGCATGAATTTTAGAGGGCACCTTGAAAAGCTTCTTACTTTCTTGCCTATGGACAATCTCAATATAAAGCATCTTGGTTTCTCTCTCAATGTCGGTATTGTTGAAGTCTTCACCACCAATGGCAGAGAAATCTCCATGGCCCAGCTCGCCAGAGGTCTCTACTCCTTTCCATCTATGATTGGGAGCCCAAGAGGTTTGTTTTAATCTAATCACTTCTTGGTTGACTTTCCCAATCATAAAGTACTCGATGCTTATAGAAAAGGGAAAGTAAAAACTAGGCACTTCATGTTCAAGATGTCACCTTGGTTGATCCGGATTGGTGGCACCATTCACCGACTCTTCCATAAGGCCCTGCTCAAGCTCTCCGATCTTCCCCTATTTTGTCATAACCCGGACTCTCGCTGGTGTATTATGGCTGGGTTTGGCCTCTACGATCATACCTCTCCAGCTACCTTATCTAGCCTTGATTAAGAATTCTATTGTATCCTTGTCTATATGGAGAGTGCTATCAAGACTCCTTCTATTGAAGTTACCTATGGTGATCTTATTATTATGTACAGAGTCGGGGTTGACATTGAAAGCATCTCTCCAGCCCAACCACCTCCATCGGATCTTAATTTTTTTCAATACCAAAAAGATGCTGACATTTATCGCAGTGACTTTGGTGAGGATCTTCCTCATCTTGGCCTAGTGCAACAGTCCTCACATGAGACGACCCCTGATCCCACTCAACTTCATGGGAGGCCTTTAGGGACTTCCAAAGGAACTTTATATGGTTGATCGCCATCACACTCCAACTCGAGCCTCTGAATCTCCTGCTTTCCCATCTTCTCTGCTTCCAAC
The DNA here is from genome assembly GCA_006176705.1 of Cocos nucifera. NCBI lineage: Eukaryota > Viridiplantae > Streptophyta > Magnoliopsida > Arecales > Arecaceae > Cocos > Cocos nucifera. The sequence goes on along the minus strand of QRFJ01000359.1, from coordinate 777,888 downwards.
AAGCCTTGCAAGAGAAGTCTCTTTGTGTCAAGGCACCAAGGTCCCTACCATTGCCCCACTCTTTGCTTCCGAGTCAAGGTGTAGACTCACTGTAGAACTAGTAGAACTAGAAGAGTCACAGACTGTCGAAACTTAGTTGGAACTTGGTGAACCAGGTGGTATGGATGCATTAACTTTGGGCTGTGATGAGAGTGCCAGACCCAAGGAGGAAAAAGCAGTAAATCCTCACTTCAACACGTAACCCCTCCCTCAATCTCTTTCCTTAATTGATCTCATCTTTGATAGAGAATCCGCTTTGCCTCCTTTAAAGTCAAACTCTAACACCTTTGGTTGCTTACCCACCACCCCAACTTCTCTTCATCCTTGTCAGCTCTCCTCGGAACCACCTGAGTTTTGGCCTAGCCCACCATCCCCTCTGAGTGGGCCCACCTATAAACTAAAACCCTTAAGCCCTTCTGTGGAGTTGGCCTGCAGGCCTCCTGTGAAATCATCCATGCTTAGAGACATCACTGCTTTTTCTTAACCTGGCATTATCGACCCCACCACTTTGAACCTAAGTTCGTTTCCTAAGGCCATCCCTACTTCCTACTTCTTTTCACAACCATGCAAACAAACCTGTTCGCTAATCTCCTCAACCTCTTCAAGTGTGTCTCTACTGATGGAATCAAACTTGGTTTCTTCCCAACCACCCCTCCCTTCAGCTGTTCAGTTGGCCTCTACTTTGGTAATTGGTGAATGCGGGAATGGAACTGGGGTTGTTCAAAGTGTGGAACAATTGCCTTCAGTCAGATGCAACACTCATGTTACTCCTCTAGCCCATGGGATCAAGAGACTTCAACATCAAAGAGCTCTTCAATCTGTAAGACTTGCTACATCCAAGCTCCTCTCGGTTCACAAAAAAAAAGGTAATGGAACCTCAACTAAGCAGTTATCCATTATTCCTGAAGAGCCGAGCGATGTATCTTCTATTAAGGCATCATCTACAGATGCAGGGATGGAAAGTTGCAAGAAGACTATCAGAATCTAGTGTTGCACTCTTTCACCCTTGGAACTTTCTTTGATTGGAGCAGGAAGTATGGAGTGAAGATCTCGGATGATGAAGCTGATCATTTTGCTCATATTCTGCTGGCTCTAGAGAATGACAATGGAGTGCCGAGGTCTTAGATGCCCATTGGTCTCTTTCATTTGTTGGTTTGCTTCTAGTTATGTTAGCTTGTTATGTCAGAAATATCTTTCTAGTTATGACTTTTAATGTGTGTCTTGCTCCTTTCCTCTCCTTGGCTTCATCTCTGCTATTTTGGTTATGCTCTTGCTGACATGTCTCTTCTAAGCTGAAATGTCCGGGGTCTTGGAGAACCTGCAAAACATAGTATTATCAAATATTTCATTGCAAGGAATGATTGTCACGTGGTTGGCCTCCAAGAATTGAAATTAGATTCACTTTCCTCTATTGTACTTAGATCCATCTCGGAGGCAAAATCTCTGCATGGGTGGTGTGCAACTCTTCCTAATCAGCTGGCAGCATACTTTTAGGTTGGAACGAAGCTAGATTTGATGCAATAAGAAAAGAGATTGGTAACTACTCGATTTCTATATACGGATTAGACCAGATGTTGAATGTGAACTAGACTTTTATCATTGTTTATGGACCAACCGATCACCATGAAAATATTCATTCTGGAGAGAACTTCGAAGAATTAGAGCTTCTTTTCTAGGATCATGGCTCACTCATTGAGGGCGACTTCCATGCAACTTATAAAGTTCATGAGAGGAATGGTACTCCACCGTCAACCAAGATCTCCAAAGCTTTCACCTCTTTCCATCCGATCCTTTTAGCTAATTGACCCTCCCCTAAAGGGTTAAGGTTATACTTAGAATAACCACCATGAGTCTCCAATTATGGTGAAACTTGATAGGTTCTTGTTCTCACCAGATTGGGATGATCTTTTCCCCATGTCATTCAGATTACACTCTCCAAACCATGTTCCGACCACATTCATATTAAGGTCTCCTTTGTTACTCCAAGAATCCACAGACACTTTAGATTTGATAGAAGTTGGCTTGAGCAAAATGATCTTGTAGAGGTAGTTGCCAAAGCATGGCAGTCAAATGGCTCTACGGAGGATGCTATCTTGAATCTTATCCTATAAAGATCAGAGCCACCAAGAAAGTACTCAAATCTTGGTCCCTTAATGCTAGAAGGGCTACAAATGAGAGAAAAGATAGACTTCTACATTAAATTCGGGTACCTGACAAAATGGAAAGAAACAGCCTTTCCTCCATTGAAAGAGATCGAAGGGACCAGCACAAACAAGTTTTGTTTGATTTTTATGAGCTTGAAGAGATTTACTGGAAGTAACATTCGAAGGTTAAGTGGCTTTCTAAAGGTGATAATAACATGCACAGCATTCTTCCATAAATCAGCTAATTTCAGGCAAAAACTCAATTGGATCACCAATATTTCATGGAATGGTGTGGAGGTCACAAACAAGGCTGAAATCTTGAGAATCTTTAAAGAGTATTTTAGGAATATTTTTGGCACCTCTTTCATGCCTCAATTTGATCTTGATTGGGATGAACTCTACGCCACTCAGATCTGAATCTTAGCGAACTTGATACCCCTTTTAGGCTAGATGAAATCAAAGTAGCTGCTTTAAGTTTCAAAGGTGAAAAAGCCCCAATCTAGATGGGTTCTCAATGGTATTCTTTCAAAATTTTTGGAATTTGGTTGGCATTGATCTCTTGACTTTCTTCTCTCAACTGCATGAAGAAAATTCAGATCTTGCTCCGATGAACTATGCCACTCTTGCTCTCATTGCAAGAAAGAGGCCGCGGCCTCACCTTTTGACTTTCGACCGATCAATTTAATTCACAGCTATCTCAAAATCTCTACTAAGGTTCTCGCTAATCGATTACATGTAACCTTTTCTTGACAATCTTATTGATCCTTCTCAAACAATTTACATTAAGAATGGATCAATCTTGGATAATTTTTTATGTGCTCTTGAAATCATTCACCACTCTAAAAAGGCTTCGTTGGATGGAGTGTTATGCAAGCTAGGTTTTTTGAAGGCCTTCAACAAAATTTTCCATGCTTTCATCTTGAATATTTTGACTCATCACTGCTTCCCAACCACATGGATAGGTTGAATCCGAAATATTCTTGGCTTTTTAAGGTAGCGATGTCAGTGAATGATGAATTGGGTGATTAGATCCTTTGCAAAAGGGGGCTTAGGCAAGGTAACCCCCTATCACCTTTTCTTTTTATCAATGTTGCCGACCCTTTATGCAGAATTATGAATAAGGCTTCTTCTCATGGTATCATTGAGGGGCTAGGCAATCCATGGATTCGAGGAGGTACAAAAATCTTCTAATATGTCGATAATGCTCTTGTTTTCATCCATGCTAAATAAAAAAGTGTATTGCAATCCTGAAGATCTCATCCTCTATTGCTTTGCTCTCTGCTCCGGTCTTTATATTAATTACCAAAAGAACTTCTTCTATTGGCACTCATCAAGATCCAATTGACCAATGTGCTATGGCTAAATTTTAATATCTCACATCTATCCTTCAGATACCTTGGTTCCTCTGTATTTCATGTCTCTCTTTAGGCTCCCTGCATGGGTTATCAAAAAAATCAATTCCTATCAGTGATTTTTTCTTTGGAGTGGGAGTTCTTCTACCAATGGCATCTCCAGTGAAGTAAACTGGAAAATAGTATGTTTGCTAAGGGATGAGGGAGGCTTGGGTGTCAAAAATATTCATCAATTGAACACTACCCTCCTTTCCAAATAGGGTTGGCGCTTATTTTTTGGAGAGCCGAGTCTTTAGAAGAATCAAGTACTTTTTGCTTACCACTGAAAGGTTAGACATTCGGAAAAAAATTGGAAACCAGTCGAAAGATGTTCTAATTTATGGCGAGATGTCATTCATGCCCTGCCTCCCTTTTGGACTAGAATTCAGCACACTATTGGAAATGGGTGCAACATGCTCTTTTGGAGAGAAAATTGGCTCTATGATGCTCCCCTACAATCCATCTTTCCTTCTCTATTTCTTCTCAATAGGCATATAAACAGCACGGTGGCCCTATTCTTCAACAGAAGAACCCGTAGATGTAAGTTCAAACTTCTCCCTTAAGTTAACTTCCAGGTAAGAACTGAATTCAGCTACTTGTCAAGCTTGCTGAACAACATCAATCTATATTCCAGGGATGACAAGATTGTTTGGAAGACGGCCACCAGTGGGGTTTTCTCCACGTCCTCTATATCAGTTCCTTATCACCACTTGCATCATGCAAGTTTGCTCCGGTGATTAGGGGCCTTACCATCCTACTAAAAATCAATTTTTTTATGTGGTTATATTAAAAAAATAGGCTAAATACCAACAAACTGCTTCGTAGTAGGACTGGGCGATTTCTAGATGGGTAGGCAATTTGTAACCAAGCACCAGAATCTATGGATCATCTATTCTCTACTTGCATCTTCTCATCCATTTTGGTGGGCCCTTTGTTCTGTCCTTGGTGTAACCTCTATCTTTCAAATTTCTTTGTTCAGATTGGATCAAACATAACATCTCAACTCAAAACCAGCAGCTAGTTCTAATTCTCCTAGCAGCAGTTGCTTGGTCTTGTTGGAAAGAACGTAACCCTCGACTTTTTCTCAACAAAAAATCCTTCTTGTCTTCGGTGGCTGCGAAAGCTCTAAATGTTTTCAATGATTAGTCTATTCTTTGCCAACCTTCACTTTTGCCGCATTTTAGAAAAATCGGGTCAAAACTTCGTTTGGTTCCGGCTGGACTTTCAAACTCTAATTGAGCTGTTAACAGGGAGATGTGCTGCTCATATTTCGCATAGAATGGACCATAGCCGGTGGAAGAGGCAGACCACAGTTCTATTTTCTGTTACAGGCTACTGAGAAAGATGCTCGTACTTTTGTACTTAGCTCCTGAAACTCTGAAGTTGGGTGGCATTCTCAGGGATAAGGTTGGCAGTCATTGACACTCGTTTTGTTATGGGGTGGAAAATTGGAAGGAACTTAGGAGGCTGTGTGCTGTGCCATGGCCCGACTGACACTGCGGACCACTTGTTTTTAGATTGTCTGCTCCTCTCTTCAATCTGGACAGCAAATTGCATCAAGCTTGGGGTGCTACGATCTCATGGATCCTTTGCAAGGCTTCGTTTGAACTGGATAAGATGGAATTTCCCAAAGTGGCTCGGCTAGTGGTGCTAATGCTCATTGGAGCTGTTACATGGAGCTGTTAGAAAGAGAGGAAAGTGGCTAGGCTTCTGCGGCTTTTGAAGCACTGCATCTCTTCAACCTTTAGTCCAACTTATGTGATGGAGGCTCGCTATTGGAACATAGGAAAATTTGGCACAAAGTTAAAACAGTTCCTGCATCACTCAGTGACCCCTAATCCACCTATTTTCTCTTGTACGTAGGCCGTAGAGTTATCAATCTTCTGTCAGATTTTGAGAGTAGTTTTCTTTCTAAAAATTGTGCTTTATGCCTGTAACTGTTACCGTAATTCTAAAAACTACCTAGCAGTGCTGTAGTTTTCAACTGGGACCTGCAACCTCTTTTGATCTGTAACTCTTTCCCCTTTTACTATGTATATATTCTATGTTATTAATAAAAGCTAGGTGGCTTCCAGCCTCCCATATTCATCATATATATATATAGGCAGAATCTTAATCATGGAAAGCCCTCCGTCATTGGGTAGAGTCTATCTTTGTGGGATGCAAGGTTTTACAAAAGGAGGCTCTGCATGGGACCTGACCGGGACAAAAGGGATGTTTAATTACGTTAAACTTAGTTCGATATGTGACTGACAAATCATAAATCATACTTCAATCTCTGGTGATGAATCAAAATATTCATACTTTGGCTCACGGTGGCAAATTAAGATGTTATAATTTGGACTGTGGATGGCAATTTAGGATATTCCAATTCAATCCATGATTGGCAATCCATATCAGCTAGTCTAAATCTTCTTACACAACCAATACATCATTCAATAATTTCATATTATATTTCTTATTTAAATTTTAAATATTTAATATTTTATTCTCAGCAACCAATAGTCAATATATGATATAAGAAATCATAATGGATAATATAAAAAATCCATAAATATAGATGATTATGTAAAATGACCCTTACCTCTATTGAACTTAGATACAAGGATAACAGTCATTTAACTACTCGATCTATTAACTTGGGTCAAGGTGTTCCACTCTCATAATTTTTTACAAACAATCGTATCTCTAAATAATTAGAGTCAAACATAAAATCATATGCATTCAAGGATGGAGAATTTCATGGAAAAACATGAATATTATAGGTCCATGATCCCTCCCAAAGTTAATTAATCAATCTGAGTTTTTCTAAACATCTGGACCCACCGTTGATTGATGGATTTCTAGAGTCCTCAACCAAACCTGTCTATTTTTCTGCTAAAGGATGCCGCAACATTGTCTTGGCAAATGGTCTTCTATTTTTTTTATTTTTTTATTTTTTAGATGATGTGATTAGAATCTAATCCGAAATCTGTTAAAACCCAGAAAGTGTTTAGTTTAAAAATTAGTTATAGTCTTAGCATACAAGTAGACCGGGATGCAAAAATGGTAGAGTAGGAAAAGAAACGTTAGGCCGTCCCCATTCTTGGGTGGCTTGTGTCCCACCAAGTTCATCATTCTAGACACATCCACAGCCGAAAAGAGAGGATCCTTAACGCTGGTATTATCTACTAAATGTACTTGGAGGATGACTACTTTTATTTCTGATACCTATAGTTTCGGGTTTCAGGCAGTGCAAGTCCAAACAACAGTTTTACAGCGGATATATATTATTGGAAGCATAGATGGCAAGAGCTATATATTTCTCAGCCATCAAAAGGGCGAGAACGGTAAGATTTGAGATTTGCACGATCACGTCTTTTATTTCGGTTTTGTCGAACCCCTCCGCGGTTTGAGATATGATCACTTCATTTGAATAATGCCGTAAGAAGTTACATCCAAGAAGACAAGACAGATACCAGCATCCTCCCTCTCGGTTCGTGCATGTTGATATGAACATTCAAGATTGCATATGCACCATAAATATAATTAAATATCATCAACTCGTGTTTTTTGGTTTCCCGGTGGTGCGAGCGCCCAGTTCAACCATTCAATCTGGTCCGGTTCTTTTGAGTACGAAAAAATTGCCTTTTAAATAGCAATGTCAGCACTAAATTTACTCTCTAGCTCAGCACAGAGCAACAGTATGCATGGCGAAAAGAAATTGCTGCACTCGCATGACGGTGAGGAAGGATGCTTCAGAGAACTGCAATATAACACAGCGAAAACATTGTTCCCAATGTCATGATCATTCACTCGCTGGTTACCATTCCTCAATAGTAGCTCACTGATGTCCGATGCCATCATTGGCAAGTAATGAATGCTGCTGCATGTCGACAAAGGAAACCATCGGTGGCAGACATCTGATGAACTGCTAATGCAATGAGAGTATTGCAAAAACACAAGCATGGAATAAATAGGTGAAACATACAGCATGTTTTCAGAAAGCTGAAAAACAGGACAAAGCAAATAGAGTTGGCCTGTAACTTCTACCACAAATGTATGGCTTTGACAGAAGTGACTACAAATTATGCTAGCTGAAGCTCGTCACATATGACCAGGGAAACTAACAACGGACAACCAATGATGGTAGCGATCAATCAAAAATAATAATACATCAACGACCCAAACATAGCCTCTAACCGCCCAAGTAAATGGCCTTCAGCCTCTCCAATGGGTCCCGAGGAAGTCAGAGACATCATCCATCACTAATTACTCTTCTCTTGACGAAGGATCCATTCCAGTCGAGGGGCTGTCAGCAAAATACTCTTGGTGTTTCAGGTTTACACCATACTGTCCAGTAACAATGAATAAATGTAAGTTTGGAATCTAAGCTTTTAAAAAGAAAAAACCAATAACAACAACAACAACAATGACAATAACAATAATAATAACAATAACAACAACAACAATAATAAACATAGACATACGTACATGCATTTATATGTATATATGGACATTATATATACATAGATTGATATATTTGATTGATGGTAGGTAGGTAGGTAGGTCGATGGATGGAACAGATGGACAAAGAAACATGCTTGCATGAAGAGTCGTCGACTTTCATCCAATGATACGAAAATAGGGAAAAGAATTCATGGTACAAATATTCAAGACCTATTAGGAATGGGATAGATGAAAACACCAAAGTAAGTTGGCACCAGAGTGAAAGTAGACAAATAAAAAGCCTAGGCTGTGATCACCTGCATGGCTGTATCCGAATAAGTATAAAATGAAATTAATACATTACCGAGATATTAAACAATAAAAAATATAAATAGCAAACTCAGACCAAGTGAATCTAACTGATCTCCACTCATGATCATATTCACTAATAATCCACCGATGGCATCCATTTGCCTTTATTTGATACACTTCCGATGACGAACTGAAGTTCCAGCTGTTGACATTCATCAAGCAGTATGATCAATGGTTGCATAAGTGCCTCCATACCAGCGTCCAATCACTATATGATGGTCCTTAAAGTTCAAAAAGATCAAAAAATTAAAAGGCACGAAATGAAATGTTCATTTAAAGGACAGGTGATTTAAAATTTGCATTTGCTCGTCTCATCATTTGCATGGTTTAAGTGAACTGTCTTACAGCGGTTCATTAATTGAATGACAGGACCATATACAACACAGGCATGCACTTTTGTTCGTGTATGATACCCATGGCCATGAGGAACCATAGGATGTAATTATCATGTAAATATAAAAAGGCCAGTGCATTCCGACAATTTTGACCAATCTTACACTTTAGAACATCCAGCACAAGGTTGAATCTTCAACAAACATATGAACAGATTAGCATAGGACCGGCTAGCAATCTAAGCAATTCAATAACCAGATTCATCAGCTAAGGGCCATTTTATCTGCCTGCAATTAAATTACCTACAATTCAAATGCAGGCTGTCATTGGAGATGCTGCCATTGGAATTGCAACTGTGAAAAATATATATAATTGGTTTACATAATTGAAAATTGCAAATGCAATCATATCTGTTTGGTTTTATGATACCGACAAACATACCATAACCCTGTTACGATTCTGGTAAGGTTGCCCCGTGAAAATAGGGCACTATTTACTTCTCTATCATGGTATAATAATTATCATATCATTTTTATATTTTTAACAGAATGAATTATAATATTAGTAAATTATTATTCAGTTATCATAACAATAACCCCTACAGTAACTATATAGCCATAAAATAATTTGATATTATGATAATTAGACACACTATTTTGATCACAGCTATATATTTATTATAATGTATTATTATGATCACTAATAATTACTAATAATAACAATTATGATACAATTATATTTAATTAATATTATAATTATAATTATAATTATAATTAAATAAATATATTATCTTCAACTATAGAACAATAATTATCGTATTATTTGATAATTTTAATGGAAAAAGGAATATTATCATTAAATTATTATTGGATTATTTTAACAATAACTACTATAGTAGTTATATAACCATAAAATAATTTGATATTACAATAATTGGACATCTGGTTATGATTAAAAAATATATATTTATCATATATTATTATTAATAGTTAACAATTATTATATAAATAAAAACTATAATATAATTGTGATTATTATTACTATAATATTACATTTAATTATAATTAGAATCATTATGATATACAATAATAACAATTAAATATGAGATGATCATCATCATAATAGTTATATTATTAACACTATATAACTATTATAGTAATATGATATTATAATCTTTATTTGACATTATAACAAAAATGCAGATCATACCAACAAATGTATAATTTACAATATATTCATCAAAATAGTTAAGATATATTGAATATATTAAAATATATAACATTAAATTTCAATGGTTGGAGTGTGGTGAGGGACTCCTTTGATTGGACGCTTCCAGTTGTAACAGATCTTGTAACTGCAGCCAATTTTGCTTGCAGTTCTAATTACAAGATTTGGGCACCTTTTTACAATTCAAATATGGCCTACAGTTGCAGTTGGGTCCTTTTTTCTTGGATACCTGCAATTGTGGCATTTACAACTACCATCTGCCCACATGTAGGCAAACAAAACCCTTGGATGATTTTAATTGGACCTATGAGTAGTAGATCAAGAGTGCATACATGCAACACGTGCATTTTTCCCTACATTTTGGTAAGAACTTATCAATAGATAAGCATAGTTATGTTCTTTCCTCAAACTAGTGTTGTAGCTTCTCTCTCTAACCTTTTCCAGATAGAGGAGCTCTTGGATCCCCCCCCTCCTTCACTCCTGATAGGTTGACTCAGTCCACTAACTGCA
>QRFJ01000359.1:627444-762444 GCA_006176705.1 Cocos nucifera | reverse complement strand
CCATGTCTTAGCTTTAGTTAATTTAAAGGATTCAACTTATCATTTCCCATCCATGCAGTATGGGCATCCAAACCTACCCACCAGACAATCCTCCACCCCCAACCTAACCCACCATGTGGCTATAACCCGTTTAAGTAGCATTTTTCTATCTGATAATATGCAGTGCTTTATTTAATCCAAATATTGCATCCCAATGCAAGATATTAAGATGTCATTTCCCAAACTATAGCTTGAGAAAATAACCAGCAGATTCTTGTTCCATTTTCTGAATAATTTTTTCAAGAAGCCAGATCAGTTCTACATATCCTCCAACATGGAGAATACTAATTTGCTAGACTTTAATCATAACAAACTTTTTTCTTTTTGATCAGTAAACAATACATTAAATGCCAAAGAAAGTAACTTCAAAAAAGTAAATGGAAGAGACTGTAAATTTTCTCACCTCACGCAGGGCTTTCGAAAGATCCTCCATTGTCAAGACAAGACGCTTATCCTGTAACACAAAGTTCCGTGTTCTTTGTATACCTTTCAATAAAAATGAAATGCTAAAATTAAGAAGCAAAGTTTGCACCTTGGGTTGCTTGCTCTTATCCTTAACTGGTGCTGCTTGCCTTGCCTTGCAATGCCTATTTCATAAAAGTAAAAAATGAATGAAAATGAAATTATTAATAAAGTTTCTGTCCAATCAGAAAAGTTGAAAATCCTAGAAAGTATACGATTTGGAAACTTGAAAGGTCTTGCCTAAAAAATCACCTTAATGGAAAGCCTTCTTTCAACCCTGCTGGACTTTCAAATAATTGTTTCTATAATAATGTATGAAAGACAACAGTAGGCCCTAAAAGAGCCATACCTTCCCTGGGTCCTTGAAGAAAATTAGAAAACAATTCATCAAGTTAACCAGGATGATGCTTTTGACTCTGTCTCATTCATGGGACAAATATGGCATATTTGGGCAAGCAGCTTTGGAATGACCAAGGATGGTTGAATCCTTGGAGAGGATAATATTAAGGTCTATCATAAAGGGTTGTGAGAGGGGGTTCTTTTTTCACTGTGACATGGCTGTTATGCATTATGAATTGAATATTAAACTTTAGCACATCAATAAGGGAGAAGAACAACCAAAAGGAAATGTATTGACCAAGTCACAAGGTATTAAAAATCAATCATGATCTGCAGCAACTATCTACAACACTAGAAAATCTGTTAGTAGTTTATGTAAGAATTAATAGGTGTGCAAGGACTCACTTCGCTGCTACATCTGTTTTATCATAATTGTGATGAATGCATCTTCATACTGTCCTTAGCATCTTACAAATATTTTCAATGAGTTACTTTTATTAGTTAACTTGTTATTTTAATTTCTTTTATTAACATCACAAGTTGGGTTATCACCAGTAAAAAGTGTAGTTGGATGATAAGTTCATGTTGGAAGCTTAGTCTAGTAGCAGGAATCTTCTGTTTAAGATGGCACACCCACTTCCAAATCTCCCCAGAAACTGATCCCCACACCCACTTCCTACACATTTTTTCATTATTTTCTTTTAAAGGACCTACTTCCTTGTACCTCCACCAGAACCACTTCTGGTAACCAAAGTTAGTTTGAAGTTTGCTTGTTGCTAGTACACCAAAGGTACTTTTTAACAGCAAAAAGATTGAGATTTAGGAACCTCGAGATAAACCATAGATAGGTGAGATAAGGCCTGATGATTGTGGCTATGCTATTATAATTACGGCTAAACACTACTATAGTTAGGTTCAAGGTTGATACCTCTCGGTATCGGACCCTGTACTGGTAAAATCCCATTGTAGTGTTGGTATGTCGTATGGTACAATATGTTTGTTTCGGTACATGATGGTTTGGCATACCGGTGCGTTATCAGTAGCTACAATATGGAGTGTACTGGGCGGTTCGGCCTGGTACGTAATTCCATGGTTAGGTTGCTTACTTTAAGGCCCAGTTTGGATGCCAGAATCCATTATCCCACTGATACGGGATGATGATGGAGGTTCTAGTTTAAACAGATGAAAAAAATAGCTGCGAGAGAGAATCACACAGCCCACTGGTTTCCCCTCATCCTGATCTCTCAGGGATTAATGATTCCAGTCCAGAGGTTATTTAACTAAGAAAAAATAGGATGACTCATGCAAATGGTGCCCCAATTCCATCCAACGCCTACCTACCAACTTCCCTTTCCAACAGAAATTTTCAATGATGACAACCTTGCACTAATAAGGTGATAACATACTCTAGCATCCAAACAGGCTTTTAAGCGTTTGGCATATGCTGGGAGCAAAAGACAGCAATTAAAAAGCAAAACAGAAGCTAAAATTCAGCAAGATCGAAACAGGAACACAAACAATAGATTTTTGGATTTGTAAATCATTAACTCCTGAAACAAGAACAAGATGGGAATCCAACTGACTATTTATACTAGGGTACAGCAGCTCTCTAATCTCAGCCCTTAATGACAAGTAACCCCCATCTAATCCTAGCCATCCGAACTTATTAAAAAGTCATATGACTACTTAATATAAACTAAAAACATAATTACCAACCATAAACTAAAATAAAGTAACAAAAGAACATATTAAAAATAGCTAATTAAGCAAACTTCTTGGATGCTCCTACATCAATATTACTTCTATTTTATTGCAAAGAATGAACCAATACTACAAAACTTGTGTAACAAAAATGATCAAAATAATGCAAAGGACATCTCTTATGAAACCCAGATATCTGACCAACATTCTTGGTCATAGAAATAATCAGGACTATCAAAAATAATCTGATCTGGATGGTCATCAAGCAACCTGGTCAAGATGCATGATGAGTTGCTCAATCTATCCAAGCTAGAGATAGTAGGCACATGCCTTCACTAAATGCGCTAATTGACTATTTATTGGGTTGCTGCATGTTACATGGTCCAACTACATTACTTGATGTATGGGAGTTCACAAACTATCAAAGTGCAACTTTTTGGTGCATACAAGACCAGGTTAAAGAACAAAATGAGTGACCCAAGTTGTAGCATGCCCAGGTACCAGACTGCATATATAGTACGCTCTGTAATGCAGCACATGCTGGATATATATATATATATATATATTGCTATTTGGTTTTATAAAATAACCATATCGATACAGATGAGGATTATCATATATGCTAAAGCCTGCACATGCAAAAGAATAAAAGATAAGGAAGTTGAGAACAAGTTATGCAATGTTGAACAGTAAAATATAAAGGGAACTAGGGAAATCAATAGATTAGACTAGAAAAGAAATTCTAGACAATGACAGCAGCTTTATAAACATAGTTTTAGGCATGAGTACGGAAAAGCTGGCCACTTAGGGAGATTTCACTCAATAAATGGATAGTTCATACCCATGATACCATTGTAAAAAAAGTTCAGAAAAAATAAACATGATGTATTAGAAAAAAGGATCCACATAGTTAGAAAGGAAATATTGTAGATGCATCCTTAATCAGTTGTACAAAGCTAATCATATGATAGGTAGACATATTTTTTTCATCAAATGTGTTGGTCCAAAATACATACCATGAACTTAGCACATTAACATAAACCTAGGTTAGGAAGAATACGAGAAAAACGGATTGATGGCGTAGAGAATTTATGGTCCTAAGAAACTACAATAATTTATATGAAATTATACAAGGAGAGTACTGACAATAAAATACATGATACGTAGTTCACTGGAGCAAAAGAATGCCAGAAATTGGAAAAGACAGAACATACTGAAGAGCATCACTTGCAACCTCCGAAATGAACTTTTGAGCAGCTACAGCCACCAACCTTGTTCTGCCAGAAAACAAAAGTTAAAAAAAAAAATAAAAACTAATGGTGTATAAAAAGTTCTAGCACAAGAAAAGCTTTGACCATGACTGATGAATTATTAAGGAAAACATGCCAGCATCTAGAGAATATACTATAATTGCACCTCCCATAGCATACACAACAAACACGTGTAAACAATAAACATGTGCTGAAATATGAGTAATCAATGTTTATGTCTCCTCAAAAAGGAATCAAGATTTTTGTTTTCTGGCACTTGTGTAAGTTAGCATGGCATGCCCATAAGCTTCCAACTTGCTGGATATTATACGGTCCTCTGATGGTATCTTCGATTAAATTCCCTAAACAGAAAGGAAGCAACATATAACACAAAGCATATTAACGGGTAAACGTTGTGTTTGGTTTTCCCATAGTGATAACATATTAACAAGCAACTTTTAAGGAATAGGAGAGTATGAATGAGTATGGCATTCAACTTTAAATATCCCTTCATATTCAATCTGATCTCCCACTGTTGACACGTATAAGTGAATTTCTGTCACTTTCTAAAGTAATATATCTCAAGCAAAAGAGGTTGTCCAAAAGCAATGGTTTCATCCCTCATCTTGCCCTCTTTTCTTTTGATCTTTCACATGAAATAAATCAAGATCATACTCTAAAATCTGCTCCCCTACTCCACCTCACAAGGACCCCAATTAACACCCCCAAAGTGCTCATCAAATAATTTTGACTTTTAAGAGAGAAATCAAAAGAAAGTTTCACGCTTCCATCAAATCATCCAGCACCATCATCAGTAGCAAATTAGAGGGGAACCAGTCTATATTCTCTCACCTAAAAATTTTATGATTTGCAACAAATTATCCACCGCTTAATTTTCAAGAAGCATCATCTATCCAATATGACCATCCACAATATAAAAACTACTATTTAGCATATAGGATCAATTTCAAGGAAGTCGAACAGCGATTAAACCATCGTCAAGAGCAATCACCGTACAAGAAGCATCAAATCGTCACAATTTTCTAGGATTAGAATCAACACTTTAAAATCCAAAGAAAGTTTCAAGTATTTGCCAAATTCTCTAGATTAGGATCAAAATAACAAGGCATCGGGGCGATGACAGGGACGAAGTGGGGAGAGGGGGTGATTGAAGAAGGGGAGAAGAGGAGGAAAAAAAAGTAAGGAGAGGGGGAGAGAATACCTACAGTCGTAAGTCGGGGCAGTGGAAGCCGCTCCTGGAGAGGTAGTGCTCCACCAGCTCGTCCGGAATCTGCATCTCTCACCCACACCACCGAAATCAATAAGAAATCAAGATCGAGACAGAAAAAGATAGGAAGGGTTTCAGTTATACTCCGACGAGACATACGGTGGGGGTGTAATCCATGAGGGAAGCGAGGAATTCCGTGAGAGCGGAGTCGTCGTCGTGCCTCCCTTCGCCCAACGATGAGTTCATGTCGCCTCCCCGCCCGTCTCTCCGGCAACGGAATCTTTGAGATGTTCCGCCCGCACGCCCCCTTACGGTCACGGGCTGCGGCCCTCCAGTCCCTGCTTACATAGCCGGCCGACCAGATTCGTTAGCGCGTGCGATGCACGCGGCATAGCGATGGACGGCTGTGATGCCATCTTACGTGATGAATTCTTTGTCCATCAATCATGAATGATATACGAGCACTTATTTTTTTCTCTTTTCCTTAAAAGATTGAAATATAAATCCGGCAAGAGGTAACTCTGTATGGTTTGGAAGAGTACCCGTCTTATTGCGTTACAAAAGCAGAGACCAGCCTGGTTCATGAATGCAAATTGTTGATTCAAGAGCAGGGAATGCTTAGCTCATGAGATGGTTGGATCCATTGAATCGACGCATCGTAACTTAGGAAGACATACAAGCGAAGAATTACTAAGGTATGCAGCAGATAACCATGACCCAATCCAGATGTTTGACATGAGTCATGGAGTGTTCATTTGCTTGTAAGATGTTTGACATCTTCTGAACTGCTGCTCTCAGGTATGAACGTGCCACGTTAACCGTGAGAAATTGATCTAATAGAGAAGATCTCCAGCAAATGGCTGTGTTGGGGATAAATTTCGCTCCTGCCGAAGCCCGGCCCAACGCTCAGCCCAATGTAACCAGTAGCCGCTGAAGAGCTTCAGTGCCAGGCGCCAGGCCGAGCCCCTAACACGGCCGAACTGCCTAGAGGCGGAACTCCCCTGCACTAAGGTCCGGGCCGAACTGCCTAGAGGCCGAATCAGCGAACCCTGGCCGAACTCCTTCGGACTCCCCACGGCCGAACTCCTTCGGACCGACCCCAGGCGAGCCCGTGCAGCCGAACTCCTTCGGACTGCCCACAGCCGAACCCCATCGGACTCCCCACGGCCGAACTCCTTCGGACCGACCTCAGGCGAGCCCGTACAGCCGAACTCCTTCGGACTGCCCACAGCCGAACTCCTTCGGACCGACCCCAGGCGAGCCCGTGCAGCCGAACTCCTTCGGACTGCCCACGACCGAACCCCTCAGCGAGCCCTGGCCGAACCAACTAGCAATCGAAGTCCTTCAACTGGCCAGCCGAGCCTCTTCGGGCCTCTCAGCGGTCGAACTCCTCGGCAACCGTCCCGCGGCCGAACTCTACAGATGGCCGACCCTTCAGCCAGACGAACTTCCCCAGCCTCCCCCTCGGCCGAACTCTGTTACAAGTCCGGACTCCATTGGACGAACTGTCGCCTGCAGCAAGACCGGACGGCGCCTTCCTCTCCGTACCGGACTCCATGCGGCCGACGACTCGCCAGTATGGCTCCCACGATCTACCGGACGACGCCTTCCTCTCCGTACCGGACTCCATGCGGCCCACGGTTCGCCGGTATGGCTCCCACGATCTATCGGACGACGCCTTCCTCTCCGTACCGGACTCCATGCGGCCCACGACTCGCCGGTATGGCTCCCACGATCTACCGGACGATGCCTTCTTCTCCGTACCAAACTCCATGCTGCCCGACGACTCTCTGCCAGACGGCACAGCCGTCACCATCAACTAAGCTCCGCTATAAAAGGACCCCTCCCGACATACTAAGGCTAAGCTCTCTGAACTCTCGACTCGCTCTCCTCCTCACATCTAAGCTCCGGAACTCGTTCCGAGCACTCCATTACTGTTGGTCGGAAGCTAACTTGACCGTCGGAGGGTCCTGCCGGAGCCACCACTCCACCGGTTCCGGACGGGACTTCGTTTTGCAGGTCCCCGGTGGCGCCCAGCGGCCTCGATTGCGGCGACCTCCGGCGGCGACGAATTTCTGCACCAACAGATTGGCGCTAGAGGAAGGGCTTGAACCTTCGAGGTTCCCTTGTTCTTAAAGGAGTGCTCGGCAACGATTTCCTTCCCCTGCTCCGGATCTCTCTTCTCCCTCTTCAGTATTCCTTTTCTGGAAAGAAAAATGCCCCCCAGAAGAGCCTCGACCCGGAGGTCGGCAACCTCCGCGGCCCGATCCCGTTCGGGTCCGTCCGCTCCCACTCCGGCCCCGGCGACACGGGCCCGCTCCGTACCCGCGGTGGATGCGGAGCGGTTCGACCTGCTTGCCCAGCAGGTCCGCGATCTTACGGAGGCGGTGCGGGCGGTGCAGGCCACGCATTCGCAAGGTCCGGCGCCCACTCGACCGGCGCGGGGTTCCCCGGAGCCCGAAAACCCAGTCCAGGAGCGACCGATGCGGGCTACCCGACCTCCGGCCCTCGGGAGAGAAGGGCAGCCGGCAAGGAGCCCCCGCTCGGACCGCGGCTCGACCCAGGGAGAGGCTTCACACCTGTTCCGCGAGAAGACTTTGGGGGTTAAGGATCGCGAAGACTTCCTGGATCAAAGGCTCTTGGAGATGGGACGACGCATAGAAGAACTTCGTCATACTCCTTCCTCCCGCGGTAACGATATTTGCACTGATCCTCCCTTCTCACAGAAAATCATATGCAGGAACAGGTGCCGCCGAACTTCAAGCTCCCGCATTTTGAAAGCTACGATGGGACCACCGACCCGATCGACCATTTGGAGGCTTTCAGGACTACGATGTTGCTCCATGGCGCGCCTGATGCCATCTTGTGTCGGGCTTTCCCCTCTACCCTCAAAGGAGCGGCCAGGAATTGGTACTCGGCGCTTAAGCCGGGCACCATCCTATCATTTGACCAAATGAGTCAACAATTCGCGGCCCACTTTGTCAGCAGCAAGCGGCCGCGCAGAGGCTCGGATTCCTTGTTGACCATCAGGCAAAAAGAGGGGGAGCCCATCCGGGCTTACGTCACCCGGTTCAACGCTGCCGCGCTGGAAGTCCGGAACCTGGACCAATCGGTTGCTATGGCCGCGCTCAAGGGCGGCCTTCAGAAGAACGACCTGTTGTTCTCCCTGGAAAAGAAATATCCCAGGGATTTCGCTGACATGCTAGCTCGGGCGGAAAGCTATGCCCGGGCAGAGGAGGCTTTTGAGGCCAAGGATAATGAGGCTCGCGACAAGCGACGAGTAGGCAGAGCGGGAAGGCCCGCCGAAGAAAGAAAGCGCACCGAAGCTTGGCCGCGCTCCCGAACTCCCCCTGGTCGCGGGCGAGCCCGGACTCCACCTCAGGCTCGGGGGCGGGAAGCCACCGACGGAAGGGCACACCGAAGTCCCCCCCGACGCCGAAGTTCCCCCCGGCGCCGAGGTTCTCCCCCGCGACGAGGTTCGTCTCCGCGCCAAGGTTCTCCCCTCCGGCGGCGTTTTCACAGCTACGCCCCTCTCAACGCCCCGAAGGCTCAAGTGCTGTTGGAGATCAAGGGAAGACTTCCGGAGCCGGAGAGAATGCGCTCCCATCCCAGAAGACGCAACCCCAACAAGTTCTGCCTTTACCACCGTGACCACGGTCACGATACCGAGGAGTGCGTCCAGCTCCAGGATGAAATCGAGGAGCTGGTCCGGCGGGGCAGGCTCGGCCGATTCCTGCAAAGACAACCTAAAGAGCGGGAAGATCGGCCGAGAATGTTGCCGCCGGATGGGGAGGATCGGCAGGAGGATCGGCCGCCTCTCGGCGTCATTAACACCGTCTCGGGAGGACCGCAGCGGGGAAAGACCGACGAATCCGAGGGACCGGCGAAGAGGCAGAGGACCTCGGAGCCCGTGACCTTCACCGAGGCAGACGCCCAAGGGATCCGATTTCCACATAACGACGCGGTTGTAATCTCTTTAAACGTCGCTGATTATGATGTACGCCGCATTTTGGTGGATAATGGAAGTTCGGCGGACATATTGTTTTATGATGCCTTCTTAAAAATGTCCCTACCTGACACCCGCTTAGGGCCTGTAGATTCCCCCCTGGTAGGATTTGCCGGGCACGCCGTTCCGGTCGAAGGCATGGTGACTTTGGCGGTGACGGCGGGCCAATCCCCAAAATTGGCCAAGGCGCGGATCGACTTTCTGGTCGTGAAGACCTCGTCCGCCTATAATGCAATCCTTGGGCGACCCGGCCTAAACGCACTACGGGCGGTTGTGTCAACCTACTACTTAAAGATGAAATTCCCGACGAGCCACGGAGTCGGCGAGGTCAGAGGAGACCAGGCCCTGGCAAAGTACTGCTACTCGGTTGCCCTGCGCAGGGGAGACCGGCCCGACCTTTACCTTGTTGATGGACTGGACGTCCGCGACGACCTCACTGAAGAACGGGGCGAACCTGCGGAAGACCTCATCCCTGTGTCCTTACACGACGGAGACCCGGGGCATGAGGTGCGGATCGGCTCCAACTTGGCGGCCGAGGTTAGAAGACAGCTCATCGCTTTCCTCAGAAGGAATGCGGACGTCTTCGCCTGGGCCCCAGCGGATGTACCAGGGATCGACGCCGATGTTATAGAGCATCGGCTGGCCATCGACCCAAGGCACTGACCCATCAGAGAAAAGTTGCGCCACCAAGCCCCAGAGAGACAGAAGGCGGTAGCCGAAGAAGTGGATAAGCTCCTCGAAGCCGGACTCATCCGGGAGGTCAACTATCCAACCTGGGTCTCGAACGTGGTCCTCGTCAAAAAAGCAAACAACAAATGGAGGATGTGCGTCGACTTCAAGAAGCTGAACAAAGCCTGCCCAAAGGACAGCTACCCCCTGCCGAGGATCGATCAGCTGGTGGACGCTACCTCGGGCCACGAGCTCCTCACTTTTATGGACGCATTTTCTGGTTATAACCAGATACGCATGGCGCCCGAAGATGAAGAAAAGACCACCTTTATTACTGACCGAGGCCTCTACTGTTACAGGGTCATGCCTTTCGGACTCAAGAATGCAGGAGCCACCTACCAGCGCTTGGTCAATAAGGTCTTCAAGGGGCAGATCGGCCGCAACATGGAGGTGTACATGGACGACATGCTAGTCAAAAGCCGAGCCTCGACGGACCACCTCGCCGACCTTGAAGAAACCTTCGGTGCGCTTAGGAGGCACAAGATGAAGTTGAACCCGACCAAATGCGCCTTCGGCGTGACCTCCGGAAAATTCCTAGGATTCATGGTGTCGAGATGCGGAATCGAGGCAAATCCCGAGAAAATCCGAGCCATCCAGGAGATGACTGCCCCGAAAATAATTAAGGAAGTTCAGCGCCTGGCTGGGAAGGTGGCGTCCCTGAACCGCTTTGTCTCGAGGTCGGCCGAGCGGTGCCTGCCTTTCTTCCAGGTCCTCAGGCGATCGAAAGATTTTTGCTGGACAGCGGAGTGCAAACAGGCATTCGAGGAGCTTAAAAACTACCTCGGCGCGCCCCCGCTGCTGGCAAAGCCCGAACCTGGAGAAGGGCTGCTCCTATACCTAGCTGTCTCTCCAATGGCCCTGGCGGCTGTCCTGGTCAGGGAAGATGCGAAGGCGCAACAACCAGTCTACTATGTGAGCCGAGCCTTGAGGGACGCGGAGACCAGGTACTCCAAGTTAGAAAAACTAATTTACTGTCTTCTGATCGCAGCCAGGAGGCTCCGACCTTACTTTCAGGAGCATACCATAACGGTCCTCACGGACCAACCAATAAGAACCGTCCTCCACCGAGCAGATGCTTCAGGAAGAATCGCCAAATGGGCGATCGAGCTCACGGAGTTCGACATCAATTACCGGCCCAGGCCATCGATCAAGGCTCAGATACTGGCGGACTTCGTGCTGGAATGCACCGCACCAGTTGAAGCCGAACTTGAATCGAGCGAGACTATCATCGGAGGGAGACCAGGCCCCAACGAAGCTGAGCTGTGGCGGTCGAGCTTCCCTGAAGAAAGGGCCGACCTTCTTGAAGGCGCCTGGGTTCTGCATGTGGATGGCTCATCCAACTCTAGCGGGGCCGGCGCAGGGCTGGTCCTGGTTAGCCCCGAGGGGATCGTCACCGAGTACGCATTGCGCTTCGAGTTTTCCACAACCAACAATGGGGCCGAGTATGAAGCGCTGATAGCCGGGCTGCAGATAGCCAGGGAATTGAAGGTGGGTCGGCTTCAAGTCTATAGCGACTCCCAGTTGGTGGTCGGTCAGGTCGGCGGCAGCTACGAGGCGTGGGAGGAAAGCATGGTGATGTACCTCGGGAAGGTGAAGAACTTAATACCAGCCTTCGACAGCTTCGACATTCGGCACATCCCAAGGACCGGGAATACAAGGGCCGACCTCCTCTCCAAGTTGGCCACCTCTGCCCCGGCCGAACTACCAAAAGAAGTGTTTCTGGAAACTCTGAAGTGCCCGACCACCGAGGAACCTCAGGCCGTCCTGCGGACGGACTTCGAGCCCAGCTGGATCGACCCGCTGATCGCCTACCTCGAAGAAGGGATCCTTCCCCACGACCGGAGAGAAGCTCGGAAGCTCAGGAGTCAAGCCTCCCGCTACGTCTTGTACGAGGGCAGGTTATATAAAAGGTCATACTCCCTCCCGTTGCTGAGGTGCCTCCGACCCTCTGAGGCCTGCATCGCGCTACAGGATGTCCACGAAGGACTTTGCGGAAGTCACGCGGGAGCCAGATCCCTATCGCAAAGACTACTTCGGCAAGGGTACTACTGGCCAACCCTACTTCGTGATGCCACGGAATACGTGAAGAGATGTGACCGCTGCCAGAAGAACGCCAGCGTGCAAAGGCAGCCGGCATCCGAACTCACTCCGCTCACTGCACCCTGGCCCTTCGCTCAGTGGGGGATGGACATCCTCGGCCCCTTCCCAACGGCGTCCGGACAACGGAAGTTCCTCCTGATCGCGATTGACTACTTTACCAAGTGGGTCGAGGCGGAACCGCTAGCGAAGATCACCGAGGCCAAGGTGCAGGACTTCGTCTGGAAGACGCTGATCTGCCGGTTCGGCCTGCCCCGAGCCCTCATAACCGATAATGGGTGACAGTTCGCTGGAGCCCGGTTTGCCGAGTTCTGCGAAGGACTGAACGTCTCCCACCACTTCACATCGATGGCTCATCCGCAAGCTAATGGGGAAGCCGAAGTGACCAATCGGACCCTGCTGCAAGGCCTCAAGACGAGGCTCGACAGGGCAAAGGGGGCCTGGGCAGACGAACTCTACCACATCCTCTGGGCATACCGAACAACGCAGAGGGTACCCACCGGCGAGACGCCCTTCGCCCTGGCCTTCGGCACCGAGGCAGTCATCCCGATCGAGCTCAAACTTCCATCTGCTCGAATCGTGGGCTTCAACGAGCAACTCAACCCCCAGGACCTCAGAGCCAACCTCGACCTCCTAGAAGAAAAGAGGGAAGTGGCCCGCATCCGGATGGCCACCTACCAACGGAAGGTGGCTCGGTATTACAATTCCAGAGTCAAAAATAAGGCGTTCAGAGTTGGGGATTTGGTGCTCCGACGAGCAGCCGTCTCTCGGCCCCAGAGTCAAGGGAAGCTCGTCCCAAATTGGGAAGGCCCGTACGAAGTGGTAGAGGTCGTCCGACCTGGAACCTATCGCCTAAAGGAGCTCGGAGGACTAACGCTTCCCCGACCTTGGAACTCGGAAAACCTGAGAATGTACCACCAATAGTTTCCCTCAATAAAATCATTTTTGGATGCGAAATCTATGCGATGACAGGAAAGAAGCAGTCAGCCGCGTTAGGAACAGGAGGAGAACCTCGTCCTAGCGTGAGCAAAGTCGAAGGCCCCGTCCACAAAGGACGGGATGGGGGGAGAAGCGAGGACGACGGTCCTCATGTGCCCCCACAGCCGGCTAGGAACAGGAGGAGAACCTCGTCCTAGCGTGAGCAAAGTCGAAGGCCCCGTCCACAAAGGACGGGATGGGGGGAGAAGCGAGGACGACGGTCCTCATGTGCCCCCACAGTCCGGCTAGGAACAGGAGGAGAACCTCGTCCTAGCGTGAGCAAAGTCGAAGGCCCCGTCCACAAAGGACGGGATGGGGGGAGAAGCGAGGACGACGGTCCTCATGTGCCCCCACAGCCGGCTAGGAACAGGAGGAGAACCTCGTCCTAGCGTGAGCAAAGTCGAAGGCCCCGTCCACAAAGGACGGGATGGGGGGAGAAGCGAGGACGACGGTCCTCATGTGCCCCCACAGCCGGCTAGGAACAGGAGGAGAACCTCGTCCTAGCGTGAGCAAAGTCGAAGGCCCCGTCCACAAAGGACGGGATGGGGGGAGAAGCGAGGACGACGGTCCTCATGTGCCCCCACAGCCGGCTAGGAACAGGAGGAGAACCTCGTCCTAGCGTGAGCAAAGTCGAAGGCCCCGTCCACAAAGGACGGGATGGGGGGAGAAGCGAGGACGACGGTCCTCATGTGCCCCCACAGCCGGCTAGGAACAGGAGGAGAACCTCGTCCTAGCGTGAGCAAAGTCGAAGACCCCGTTCACGAAGGACGGGATGGGGGGAGAAGCTCGGACGACGGTCCGGATGTGCCCCCATAGCCCGTTAGGAACAAGAGGAGAACCTCGTCCTAACGTGAGCAAGGTTCAAGGCCTAGCCACAGAGTCTACGGCAAGCTTCACTACAGAAGACGAGGTCTCCTTCGGACCTCAGCTTCAACTTCGGTGTCAGCATCAGCGGGAGACGGGATCTCCCCCAAGCGATCATAACCTTGACTGCAAAAGAGGAGGTCTCCCCCGAATCGACTTCGGTTGATGAAGGCAATGTCAACTCCGACCCTGACCATGGGGGGCGACATTGACTCCGGCCTCAACGTCGGCTTCACCAATTTTGGCTGGAAACGAGTCCCACTTCAACTCCAAACATCGACTGGGGATGAAACCTCCCCCAAGCCTCAGCTTCAACTTCAGCGTCAATATTGGCTGGAGATGAGACCTCCCCCGAGCTTCAGCTGCAACCAATGCGGAGCCTGGAAGAAGACTTCGGCAGTCGCCTGTTTTGGTACTCCCTTCCTTCAATTTTTGAACTCGAACTCGGGAGTGGGGGGGCTACTGTTGGGGATAAATCCCGC
This sequence comes from Cocos nucifera, assembly GCA_006176705.1. NCBI lineage: Eukaryota > Viridiplantae > Streptophyta > Magnoliopsida > Arecales > Arecaceae > Cocos > Cocos nucifera. The sequence goes on along the minus strand of QRFJ01000359.1, from coordinate 748,269 downwards.
TCCTGCCGAAGCCCGGCCCAACGCTCAGCCCAATGTAACCAGTAGCCGCTGAAGAGCTTCAGTGCCAGGCGCCAGGCCGAGCCCCTAACATGACCGAACTGCCTAGAGGCCGAACTCCCCTGCACCAAGGTCCGGGCCGAACTGCCTAGAGGCCGAATCAGCGAACCCTGGCCGAACTCCTTCGGACTCCCCACGGCCGAACTCCTTCGGACCGACCCCAGGCGAGCCCGTGCAGCCGAACTCCTTCGGACTGCCCACAGTCGAACCCCATCGGACTCCCCACGGCCGAACTCCTTCGGACCGACCTCAGGCGAGCCCGTGCAGCCGAACTCCTTCGGACTGCCCACAGCCGAACTCCTTCGGACCGACCCCAGGCGAGCCCGTGCAGCCGAACTCCTTCGAACTGCCCACGACCGAACCCCTCAGCGAGCCCTGGCCGAACCAACTAGCAACCGAAGTCCTTCAACTGGCCAGCCGAGCCTCTTCGGGCCTCTCAGCGGTCGAACTCCTCGGCAACCGTCCCGCGGCCGAACTCTACAGATGGCCGACCCTTCAGCCAGACGAACTTCCCCAGCCTCCCCCTCGGCCGAACTCTGTTACAAGTCCGAACTCCATTGGACGAACTGTCGCCTGCAGCAAGACCGGACGGCGCCTTCCTCTCCGTACCGGACTCCATGCGGCCGACGACTCGCCAGTATGGCTCCCACGATCTACCGGACGACGCCTTCCTCTCCGTATCGGACTCCATGCGGCCCACGGTTCGTCGGTATGGCTCCCACGATCTACCGGACGACGCCTTCCTCTCCGTACCGGACTCCATGCGGCCCACGACTCGCCGGTATGGCTCCCACGATCTACCGGACGACGCCTTCTTCTCCGTACCAAACTCCATGCTGTCCGACGACTCTCTGCCAGACGGCACAGCCGTCACCATCAACTAAGCTCCGCTATAAAAGGACCCCTCCCGACATACTAAGGCTAAGCTCTCTGAACTCTCGACTCGCTCTCCTCCTCACATCTAAGCTCCGGAACTCGTTCCGAGCACTCCATTACTGTTGGTCGGAAGCTAACTTGACCGTCGGAGGGTCCTGCCGGAGCCACCACTCCACCGGTTCCGGACGGGACTTCGTTTTGCAGGTCCCCGGCGGCGCCCAGCGGCCTCGATTGCGGCGACCTCCGGCGGCGATGGATTTCTGCACCAACAGGCTGGATTTTCAAAGATGCCAGTTAGATAGCAATGTCAAGTCATGGCTAACTTAGCAAATTCAAACCCCCCAAGGGCATTTGGTATGAGATGATCCACCCAATATCAAGAGTAATATGGATGAAAATAATGAGATCACCGTATTTGATTGCACCATAGTAATTTTACGTGACGGTAATTTCAAACCAATGCCTAGGGCTGAGCAAATAATCGAAACCCGAAGAAATCCGCCCAATTCAACCTAATAAATATCGATTTCGATCAATTGAAAGATATAAATTGGATAAAATTAGATTAAAATTTATAAAAAATTGGTTATTTACTATCGAATCAATTTCTGCACTCTTAACATATAATCTATTCGAATCCAACACAACCCATCCGAACCCGCAAATAAACTTAAATGGGCTAATATTGAACTTAAAATCAATATTGAATCAATATTAAAGTCCAAACCGACACAAACCATCCGAACTTGTTATAAACCGCTTACTTCGATTTCGAATATTTTATACATGATAAATGGTCGACAGTAGGTTAAATTTATTTTAACCTGATTGGACTCGATCGAGTGAAATTTTTCTCTCAACTCAATCGAACCTTACCCGTTCTCAGCTCTACCTCCGCCACTCCTCAAATCACCTCCCAACTCAGTGATAGAATACCCATCCTCGAGATCAAGAATACCAAATTACTCATGGATGGTGATAGAATACCCATCCTCAAGATCAAGAATACCAAATTACTCATGGATGGTGATCTTGGGTGAAAATATAAAGACAAAAATACTCCTAAATCTAGCAAATTATTATCATAAAAATATATTATTAATCATATTATTATTATATTATTATTCAATAATAATTTTAAATTAAAATTAAAATATCTTATTATACTTTATATTTATATAATAAAATTATTTAATATATTACTTCTATTTATTTTATTTTTTAAATCAAAATAAATATTCATATTAATGAATAATATATTATAAATATAAATATGAATATTAATTTTATAATAATAATTAATATATTTTTATCGAATTAATAATTTATAGGACTAATAAATATATTTTTATAAAATCTATTAATTATTAATATATTAATAAATATAATAATATTTTATTTATAATATATTATATATAATTAATAAATATATTTTTATAGAATATATTATGAATAGTTTTAATATGATATAATAAGTGATCTTAGATTTTCATATAATATCAGATATGTTACTTATGGATATCCGAAGATCTTTAATTACTGAACTATGGCCTACTAAACGTAGTAATCTTAAATCACTGGTGATCAAACAGTGATCTTATTTGAGTCACAAAATGCCATATAAAAGATTTTGCTCAAATATTCTTGAAAAGCTTTCTTGGCCTCTTTAATGTGGTTTTGAGCTAGCTCAACAAGGTCTTACATGCTAGTAGCTTCATCATCATGCATTCCCGAGCATTATTTCCGTTCAGCCATGCTAGCAGCAGCATCATCATGCATTCCCGAGCGCTATTTCGGCTTAGCTTGTGATCATGGTGCTTTAGTCACCCTATGTCCAATTTTGTTCATTCTCTGCCCCTTACGCTCGCTTGCCTTCTTCCATTCTTATCGTTATATTTAGCGTCAGGGTGAGTTTGCTTGAGCACTAAATATCCCTATATCACATGACCGGGCATCCAAATGTAATATGCATATCCTGACAAGTAACATGTTATAATACCTACTCATGGTGAGTTTGATCAAACATCCGTGCTATTGGAGTGAATGTGCATGGTTCTATATACATGCGCTGAAATTTCGTTTAAATAATAATAATAATAATAAATAATAAATAATAAATTGAAGAGGTTCCACACGAGTCCGTCTTAAATATTGACCTTAAGTAAGCCAGTATCCAATAATTTTTATCAGGTTGCAGAGGTTTTCCTCAATTTAGCACAGAGTTACCATAAAAGCTACTTTAGCACCTTGCCATGGAAGCTCCATCAGTTTCCGAACACGGTGACCATGAACCATGATTTAAAGCGGACCTCAATGCATCAAAAACAGACAAAAGCTTTAGCGTAACACAACTCTTCAGCCCATTCAGTGCTACCGAGGCAAACCCTCTGCTACATGGCCAGGGTGCATGCTGATAACATTCTCGCACTTTACAAGAGAGATTGATTAGACAGCGAACAAGTTCTACTTCAATGAAACCGACACAGCTCAACTCCCATTATTGAAGGGGAAAAAAAAGTAGTGCAAACTTGCCGATACAGTTTAACCTGGAACACCGAAGAGACATCAAGGTGCAAGACATGTTTTCTCATGCATTGTTAAGCCACAAGTCCATCAAACAACAAAAATATCCATGCCAGCAACCCATAATATTTCAGAGAAGCATAAAGCGAATAGGAAAAAAAAAGAAAGATAAACATTTGAAATTTAGTAAGCAAATGGAAGAGGATAATTACTCATAAGAAACTCCCAGCTGATCACTAACCAGCTTGTGCATTCCTGTTCACAAAGTATTCTCCAACTGCTGTAATTCACTAGTTTCTAGGAACATCAACGAGAGCTTCCATCAAGTTAGGACCGTGGAATCCTTGAAGCCAGTGGTGTTTTATGGTGAGGGAGCCAAATCTCCATAGTTAAAAACCACAAAATGCTTGGTGGGATTAATTCAAGCTTATCTTCGTACTGTGTTCCCACCACACGGTGCTTCATAGCCACCTCCTGCTCGAGTTGGAGTCTGCCCTGATCCATAGGTTGGAGGCTGTGCTGATCCATATGGTGATGGCATCTGAGCTGACCCATAGGCGGGTGGTGCAGGTGTTGATCCATAGAGTGCCGCATTGCTGCCAGTAGTAACTGCTGCCTGAGGCACCCCTGCTCCTCGAGAAGCATCATATCCAGATCTTATAGGAGCCTCGTAGCCAGCACCTCTGGGTGCCTCATAGCTGCTGCCTCTAGAAGCATCGTAGCCGGCAACCCTCGATGCATCATAACTTGCATTTTTTGGGCCATCATATGTAGGGCCCCTCGGTGCATCATATCCAGCCTGGGCAGAAGCAGGTCCAGCTGGACCTCCACCATATAAAGCTGCACCGCTTGAAGGCCCACGTCCCTGTATTTCAGTAATTACGGGGCATCTTAAGATTATCCACAAGAGACATATAAAAATAGCATGAATCAATAATGCTTTCTATTTGGTCCATCGATAATTCATGAAGAACTGAAATGAAAAAAGTTATAATTGAAGCCAAATGCAAATACTGTTTTTAAGCAAGAGCTGCAACTAAAAACAAAATGGTACCACCAAAGTGAAATTCAGAGACAGCCCTTTTACTTATCCTCTATGAACAAGGGAAAAATTAGCAATGCCCATTTATTCAGCATACACTGCCTACTGGAAAGCTTCTCAATATTTTGAGGTAGCACCTTATTAATTAAAATTTTCTAAAGCAGTGCTTCGTCAGAATCTTCTTAATAGACAAAATTAAATGCTACTGTTTTTTTTGGTACAAAAATGCCTACAGTGTAATGTCGTCAGAATCAATGACCGTTGGTTGCCTGCAGCAAAAAAGACTCTGTGTGCATGAGCGCACAAGCACTTAGTTGATATGCGAATTGAAATTAGATAGGACAGTTAATAAGTCAGTACATTAGAATACATTATATTGTCAGGCAAATGATCTTGAAATGTGGGGCGTGCAGATGAAAATTATCTCAGTCAATTATTAAACAGTAATTGGACGAACTTCACCAAAACAAAGTGAAGATGATTCCCACCTGCAGAACTCTGTAACCTTCCTCATAAGCATTTTGTCCACCAGAATGATGCCCAGATGAATCATTTTCCCTGTGTGCAGCACTGGTACCAAATGGCCCCCCTGCAACACATTACAAGAGCCATATGAAAACCTTAATATCCACTAGTGGCTGTAAGTTAAAAAGTGACTGCATGCAGAAAGGCAGGCAGGCAATTATGCGTATATGCATACCTAAAGCACTGGCACCACTTCTATCAAGGTTAGTAGCATTCGTCAATTCAGCACGCAGTTTCTCCACCTCCCTAACCATGGAAATGTAGTTCCTCTCCATTACCTGAAGAGACTCATAGTGGTCGATGCGCAGTTTCCTTTCATAATCATATGTAGCTCTGCAATGGAAAAGCATGAAACGATCTAAAACATTTAGATTTCACTCCAAAAAAAAAAATGCAAGTTTGCTAAAAAAATAAACTTAGAACAGAGATTATGACCTGCAATGTTGATATTCTTGTCTAAGAGCATCCAGTTCAGACATCAGTGCAGGGATTTGCTGAAGATCCCCATAGCTCCTCTGCAGATCCTGGGTCAGCTGTTGCATGTTTGAAATGAGTTCCTCTCTCAATGCGATCAAGCTTTGGGCTTCTGCACGAGCCTGTTGCAACTCCACTTTAATAGGCTCAGCAGCTTTCAAGTCAGCTTCCATCTTTGCTATCTTGTCTTTGAGACCTCTCAACTGTTGCCCTTGCTCAGCATTGACAGCACCACTATGGGTCTGCAATCTCTGCAAATCTTGTTGGGCAGCAGCTAGTTGTTGCCTCAGAGTGGAATGTGTTGCTGCAAGCCTTTGGTTCTCTGTTGCAAGCCTTTGTATCTCCACATGCTGATGAGTAAGCTTCTGCTCCATAATTTCTGGAGGCAACACATCAAAAGGAAAGGCACCAGGTGGAGGGTGGATGCCTGGACCAAATGGCTCAGGGTGCAGCATGCCAGGGACAGGAACAGTCCGCCGTAAATGAGGCGGTAGACGGCCTTTGCTTGCCATCACAGCCGACAGAATCCTGTCTGCAAATGATGGAATAACAGAAAATTGTCAGGCTAGGGGATATCATTAGATTAATAAATTTACATAATACATAAAAGAAAAGATGTCAAAATGTGCCCCAAAGACAGGAAAAAGATGATCACAACGTTATTAATCATAATGCAGGAGACAACTGTGGGCTTAGTATATCTTCCGTCATCATCTCACTCATACCACAATCCAACATTCAGATGACAGGCAAAACACAAAAAATGTAGCATATAAGGGAGCTAAATTCCAAAGTGGAATTTGTTGCAGTCTCAAGTCAAGCAGCATATTTTAGACATAACAATAGCCAACCAATATCAAAGAGATAAGTGGATTAGGTTTGCTGCTAGTTGTTACTAGATATTTACTCCTCGAACTCGCTATTGCTTATATCCGGGGAACAATTTATCTTCCTTGCAAAAATTCAACAATCTGCATCTAATGAGGGAGCGAGTGCCATGAACCATTTTCTGCATCTTTTAGCATAAGAAAAGATAAACAGCAAGGATACCACTAAAATCTTCCAAGTACCACAAAACAACCCAACATAATCAAGCTTGCCTCTTCTCCTGGCAAGGATGCATTAGACAATTCCTTTAGCAAGAGTGTTGTAAAGAATGCTATAAGTTTTAGAGGGCAAAATCATCCCAGGCCACTGCCGCAAAGAAGCAAAAACAATGCTGCCACTTAACATGGAATGCCTCTAGTTATTATCGAAGATGAACACATCTAAATATGTAAATGAAGCAAGAAATGCAGATAAATGGAAAGCAAAGGGAAATAACAAAAGAGAAAAGACAAATTTTACTTATTAGCATTGATTTTTTTTTTCTCAATATGAAAAGGAAAGTTAAACAAAGACAGCAATCACTTGGAAAGGGAAGGAGTAAATACAAAACAATTAAGATAATTGGTTGGAGGCATTCCTTCTAGCAACACCCCAACCCCCCCTCCCCAAAAAAAAGAAAAAAAAAGCCCAAAAAAAAAAAACTGTGTTCATTTTTCAATTTCATATGCACTTTGATCTTGTGGATCAAAAAGCCAGTAGAAGTAAGACATTCACCAAACCACGAGCATCTATTTATAGAGACTATAATAACTGTTGATATACAAAATGAGACAAATGACTCGATCATTAGGAGATCGACATCAATCATCAAAATCTTTGGAAACACCCATACCACCCTGAACAAAGCAAAGAATAAATTCCAAATCTGGAAGTAAAACATGCAATAAGAAATGGATGACGAACTACATCACAATTTCAATGTAATTACCCACCACAAGTCATGGAACATAAGTCTTAAGAGCCTCCAAAAGGCACAATGGCCAATAAGTAAAGGAGGAATCCACACTGCAGACCTGAAATTAGACTCCTCCAGTAACTATAAACCTAGGGACCACAGTTGCATGTTTAGCATTTAAGAAAAAAAAAACAGAAAATTCCGCAAAAGTTTGGAAACGATCTAGATAGCAGAAGGTTCAAAGTAAATCAACAGAAATAAAGAATATAAGATTACAGAATAATTTACATGTTTATGAACATAAAACCAGCATGAAAGAGGCAAGAACAGTAAATAAGCCAAAATTAACAGCACTAGCATCAGAGAATAGCAACATCTATACATGATTTGTATAGTTTTTTTTTATATTATTAGTGATTCGTGAATGATTCATTGGTAAATCATAAAACTTGTGAACAACTGGGCAATTCTCTAGTAATCTGTATACTGAGAATAAATTCAGATTTTTCAATTATTTGGAGAATGTTGTTAGCCTGGTATGGACAATATTTAACCCTCTTTGCCTTTTGTATCATCCATCTTCAGTTTTTTGAATTTAAAAAAAAAAAATCATCAAGGATTCTTTCGTTCATATCCTCTCATTTACACATTTGCAACATGTACGAAGCATAGTATACCAGACCACCACCAAGTGCTCTACCTCTCGAAGTAATTTAGCAATCCCATCTTGTTTCGCATGAGCAGAGCGCGCGCGCACACAAAGAGAGAGAGAGAGAGAGAGGCAGAAGTCTTACACAGGAGAAAACTACAAAACATATTGCTCCAAAATACCGTATGCAGCTTCCAATTTCCACTTTATATTTAGTGGCCCATAAGAAGCCCGCCAACAGAACTCACATTCTGTGATACCCAATGCTTACCAGAACTGTGATGTATGTGGATTAAAGAACCTTACCCAGGCTCAACAAATGGATCGTGTCCCCTCTGTTTATACTTATTTCATGCAAAAAGTTTCTTATGATTGACTCAAGTTTTCTCCCTCTTTAGCTAGAATCCCAGAAACAGATATTGAGATTAAGAATACCTGAGGGATAACAAGTTAGCCACTAAGATTCTCCCATCCAACAAGTCAGCTTTGATGTCCATGCACTGATACAACCCAAAACATGGTTGGTAGCCGGCAACTTAGTTCCATTACGGTCGCTTTCATCCCTTTTTCCCTCCTCTTCAATTGTACACATGGTTTTCACTCTGGCCAAGGTCATCGGTATTAAGGGGAACCCCCAACCACAAGATGATATACAGCCATATATGAAATATTAGCACATAATATCTTGGCAAATAAAAACCTAAAAATTCCGAGACATCAGTCAGTACAAGACAAACATATCAACTAATACTTCCAATCACCTTTTTGCTTCCTTATATAAGTTTCCTAACTAACTAATTTGAAAATCAATGCACAAACATAGCAGCTAGCCTTGAATTTGGTATATTGGTCAAGATTTTGATATATTGGTATTAAAATGTCAGCTCTAATATTGAAAAAATCTTAGTTCATTCCATGTTTTTTCTAGTTTCACTTTGTCAAGGTAAACCAAGATCTCAGTTCATTTTGGTCTTGGCCACCCATCGGGATGACCGAGACCTCAGTTTTCCAAAACCTTGACTGCACCCCTCCTCTCTTCTCCTCTTTCCCTCTCTCTTTTTTAACCCTCTCCTTCACCCTTCTCCTTCTCTACCTCTTTTCTCTCCTCCCATACAACCAAGAGTGAAGCTCTCGAAACATCTCCTCTTCTTCTAATGATCCTACTTTGATAGGACACAAATGCGAGGATGCACCACAAGCCACAAGACTCTTTTCCCACAATTTAGTGATTTTTCTCATTCTTTCCTTTAGACTCCCTTCTCCTATTCCCTTTATCTAGCATCAACTCTCCACCGTAGCTGCAATTAAAATAAACAGGAGTGATTCGTACGCCCATCTGGAGCATATTTGCTTCTCTCTCAAAATCCTACTTTAAATCATATTGTTTGCCGCATCCAGGTGTTCAAAAACGAAAGCATTTTGATGTTTGTTATAACCAATTAGCCTTATTCCATCAATATGCACTTGGGATTAAATTTTTAATCCTTGCTCACCAATCATTCAAGTAAATATATGCTATGAGAAAACTTTTCCAACAATTGGGCTTTCCTTAGATGTCTTACCCAATCAGCTCGGTAGAAAAGTAGAAAACTGGAGAACATAGATTTCCTCCACGATCGCTCTTACGATCCCAAATCATTGCATCTCACTTCTTCTTCTTCTTTTTTCTCAATAAAAATGAAAACCCGCAACAATGAGCCAAGATACGGAGACCAGCAGTGATGTGGAACGACTGGTTGTCTTTAAAATCGTAAAATAAACAACCGATCCTACTCGAAATCCAAAATGTCTTATCAAATCAGCTCAGCAGAAAACTGGAGAACATAGGTTTCCTCCACCATCGTTCTTACGATCCCAGATCATTGCATCTCACTTCTTCTTCTTTTTTTTTCTCGATAAAAATGAAAACCCACAACAATGAACCAAAATACGGAGACCAGCAGTGATGTGGAACGACTGGTTATCTTTAAAATCGTAAAATAAACAACCGATCCTACTCGAAATCCAAAACATATTCGCCATTCTATCTATGTTTCTTATAGAAGAGCCCAAAAATCAAATCAATAAATCGAAAAGGAAACAAAACTTTGACATAAGAGAAAGCCACAACAGATTAAAATCCACAGAAGATAAAAAGATCAAAGAAACGGGAGAATGCAACGAAAGAACACTAACCCTAGGGGTTCGCCGGTCAGGAAGCGATAAAAACGATCAGCGGGAGAACGAAATGGAAGCAAAAAAAGGAGGACTTACAGGTCCTTCTCTCACAACGGTTCGGGTTGGGATTCGTCCAGCCTTCGAGTAGTCGACAGGGAGAATGAGCAAGGGAGGGGGAGCGTATTAGGGTTTGGGGGATTTTTCGCGACTCGACCTCTGGCGGAGGATGTGGTCACCGCCAGTACGCACCGTGCACTCATCATTAACCAGATCACATGTGGACGGTGCAGATAACTTGTACAGAGATTTCTGTGCGAGCGCAAGATCTGCCGTCCAATGGAGGTCCATCATGTTTCGTTAGCTTGGTGAGACTTTCCGATATTTGTCCACATATCACCAATGTTCATATTGTTTGGGCGTGTGCTAGATCTCTTCATTACAAATTCTATTTATAGTAAAGCATTGCCGAACCAAGATTTATTTATCTACCAGGATTCAGGAATTTGATGAAACGCTTTAAACTCTGTGAATCTGTGATGGCAATGAGTGAAGATCTCCTTCATTTATACGCCAAAAGCAAAAGAAACCTAGTAAAGTGCAACTGCGTCCTAACATGATCTATTTCTAAGGACCACTTCTAATATTATGAATCTATGATTTTTTATTGCTATTGCTCATTGGCTCTTATGCATTAATGTTGACAGACACTGTGAATTCCTATGGATGGTAGTACGCTCGCTCTTCGGGCTGCAAGAACACTCCATGGCTTGCATGCTTGGTAGACGCAAACTTTGTAAAATTGGGATGGTAGAGAAGACTAAAACTAGATTGGCTTCCAAATTGCATTTATGGACCCAGCATTTTAGCTTGTAAAGCAAATTTTGAATCCATTTTGGTTCCATACAAATCATTCAGATTGAAGATTGCATTGCATGGGATCTGATGCAAATTACTGCAACTGTCCCTAGTTAAATAATCGGTTACCATTAGGTGTGATTGATGATTTATTGCATAAACATTCAGATTGTCAACATCTCATTAGTTAACATGGGAGTATCATACAATTTCATAGGCAGTGATATGAGAAATTAATATTGGCATTTAATTGTGTTTTTTCCTTGTGGCAGTGTATTGCTCATCACTTGCTCACATAGTGCAGCTGAAGTGCCCTAAATTGCAAAAGTTCATGGCCTTTTGCGTCAATTCTCTAATAAGTCTTTGTGCTTTTTGGCAGGGTAGGAGATGACATGGATCATTGAGGATTATTCCATGGATATCAAACTTTTTTTTCCTATTAATTGTTATTCCATATGTGTTTAGAACAGCAAGAAAGGTACTTAATCTCTAGGTTTAGAATGTTGGATTTAATTTCTTAATGTAGTCTAATTATTACTTAGTCAGATTTAACTCATTGAATCAAGTCCTGAATCAATTATGGTGAACCTAATTAATTAAAGAGTTCTATTTCTGATAAAACTTAGACAGAAATTTCTACTCTAATCAGGATTAAGTCTTCTGATTGGATAAGATAAGTGCAGGTATAAATAGAAGTGGTCCGGTCTCTTTTTTTTCAACTCTCAGAAGGGCGTGATGATTTCCATCAATCATATGTATAAATATAGAGGATGAGGAGAAAGAAGATCAGCTACATGTGGAAGACGAATCTGACGCTCTGCAGACTACGTGATCATTGCATTGGTGAGATGATGATGCAAGGTATATTTTATTTTGATTTTGCATGAATATTGAAGCACGATGCAGGCATAAAAGATTAAATTATCTAACATATGGTATCAGAGCCCAGGATCTATGCTTTGTATTTATGTAAAATTTTTTTGATAAATTTTGATTTATTTTCAAAAAATTAAATCATAATTTTATATTTTCAGAATTGATTAAAGTTTAGAAAATTAAATTAAAGTTCTATTAATTTTTTAAAAATAAAAATAAAAAATAAAAAATAAAAAAATTAGGCCGACCGTATCAGCCAATCCGTGTTGTCCGACGAATGGGGCAGTAGCCATCACTGCTGCCATGCCGGCGACAAGCCGGACCCGTGGCCATCATGGCGCCGCCCGCTGCTAGTGCAACCGCAAGAACCGCGGCCTTTGCCACGATGCATAGAGGAGGCGGCAGACAAATTGAGCGAGGATGGCGGTGGCCTGCGGTGATGGATCACGGACAAAAAGGAAGCCCCTGCTTTTTGGTGGCGGCGGCGACGGCACCGCCACATGTTCTTTTGGGTCCGATCGCTTAAACAGCGACTTTCATCGCGATGGAGGGGGGCGGTGCCCTGGTCCGCCGTGCTCCCTCTTGGCCTCTCCGATGGCTAAGATGGCAAGGGGCAGCCATTCGGCCACCCGTCTAGCCCAAGGGAGGTAGCGGCCACGGGATTTTTGAAGTTTTGATTAGAGAAAACTCAAGGAAAAAGGTATTAACGGATCCGAGTTTTGGATTCAAACCCAAACCCAAAACCCGATAAGAACAAACCCATTTAATTTAAAAGGGACTTTTGTAGATAACACCCTAGAAAGTTTAAATTCTGAAAAAGGTCCTTTAGTGCAATTTTACATTTTAGTCCCTAAAAAGTAATAAATTATATTAAAGTTTCTGCTGATTTTCAGAATAGTTTTAAAGCTGTTGTTTTATAAAAAAGATTCCATATTTCTGTTATTTACAGTTAAGTCTTTTACTTTTAAGATTTTTTATAAAATCATTATAACTTGATCATTTCTTATCTGATTTGAGCAATTTTTTAACCATTGGACTTATGATAATTTAAAAAATATTATGATTAATCTTTTTATATAAAATAAAATATTTAATAATTAAATTATTTAATTAATAATTTTGCTTGCTATTATACTATTCAAGTGTATTTTTGTATAGCCCCAAAGAATTCAAAGCACTCTATGAATCTTGGATAGCCGAGTCACCAAGGGCTAATTATTTTTTTTATTATAGTTCTAAAATTATATAAAAGTATATCTATTACAGTAAATCTAAATGTGACTGTAATTTGATATAAAAATTAATAGTAAAAGATTGACTAACTTGAATTGCATAAAGATGGAGAGTTCTACACCCAAAGATGAAAATAATCTTAAATTTTTGTAATCATAGTTAGTTAAACCATGAAAGTACAACTAATATGATTGATCATAGTTTAAACATGAATTATGTGTACATGCCATAATTAATGTTCTTACTTACATACTTCATATTATTGTTAGTTATGATTTATGTGATACATATTTTGACGTTGTTTATTATGTTTAAATTTATGATTAAAATTAGTTACGATATTTATTATATGCTATGATTCTTGTCCAAAGATGTTTTATAGTTATATAATAAGTATTATTAGCATCATTATATTATAGAATCTGTATTATAATGATAATTATAAGCATATTTTATTATTTACAGTCATGATATTTGCTTCACTCTCATTGCATCTATCTAACATTCACACACTGAATAGCTCAAATTATTCTAATTAGCACGAGCAGCTTTTCATTATTTTAGGATGCCTAGATTTAGACTTGATCCTTTGTAAACCTCAGTTAGATCCACTTATACCCACTAGTTCTCTTGATCATAAGGAATTATCTGAAAAGTGAAAGCATTCTAATAGGATGTCTTTCATAATTATTAAAAATTCTATAGTGAGAGATATTAAGGGACCTGTTTCTGATAATGAATTAACTTCTGAATATATTTCCTCTATAGTACAATAGTTTACTAGATCAAATAAAGCTTTAGCTGGTACTCTAATAAATAAATTAACCTCTATGATGAATTTTCTAAAGTATGAAAATACATTATGAAAATGCATTATATAGCTAAAAAATTCAATGATTTGGATATGATGGTATCTGAAAATTTTCTTATCCGGTGTGTTCTCAATTTCTTCCATCCCAATTTATCCAATTTAAGATTTACTATAACATATATAAGGAATTATGGATAATGAATGAACTCATCTTCCGGTGTATACAAAAGAAAGAGAGATTGAAATATGAAGGGATCCTAGTTATTCATGTAGTTTCATTGGAGCATCCTAAGAAAAAGAAGATGAATAAAAAAAATAAAGGATCCAATCCACCAATGAAAAGTTTTTATAAGTTGAAATATTTTTTCTGCAAGAAGAAGGGACATATCAAGAAGGATTGTGAGAAAAAAAGAAAATAGTTTGAAAAAAGGATATTTTCTTATCACTTATTTATTTCAAAACTAATTTCATTAATGTTCATTCTAATATTTAGTGGATTGATTCGGATGCTGCAATTCATGTTTGTAATTTAATGTAGAAATTTCTTTCAAGTCGGAAATCAAATGATAGAGAGCGGTGGATCTTTATGAAAAGTTGGATGAAGTTCAAGATCATTACAATCGAAACCTATAGACTTATTATAGACATTAGATTCTAATTAGATCTACATGATATTTTTTATGTTCCTTCAATATCTAGAAATTTAATTTCTTTATCTAAACTTGATTTAGAAGATTTTTTATTTACTTTTATAAATTTAAGTTTTAAATTAATAAAAAATTTTATTTTTGTTAGTATTGGAATATTATGCAATGGATTATATAAATTAAATTTGGATTATTCTTTTGAATAATTTTTGCTTATATTAAATATCAATGTCGAAATAAAATATAGTATTATAAATAAGAGTTCTTCAATATTATGGCATAGATGATTAGATCACATATCAAAAGAAAAGATGAATAGATTGGTTAAGGAAGGTATTTTACCAAATTTAGATTTTAGTGATTTTGGTATATGCATCAATTACATTAAAAAAAATAAATTAAAAGTCATAAAAAGCATGCCACTAGAAGTCAAGGACCTTTATAATTGATACATACCGATATTTGTGGCTATTTTACACATTATTTTAGAGAACAAAAATATTTTATTACCTTTATTGATACTTTCTCACGTTATGGGTTTGTTTTTCTATTGCATGAAAAGTCTGAAGTTTTAAAAGCCTTTAAGATGTACAAAGCTGAAATAGAAAATCAGTTAGACAGAAAAATAAAAATTATGAGATTTGATAGGGATGGTGAATACTATGGTAAATATGATGAATCTGACTGTAATCCTGAATCTTTTGCCAAATTTTTTGAACAGCATGGCATTATAGCACGGTACACTATGCTAGAAAATTTTTAATAAAATGGTATAGCTGAAAAACATAATCGCACTTTGATGGACATGGTAAGAAGTATGATTAGTAAATCCTCATTATCTTTAAATTTATGAAAAAAAGTTTTAAAAATTGCTATGTATATCCTAAATCGGGTACCTAGTAAGGCTGTTCTTAAAATTCTTTTTGAATTATAGACGTGTAGAAAACTAAGTTTAGAATATTTATATATTTGGGATTATCCAGCAGAGGCTCGATTATATAACTCATAAGAAAAAAAATTAAATCCTAGAATAGTTAGTCGTTATTTTATAAGATATCTAGAAAGATCAAAGAATTTTAGATTTTATCGTCCATCAAACACCACTAGAATTGTTGAAACTAGAACTACTAAATTTCTTGAGGATTATGAAAATAGTGAAAGTGGTACACCATATAATACGGTGCTATAAAAAATAAGAGAATATCTTTCTATTAAAGTAACACCTAGAGATATTCTACTTGAGCTCGCTCAACCTGAAATTAGAGAACATCAATGGATAACTGATACATCCCTTCCTGAACAGACTGTCAATGAATTTGATCCAATTGAAAATAATCATAATAATGATATCGAGAATCAAATATTATGGAGATCTACTAGAATTAGAAGATCGACTATTTCAGATGATTATATTATTTACTTACAAGAATGTGACTATAATATTGGAATAAAGAATGATCCAGTTTCATTTAAGAATGTCATGAAAAATGATGATTCTGAACTTTGGTGAGATACCATGAAAGATGAGATGGAATCCATGAATAAGAATCAAATCAAGAAACTTATTGAATTATCTAAAGGATTTAAGTCTGTAGATTATAAATGAATTTTTAAAATCAAACGAGATTTTAAAGATAATGTTGACGTAGAATCTGATCGTTGCTGGAATCCATTGGAGTGAAGGCCGATGAGGTCACCGTCGGGGACCTGCAAAATAAAGTTCCGTCCGGAGTCGGTGGGGGGTGGGTCCGACAAGACCCTCTGACGATCAAGTCAGCTCTGACCAATAGAAATGGAGTGCTCGAAATGAGTTTCGGAGCTTGGAGAAGAAGAGGAGAGCTTAGAGATCAGAGAGATTAGGATTAGCATATCTGGAGAATCCTATTTATAGCAGAGCTTGATGATGACTGCTGTAGCCACATGCTGGCGGGCCGCTCGAGGTCGGATGGAGTCAATCTCATGGAGAGGTGCCATCTGCGGTGGATTGCTGGTGACAGCCATCGTCGCCTGATAGCGGATCGCTATCGCTTGCGGTGGACTGATGGTGATGGCTGCAGTTGTCTTGATACTGAGTCGCTCGGGGCTGAATGAAGGATTGAAGGGCTTCGACGTGTGTCCATTTTGGAGGAGTTTGAACTCCTAAAGAGGAAGATTGGGAGGAGTTCGGCTTTCGTAGGCATCTGACTGAAGGTAAGCGACTAAGGCTCAACCACTGGAGAGTTCGGTAGAAGCTCGATCGACCGAAGGGGGTGTCTGGGAGGAGTCCGACTTCTGAAGAAGTCCGTCCGAAGTATGTCTGGAATGAGTCCAGCTTTCGAAGAAGTCCGACCGATGAGGAAGCTTGGAGGGGAGTTCGGCTCTCGTAAGCATCTAGCTGGAGGAGTGCGGCTAAGGCTCGACCGCTGGAAAGTTTGGTAGGAGCTCGGTCGGTGAGAAGTTTGGCCCCCGAAGAAATCCGACTGAAGAGAAAGCTTGGAGGGAGTTTGGCTCCCGCAAGTGCCTGGCTGTAACGACGCGGAGAGAGTTCGGCTCTTGTCGGAGTCTGACTGAAGCTCGGCGGTTGAGTTCGGCTAGAGCCCGACTGTTGGGAGTCCAAGGAGCTCGATCGCTAAGTAGCTTGATCGGCTGAAGGGGTTCGATTCGGACGCTGAGAATTTGAAGGAGCTCGATGGCTGAGGAGTCTGAAGGAGCTCGACCGCTAAGTAGTTCAATCGGCTGTAAGAATTTGGCTAAGACCCATCGACTGAAGCTCTTCCACAGCTATTGGTTGCATTAGGCTGAGCATCGAACTAGACTTCGATGGGAGCGAAGTTTATCCCCAACACTAGCCTCCCACTCCCAAGTTTGAAACTCGAAGGAAGGGAGTGCAGAAAAGGCGACTGCCAAAGTCTTCTTCTGAGCTCCGTGCTAGTCCAGATCGAAGCTCGGGGGAGATCTCACCTCCAGCTAAAGTTGAAGTAGGCCTTGTCTCCTACGATCGAGGTCGGAGGTTGAGCTCGTCGGGGGTGACATTATCTTCAGCGGTCGAGGCTGACTCGTGGGTGATCTCTTCTCCTACAGCCGTGTTTAACACGGGCGCTCGAAAGAGATCTGATCTCGGGCCGAGATCGATGTGGTCGCTCGGGAGAGATCTGATCTCAGGACGAGGTTGTCTCCGATCTCATCTCTGACCGAGGTTGTCTCGACCGCTCATGAGAGATCCTATCTCTGACCGAGATTGAAGTTGAAGCTCTCCAGCCGAGGTTGACACGATCACTCGGCAGAGATCCTATCTCTAGCCGAGGTCGCTTTTCGAGGAAGATCTTATCTCTGATCGAGGTTGATTCTCGGGAGAGATCTTATCTCTAGCCGAGATTGATTCTTGGGAGAGATCTTATCTCTGGTCGAGGTTGTCGCTCGGGAGAGATCTTATCTCTGACCGAGGGTTGAGGTCGCTTCTCGGGAGAGATCTTATTCTGGCCGAGGTTGTCACTCGGAAGAGATCTTATCTCTGGCCGAAGTTGCTTCTCGGGAGATATCTTATCTCTAGCCGAGGTTGATTCTCAGGAGAGATCTTATCTCTGATCGAGGTTGTCACTCGGGAGAGATCTTATCTCTAGCCGAGGTTGTTGATTCTCGAGAGAGATCTTATCTCTAGTCGAGATTGTCGTTCGAGAGAGATCTTATCTCTGATCGAGATTGTCGCTCGGGAGAGATCTTATCTCTGGCCTTCTCGGGAGAAATTTTATCTCTGACCGAAGTTGTCGCTTGGGAGAGATCTTATCTCTAGCCGAGATTGTCGCTCGGAAGAGATCTTATCTCTAGCCGAGGTTATCGCTCGGAAGAAATCTTATCTCTGACCGAGGTCGATGGTCTTTGACCTGCTCGTGCTAGGATGAGGTTCTCCTTCTATTCCTAATACGGTGACTATTAACTGCTTCTTTTTATGTCATCACATAGTTTTCGCGCCCAGAAATAGCATATTATTGAAAGGGAAGAACTTTATTGAAAGAAAGTTACTGGCAATGTATTCTCGAATTCTTTGTGATTCAGGGTCATGGTAGCATTGTTCCTCCGTGCTTTCTTATGCGGACGACTTTTTCTATCTCATGTTGGCCTCCTCACTTTGGAGCATGCTTCTCTTGGCTTCGACGCTGGGACCTGGGGTAACGCTGACGACGTCGTAAGGTGGCCGACCTCATCATTTCTTGTCACGGTAGTGTCCTTTACCGATTTTCAGGCTGGTGTCGAATGAATTTACCCAGATGCTCCTTTCTAACGAGCTCCTCAATTTCGTCTCGAAGCTAGATGCACTCCTTAGTGTCATGGCCGTGGTCGCGATGGTAGAGGCAGTACTTGCTTCGGTCATGCTTGTTTGGAGGAGACCATAATCCTTTTGGTCTTGGCAGTTGGTTCTCAACTTCGGTGAGAATTTGAGTTCGAGAAGCGTTGAGGAGAGCGTAGTCGCGGAATCTTTTGGGAGGAGGGCTTCTTCGCATTTCTTCGTGAGCTCGAGGAGTTCGGGCCCACCTGCTACCGGAGGGAGTTCGTGAGCACGGTCGAACTTCATTCGGCTCTCCATTGTCTACTAGCCGCTCTCTTAAGGCTTCTTCATCCTTCAACTTGAAGGCTTCTTCCGCACGGGCATATCTCTCGGCCCGAGCCAGCAAATCGACGAAGTCCCTGGGATACCTTTTTTCTAGGGAGAACAGTAAGTCATTTTTCTGAAGGCCGTCCTTGAGTGCAGCCATCACAACAGACTGGTCCAAGTCTCGAACCTTCAATGCCGTGGCGTTAAACCAGGTTACGTAAGTCCGAATGGATTTTTCTTACTTCTGCTTGACGTTCATCAGGAAATCTGAACCTCGATGCGGTCGTTGGCTGCTGTTGAAGTGGGCTGCGAATTGACTGCTCATCTGGTCAAAAGAGAAGATCGTACTTGACTTCAATGTCGAGTACTAATTTCTCGCTGCTCCCTTTAAGGTAGATGGGAAGGCTCGGCACAGCATGATGTCTGAAGCGTCATGAAGCACCATCATGGTTTGGAAGGCCTCCAGATGATCAATCAGATCAGAGATCCCATCGTAGCTTTCAAGTTGAGGGAGCTTGAAGTTCGGTGGGATGGGCTCTTATATTATCTGGAGGGAGAAAGGAGGTTCGACGTGGAAGTCGGCATGATGAGCCGGGGCAACGTGGCCGAGCTCTTTAATCCGCCGGTCCATCTTCCGCAGTCTATGATCAAGGACGTCGTCCTGATCGCAAATCTTGGGGGCTTTCGGCTACAAGCAAAAAAGGTCTCTTCCAAAGGAGAACCATAATCCGAACATGGATCCCCGACTCTCTGTTTTCCTTTCCAAGGGGCGGCGGGCACACCGGCTTGAGTACCCTTTTTTGGGGCCGATTTTCGACATCCGAATGATGGATTTCTTGATGGAGTCACCATCAAAGGCTGCTGCATGGCCCGCATTGCATCTACGAGGCCACGGACCTGTCGGACGAGCAGGTTGAACTGCTCCACATTTACCATGGGTATGAGTGGAACCTGAGTTTTCGGGGCTGGAGCAGAGGCAGATGGATCTGGACGGGATCAGGATGCGGAGGCCGTCGATCATCGAGTTGAAGCTCTCCTGGAAGGCATTTTCTCTTTAGGAGAGGGCTCTGGTGAGGAAGAAGAGAGGTCTCCGGAGAGAGAGAAATCATCGTCGAGCATTCCTTTAAGAATAAGGAAACCTCGAAGGTTCGGAATTTCCTTCTTTCAGTGCCAATCTGTTGACGCAGAATTTGGTCATCGCCAGAATCCGCTGGAGTGGAGGCCGATGAGGTCGCCGTCGGAGATCTGCAAAATAAAGTTCCATCTAGAGCCGATGGGGAGTGGCTCCGGCAGAACCCTCCGATGATCAAGTTAGCTCTGACCAACAGAAATGGAGTGCTCGAAATGAGTTTCGAAGCTTGGAGAAGAAGAGGAGAGCTTAGAGATCAAAGAGATTAGGATTAGCGTATCTGAAGGGTCCTTTTTATAGCGGAGCTTGATGATGACTGCTGTAGCCACATGCTGGCGGGTCGCTCGAGGTTCGACGGAGTCAGTCTCACAGGGAGGTGCCGTCTGCGGTGGATTGATGGTGACAGCCATCGCCGTCTGATAGCGGATCACTGTCGCTTGCGGTGGATTGATGGTGATGGCTGCAGTTGTCTTGATACTGAGCCGCTCGGGACCGAATGAAGGGTTGAAGGGCTTCGACGTGTGCCCATTTTGGAGGAGTTCGGACTCCTGAAGAGGAAGATTGGGAGGAGTTCGGCTTTCGTAGGTGTCTGGCTGAAGGTAAGCGGCTAAGGCTCGGCCATTGAGGAGTTCGGTAGAAGCTCGGTCGGTCGAAGGAGGTGTCTGGGAGGAGCCCGGCTCTTGAAGAAGTCTGTCTGAAGTATGTCTGGGATGAGTCCAGCTCTCGAAGAAGTCCGACCGACGAGAAAGCTTGGAGGAGAGTTCGACTCTCGTAAGCATCTGGCTGGAGGAGTACGGCTAAGGCTCGGCCGCTGGGGAGTTCGGTAGGAGCTCGGTCGGTGAGAAGTCCGACTCCTGAAGAAATCCGATCGGAAAGAAAGCTTGGAGGGAGTTCGGCTCCCACAGGCGTCTGACTGTAATGATGCGGAGAGAGTTCGGCTCTTACGGGAGTCTGACTGAAGCTCGGCGATTGAGTTCGACTAGAGCCCGGCTGTTGGGAGTCCAAGGAGCTCGGCCGCTAAGTAGCTCGATCGGCTGAAGGGATTCGATTCAGACGCTGGAAATTCGAAGGAGCTCAGCGGCTGAGGAGTCCGAAGGAGCTCGATCGCTAAGTAGTTCGGCCGACTATAAGGATTTGACTAAGACCCATCGGCTGAAGCTCTTCCACGGCTATTGGTTGCATTAGGCTGAGCATCGAACTAGACTTCGACGGGAATGGGGTTTATCCCCAATAGATAATATCGAGAGATATAAAACTAGACTTGTAGCAAAGAGATTTACTCAAAAGGAAGAATTAATTATCATGAAATATTTTCTTCTATTTCTAGAAAGGATTCATTTAGAATCATTATAGCATTAGTAGCTTATTTTGATTTAGAGCTACATCAAATGAATGTCAAGACAACATTTTGGAATAAAGATTTAAAGAAAGAGATGTATATGGAACAATCTGAAGGATTTTTTTATGCAAGAAAATAAAAGACTGGTATATAAATTAAAAAAATCTATATATGATTTTAAACAAGCTTTCAGGCACTGGTACTTAAAATTTAATCATATCATTATTTTTTTAGATTTAAAAAAAAATATTACTGATCAATGTATATATTTGAAGGTGAATGAAAGTAAGTTTATATTTTTGATACTATATGTAGATGATATCTTACTAGCCAGCAATGATTTGGATCTCTTGCATGAAACTAAAAATTTACTTTTCAAATATTTTGACATGAAAGATATGAAAGATGCTTTTTATATTTTTGGTATAAAAATCTATCATGATAGAAATGAGAGGTTACTTGATTTATCTTAGAGAAATTATATTACTAGAATTCTAGAAAGATTTGGAATGTTAAATTACTCATCAAGTGAAGTAGCAATCATTAAGGATGATAAATTCAGTAAATTTCAGTATCCTAGGAACGAGATTGAGAGAAATTAGATAAAGGATATACCCAATGCATCTGTAGTGAGTAGTCTGATGTATGCTCAAGTATGTACTCATTCTGATATCAGTTTTGCTTTGAAAATATTTGAAAGATATCGGAGTGATCTAGGTATGGATCACTGAAAAGTTGTCAAGAAAGTGATGTGATATTTTTCAGAAAACTAAAGACTACATGCTTACTTATAGGATGATTGATCGATTAGAAATAATCGATTATTCAGATGCAGATTATGCTGGTTGCCTCGATAGTAGAAAGTCCACATCATGTTTCATCTTTCTGTTAGCTGATGGAGCAATCTCATGAAGGAGCACAAAATAGTGTATTATTGCTTGCTCTACTATAAAAGCTAAATATATAAGCTACTATGAGACTTCCTCACATGCTTTATGATTGAGAAAATTCATCTCAAGACTCAGATTATAGATTCTGTATCCAAACCGCTAATAATTTATTATGATAATTCTGCTGTAGTTCTTTTTTCTAACAGTAGTAAGATGACCAATGCAAACAAGCATATTAATATTAAGTATCTTGCTATAAATGAAAGAATTAGTAGTTATTAACTGTCTATTGATTCTATTGATACTGTTTGTATGATAGCTGATTCTTTGACGAAAGATTTAGTGCCCAAAATTTTCAAAAAGCATGTAAAAGTTATGGACATTTATCATTGGAATATTTAATTTATGATAGACACTTATTTTGAAATCTCTTAATGATTTGATAACTGCTATTACTTCTATTTAATTACTATTTGTATACATTATGATTGACTTTTATTAAAATTAAAGTAAATAAAAGTGTCATTTATATGACATGATAGTGGAATCATTATTTATACACATTATGATTTTGATAGTCTATATATTTTAGCATATAAGACTGAATTAAGTAAAAACTATTGATGTCATGATACATGAAAAGAAGTATGTCAGTTGAGATGTATAACCATCATGATTTGCATCAATGATTTTTACTTAGTTAAAGTATAAAGGATCTTCAAGGAATAGATAATTGGGCAATTTTTTATAAAATAAGCGCACACTCGTCAGGTCAATTTTAAAATTTTGATTTAAGATTATTATTTTTAAAAAATTTAATATATATTTGTTTTTAAAATATTTTGATAAAATTAAAAATTAATTTTTAGTAAAAATATAGATCAAGTGGAAGAATGTTGGATTTAACTTCTTAATATGGCCTAATAATTACTTAGTCAGGTTTAACTCATTGGATCAAGTCCTGAATCAATTATGGTGAACCTAATTAATTAAAAAGTTCTATTCCTGATAAAATTTAGACTGAAATTCTTATTTCTTATCAGGATTAAGTCTTCTGATGGGATAAGATAAGTGCAGGTATAAATAAAGATGGCCTGATCTCTTTTCTTCAATTCTCAGGAGGGCGTGATGATTTTCATCAATCGTATGCATAAAGATGGAGGGTGAGGAGAGAGAAAATCAGCTACCTATGGAAGATGGATATGATGCTTTGCAGGCTACATGATCATCGTATTGGTAAAATAGTATTTTTGAATGAAGATTTAAAGAAAGAGGTGTATATGGAACAACCTGAAGAATTTTTTATGCAAGAAAATAAAAGATTGGTATGTAAATTACAAAAATCTATATATAATTTTAAACAAGCTTTCAGGCAATGGTACTTAAAGTTTAATCATATCATTATTTTCTTTGGATTTAAAGAAAATATTACTGATCAATGTATATATCTGAAGGTAAATGAAAGTAAGTTTATATTTTTGATACTATATGTAGATGATATCTTATTAGCCACAATGATTTGGATCTCTTACATGAAACTAAAAATTTACTTTTCAAATATTTTGACATGAAAGATATGAAAGATGCTTCTTATGTTCTTGGTATAGAAATCCATCATGATAGAAATGAGAGGTTACTTGATTTATCTTAGAGGAATTATATTACTAGAATCCTAGAAAGATTTGAAATGTCAAACTGCTCATCAAGTGAAGTAGCAATCATTAAGGATGATAAATTCAGTAAATTTCAATATCCCAGGAATGAGATTGAGAGAAATCAGATGAAGGATATATCCAATGCATCTGTAGTGGATAGTCTGATGTATGCTCAAGTATGTATTCGTCCTGATATCAGTTTTGCTTTGAAATTATTTGAAAGATATCAGAGTGATTCAGGTATGGATCACTGGAAAGCTGCCAAGAAAGTGATGTGATATCTTCAGAAAACTAAAGACTGCATGCTTACTTATAGAATGATTGATCGATTAGAAGTAATCGATTATTCAGATGTAGATTATGCTGGTTGCCTCGATAGTAGAAAGTCCACATCATGTTTCATCTTTCTATTAGCTGGTAGAGCAATCTCATGGAAGAGCATAAAATAACGTATTATTGCTTGCTCTACTATGAAAACTAAATATATAAGCTGCTATGAGACTTTCTCACATGCTCTATAATTGAGAAAATTCATCTTAGGACTCGGATTATAGATTCTATATCCAAGCCACTGATAATTTATTATGATAATTCTGCTGCAGTTTCTTTCTCTAACAATAGTAAGATGACCAATGCAAACAAGTATATTAATTTTAAGTATCTTGCTATAAATAAAAAAATTAATAGTTATCAATTGTCTATTGATACTATTTGTATGATAGCTGATCATTTGACGAAAGGTTTAGTGCCCAAAATTTTCAAAAAGCATGTAAAAGTTATGGACATTTGTCATTGAAATATTTAATTTATAATAGACACTTATTTTGAAATTTCTTAATAGTTTGATAACTGCTATTACTTCTATTTAATTACTATTTGTATACATTATGGTTAACTTTTATTAAAATTAAAGTAAATAGAAGTGTCATTTATATGACATGATAGTGAAATCATTATTTATACACATTATGATTTTGATAGCCTATGTATTCCAGCATATAAGATTGGATTAAGTAAAAATTATTGATATCATGATACATGAAAGGAAGTATGTCAATTGAGATGTATAACCATCATGATTTGCATCAATGATTTTTACTTAGTTAAAGTATAAAGGATCTTCAAGGAATAGATAATTAGGCAAATTTTTATAAAATGAGCCCGCACTCGTTAGGTCAATTTTAAAATTTTGATTCAAGATTGTTATTTTTAAAAAAATAAATATATATTTATTTTTAAAATATTTTGATAAAATTAAAAGTTAATTTTAAGTAAAAATATAGGCTAAGTGGGAGAATGTTGGATTTAACTTCTTAATGTGGCCTAATAATCACTTAGTCAAATTTAACTCATTAGATCAAGTCCTGAATCAATTATAGTGAGCCCAATTAATTAAAGAGTTCTATTTCTGATAAAATTTAGATTGAAATCTCTATTCCTTATCAGGATTAAATCTTCTGATGGGATAAGACAAGTGCAGGTATAAATAGAGATGTCTGATCTCTTTTCTCCAATTCTCAGGAGGACATGACGATTTTCATCAATCGTATGCATAAAGATGGAGGATGAGAAGAGAGAAGATCAGCTACCTATGAAAGATGGATCTGATACTCTGCAGACTACGTGATCATTGCGTTGGTAAGACGATGGTGTAAGATATGTTTTATTTTAATTTTGCATGAATATTGAAGTACGATTCGGACATAAAAGATTAAATTATCTAATATGGAAAGCATGAGAACTAATATGAGAAAACAAACTTTATGTCAGCAAGGAGATAATTTCTATAGAGAATTTTGTAATTATTCCCCCATTCTGGCTTGCACAAAATTTCCCTTGGACCGGATCTTCTGTCGTAAGCGATCATTTAATAGGCATCAAGAAAATTTTGGATAACTGGTCTATCTTGGACAAAAGCTAATTAGGATTCATCAATAAGAAAAATAAATCCTTTTGTGTTCCAATTTTAATTCCTCAAACTGGCTACAAATTCCTCTCAATCATCTTGTTGGTGCAGAATTTGATTGACGTCGGATCGAGCTGGAGTTGAGGAAGATGAGGTCGCTGTCGGTGACCTGTAAAACAAAGTTCCGTTCGAAGTCAGTATTGGTGGCTCCAGTAGGATCCTCCGATGGTCAAGTTAGCTCTGGCCAATAGAAATAGAGTGCTCAGTGTGGAGTTCGACAGAATTTCGAAAAGAAGAAGAAAGCTTAGAGAAAACGTCTTTGAGGGTCCCTTTTTATAAACAGAGCTTATTGTAACTGCCTTGATTAATGACTATCGTAATCGTCCTTGATAAATAACAATCGTGATTGTCCTGATAAATGACAATCATAATTATCCTAATGAATGATGTTTTGGCTTTCGTAGAAGTCCGGCTACTGGACGAGTCCAAAAGAAGTTCGGCTTTCATAGAAGCCCGACTGCTGGACGAGTTCAGAAAGAGTTCGGCTTCTGTAAAAACCTGGCTGCTAGAAGAGTTCGGCTGGGGCTCGTCCGCTGAATGAAGGATGGGTAGAAGCTCGATTACTGAGAAGTTCGATTAGGTTTGGCTGCTGGATAGTTCGGCCACTAAATAAATCCGACTGCTAGGAAGAGAATTTTTGATTGAAGCTCTTTCGTGATTACCAGCTGCATTAGGCTAAGCTTCAGAGTAGACTTCGGTGGAAGCAGAATTTATTCCCAACAATAGTCCCCCTACTCTTGAATTCGAAACTCAAAGGAAGGGAGTACAAAAAGAGCGACTGCCGAAGTCCTCTTCAAGGCTATGCACCTTGTCTCCAGCCGAGGTTGAAAGTGTAGTTGAAGTTTGGAGGAGATCTTGTCTTCTGTTGTTGTCAAGCACAATGGGGCCATCTTCGAGGCCTTTCCTTTCATCCCATCTAAAATGACCGAAATGGATGAGATCTTCGACTTTGCTCATGTTAGGATGAGGTTCTCCTCCTATTCCTAATGGGCTATGAGGGTCTTCGACTTTGCTCACATTATGATGAGGTTCTCCTCCTATTCCTAATGGGCTGTGGGGACACATAAGGGCCATTGTCAGGGCCTCTCCCTTCATCTCATCTAAAATGAATGAGGTCTTTGATTTTGCTCACGTTAGGATGAGGTTCTCCTCCTGTTTCTAACGAGCTATGGGGGTACATAAGAGCCGTTGTCAGGGCCTCTTCCTCCATCTCGTCTAAAATGAACGAGGCCTTCGACTTTACTCAAGTTAGGAAGAGGTTCTCCTCCTATTCCTAACAAGCTGTGGGGGCCTTCGACTTTGCTCACGTTAGGACAAGATTCTTCTCCTATTTCTAATGGGTTGTGGAGGCACATAAGAGCCATTGTCAGGACCTCTCCCTCCATCTCATCTAAAATAAACGAGGCCTTCGACTTTGCTCACGTTAGGACGAGATTCTCCTCCTATTTCTAATAGACTGTGGGGGCACATAAGGACCGTTGTCAGAGTCTCTCCCTCCATCTCGTCTAAAATGAATGAGGTCTTCAATTTTGCTCACATTAGGACGAGGTTCTCCTCCTCTTCCCAATGAGCTATGGGGGCACATAAGGGCCGTTGTCAGGGCCTCTCCCCCCATCTCGTCCTAAATGAACGAGGCCTTCGAAGCTAGGGAGAGATCTTATCTCTAGCCAAGATTGGCGCGGTCGCTCGGGAGAGATCTTATCTCTAGCTGAGGTTGAAGCTCAAACACTCGGGAGAGATCTTATCTCTAGCCGAGGTTGACTCGATCATTCGGAAGAGATCTTATCTTTAGCCGAGATTGACTCGATCGCTTGGAAGAGATCTTATCTCTAGCCGAGATTGGTGCGGTCGCTCGGGAGAGATCTTATCTCTAGCCGAGGTTGACTCGAACACTCAGAAGAGATCCCATCTCTAGTCGAGGTTGAAGGACTTTGACTGGCTCATGTTAGGACAAGGTT
Source organism: Cocos nucifera (assembly GCA_006176705.1). Classification (NCBI taxonomy): domain Eukaryota; kingdom Viridiplantae; phylum Streptophyta; class Magnoliopsida; order Arecales; family Arecaceae; genus Cocos; species Cocos nucifera. The sequence goes on along the minus strand of QRFJ01000359.1, from coordinate 720,254 downwards.
CTCCTCCTATTCCTAACACGGCCACTATTGATTGCTTCTTTTCTATTATCATATAGTTTTTGCATAGTTTTTTTGCATAGTTTTTACATAGTTTTTTCTGTCATCACATAATTTTTGCTTCTTTCTTGTCATCACATAATTTAGAGCGAGCTCCTCTTGGCTTTGATGCTGGAGATGATGGATCGTCGAAGTACCAAACTCCTTCCAGACGTGGCATCGATGATACGGGAGGCGACCGACCTTTCTATTGTTCCTCCATCATTGGTGGTTTTGGCTATGGCAGCACCCTCAACCGATTTTCTCCTACTTTAGGCTGGCATCCCTGATAAACTCCTCGATTTCGTCTCGAAGCTGAACGCATTCTTTAGTATCGTGGCCGTGGTCGTGATGGTAGAAGCAGTACTTGCTTCTATCGCACTTATTTGGGGGAGATCATAATTCTTCTGATGTTGGCAGCTTGTTCCTAATTTCTGTCAGAACTTGAGTTTGAGGAGCGTTAAATTGGGCGTAGTTATGAAATTTTCTGGGAAAAGGACTTCTTCGCACCCTTCTGTCAGGGCTTCTTTAATGACGAGCTCGAGCTCGCTTGTGCTCGAGGAAAGTCCATGAGCGCGGCCGAACTTCACTCAGCCCTCCATCGGTGGTGGGCCTATTAGACTCGTCCGCCCACCGCTCTCCTGCGACTTCTTCGTCCTTCAATTTGAAGGCTTCTTCCGTACGGGCATATCTCTCGGTCCGGACTAACAGATCGGTAAAGTCTCCGAGGTACTTCTTTTTTAGAAAAAATAGCAAATCATTTTTCTGAAGATCGTCCTTGAGTGCGGCCATTGCAACAGACTGGTCCAGGTCCCGGACCTCCAATGCCATGGCATTAAACTAGGTGACATAAGCCCGGATGGATTCTCCCTGCTTCTGTTTGACATTCATCAAAAAATCCAAACTTCGATGCGGACGTCGGCTGCTGACGAAGTGAGCTACAAACCGATGGCTCATCTGATCAAAAGAAAAAATCATACCTGACTTCAATGCTGAGTACCAATTTCTTGCTACCCCTTCAAGGTAGATAGAAAAGCTTGGCATAATATGGCGTCTGGTGCATTGTGAAGTAGCATCATGGTCCGGAATGCCTCCAGATGATCAATCAAATCAGAAGTTTCATCATAGCTTTCAAGTTGAGGGAGCTTAAAGTTTGGCAGAACGGGCTCTTACATAATTCGGGGAGGAAAAGAAGGATCGGTGAGGACGTCATCATAGTGAGCTAAGGCGATGTGGCCGAGCTCCTCAATCCGCCGATCCATCTTTCATAGTTTGTGATTGAGGACATCGTCTCGATTGTAAACCTTGGAAGGCTTCCGGCTATAGATGGAGAAGGTTTCCTTCAGAGGAGAACCATGATCCAAACTTGGATCCTCTACTCTCTGTTTCCTCTTCCTAATGGCGACGGACATGCTAGGCCAAATGCTCTTCCTTGGGACTGATTTCTGACATCCTGACGGCGGGTTTCTTGGTGGAGTCATTGTCGGGGGCTGCCGCATGGCCTATACCATCTCGGTGAGGCCCTGAATCCGCTACATCAGTAGGTTAAACTGCTTCGGATCCACTATGACTGCAGGTGGGGCTTGAGTTACCGAAGCTAGAGGAAGAACTGATGTATCTGGATGGGATCTGACTGTAGAGGCCATTGATCACCCGGTCGAAGCTTTTATGAGAGGCATTTTTTTTGGGAAGAACTCTAGATCGCTGCTAAGCACTCCTTTAAGATCAAGGGAACCTCAAGAACAGAGGGTCCTCCTTCTAGCGCCAATTCTGTTGGTACAGAATTTGGTTGATGCCAAATCGAGCTGGAGTCGAGAAAAACGAGGTCGCCGCTGGTGACCTATAAAATAAAGTCCTGTTCAGAGTCGGTGTTGGTGGCTCCGGTAGGATCCTTCGACGGTCAAGTTAGCTCTGGTCAATAGAAATGGAGTGCTTAGTGTGAAGTTCGGCAGAGTTTCGAGAAGGAGAAGAAAGCTTAGAGAAAACGTATCTGCGGATCCCTTTTTATAGATAGAGCCTGTTGTAACTGCTTTGATTAATGACTGTCGTAACCGTCCTTGATAAATGACAATCATGATTATTCTGATAAATGACAATCATAATTGTCCTAATGAACGATGTTTCGGCTTCCATAGAAGTTCGACTGCTGGACGAGTCTGGAAGGAGTTCGACTTCCATAGAAATTTGACTGCTGAAAGAATCCGACTGGAACTCGTTCGTTGAATGAAGGATGGGTAGAAGCTCGGTTACTAAGAAGTTTGATCGGATTTGACCGCTGAGTAGTTCGGCTAGATTTATTCATTGGATAGTTTGATCACTGAATAAATTGACTGTTAAAAAAAAAAAATTTAATTAAAACTTTTTTATAATTATCAATTATATTAAATTAAGTTTCAGATTGAATTTTGATGGAAGTAAAATTTATCCCTAACGCACCTCATAAATAAGTTCTGGGAAAAGCAAATCCCTCGGTGCTCGTAGACGGGTGAACAATTTGGCTTTTCTTTGGAGCTTGGCTGTACAAAGTCCACCGTGTGAGAGAATCTTTTTTCGATACAAGTTCCGATAGAGAAATGACAAGAATTCCATCCCATCAAAATCCCTCCTGATGAACCATTTGAATCCAGATAAGACCATTCATCAATTCCATTCTCATCCAGAGATCCAAGGAATGAGGCGGTAGGTGATGCCACTTTGGCCTCCTGGATGAGCACAGTACCACAAGAAGATATGCTTAAGTCTTTAATGGCCCTCCTTTTTGCTGGAGCAGCAGAGCCTCTCACATTCCAATTGATAACGATCAGGGGGTCCAAGAATTCGGCTGGTCCATATCTTGCTAATAGGACTTAACCCACGGAAAGAACTGATTACAGTAAACGGGACAGGACTGGTCAATGTCCTGCACTACGACAAATTCTGAGTTTTTGTTTGGGTTGGTGAAGAGGATGATTAGCATGGTACACCAACCAAATAAGATCAACAAACTAACCGTATAATATATTCGTTATACCTAAGGATTTATTTTGATCAGTTCAAATTATAACAAAATTATGCATGCTTTCCTAGTTCTTCATCCTCCATTTTGGAGCCTTCATGATGGCCCTTTGGCAGCGATGCTTGTCGGCATGGCTTGGGAGTATCACTTGGAAATCTAGATGGGGCTTTCGACAGTGACCAAATATGGTGGGTATGGTGTCACCTTAGAACTACCACCTCAGAATCATTCAAGTTGCTATGGTTTAATGGATGAATACAATCAGTATTATAAAATGAAAAAAATGGTTAAACGATAAATTTAAAAATTTGAAGGCAAAGGCGAATTTTAAAATTCTCTTATGGTTAAGCTCAATGTTGGGCATTGTGTTCACTTTAGATTGCATGGGGCCTTGTCACCTGCGAAAAAAATATTCGGATATACATTATATTGATTATTGTGAGTCACACCATTCTCAATTCTTATGTTAACTGGGAAAAAAAAAAGGGAAGATAGAAGAGTCTTTGTCAGGAATAAACGAATTGTGAATTATAATTCCCGCAAAATTGACCTTGTACTAGATTGGATGGCGAAGCTTAAGATACCATTTTACGAATTGAATAATTGCAGGAAATTCTGCACAGATTTCTCCATTAATTGCTTTCTGAATATGGCTATCCTTAAGGTTTTACATGTAGACTATTTAAAAGAATAAAACCAACATCATAGTTAACAGAATTATTTAGATGAAATGTATCTTCATTTCAATGCTTAGCAAACTAATCCGAGTTTAGGTCAACAGATTCATAGAAATTAAATGTTAGCGTTGAGCTGGTATTCAGTTAGGCAAGGTAATTAACAAATCCAAATGTTCTTGTTTATGAACCCCATTAAGCCAAATTTCATCCAATTGCATGCATGTCTGCATACCCCAGCCAAAATTCTTTCCAATGCTCGGGTGATCAATCTAAGTGGGGCAAGACATATCCGAGGACTGCGTTATAGGTATCATTAGATGTCAGACACATTGATTAAACCAAGTGCCGCCTGTTCTTTCTGTCTTTCTTGCTCATAAAATGGCTATTTATCTTTAAATAAATCATTCGATCTATCATAATTAGTCCTGTGAACAAGGTAATTAATTATGAATGGATTCATTTTGTTATCTAATTTGTGGAAAAGCCTATGGTTGCAAGGGTACACACTCATGGACTAGCATGTGATTGGCTGCACGCCCATGTAATGCTATGTAGAGGTGTGGTCTTCCACGCCCATGTGAGCCTCTCTTTCATTTGTCAATCATCTTAATGGAACAGCTTAACTTGGAATATTGATCTACTTCCCCACTATTATGTATGTATGTATGCGTGTGCTAGTCTATGGGACGGTAAACTGGACAAAAAAGGTACCGTTGCTTAAAAATTAATTTGCTGACAAAATCCACAGATTCTATCTGCAACGAACGTAATTATAAACTATGTTGTATTTGATTAAACTGTCTATGTTTGGTACAGATTCCGAATGCCTACTCCATGAGTGATTGTCTGATTGATAAAATTCTTTGGCTATATATCCAACAACCTATATAGCCTACACATCATTTGGAGCTTCTCTATATAATGCATGGCGGTTGAGGATCCCTTTTAGAAACTTCCAAACAAACTAATATGGAAAAGTTGATGAAGACCCCATTCACAGTGTTTAGGAAGCGGATCTGACATGAAATATATTTGTGTTACGTGAAGGGAGTAATATGGAAGGACATCATCGACCTCTCATGCGTCATCACTTCCTTCTTAGCAGCATCTGCAGTAAGAGTTCATTGGCTATCCAAACACATTATTTAAAGCTACGGTTGACCTGCTTTCACCTGAAAGCTTTAAACTTTCTCAATTTACTCCTTATTTTCTACCAATAAATGTTAATTTCGCACCCACAAAAAGAAAAGAAAAGAAATTAAATTTTAATTAGGGAACTAATCAGGGTCCTTTCGCAAAATATTGTATCATTTCATGTAATAATTGCACGAACTTATATCGGTAACAAATAACAAAGGACTGTAAAGAAAAAAAAAAAAAAAAAATCTGGGGTGTTATTTGTAAGATGGACAATCAAAATCTTCTATAAGTGCAGACCCTAGCTTGCGGCATTGTACAAGCTATCTTCTTCCTTTTCCATTTCATGCACGTCTTCTTCTCATCATCCTATTCCGCTCCAATGAAGACTTATGCATCAGAGCTTCCCTCTAATTCTAGGAAAACAAACCCTGAAAACACCCCAAAAATAGTTCTTTTTCTAACACTGACACTGGTCCTTCTCACCATTGCTCCCATCTATTTCTACCCTTTACTTGGCTCATCATTTCTATGGACGAGTAGTTCTGCCTCTCCATCCTCTTCTCCTCCTTCTAATGAAGACATCGATCCGATAAGGAGATTAGGATTGTCTAAGAAATGCGATATCTTTAAGGGCGAATGGGTTCCAAATCCTAAAGCACCATACTATACGAATGCGACGTGTTGGGCGATCCATGAGCACCAAAACTGTATGAAGTATGGAAGGCCTGACACTGACTTCATGAAGTGGAGATGGAAACCTAATGACTGTGAGCTACCCATCTTCAACCCGGCTCAGTTCCTAGAGCTTGTTAGAGGAAAGTCCTTGGCCTTTGTTGGAGACTCCGTTGGAAGAAACCAGATGCAGTCTTTGGTGTGTCTTCTATCTAGGGTGAGCCACTTCAGTTTTCTCAATTTTATCCGTTCAATATTTTCACAGCCATTTAGTCATAATTATTTGTGAAATACCGTGCTGCATGGAACACTTTCTAAATGGTCACGTAGCAGTCAAAGGATCTCGAAGGCTTTGCCAAGTTCCTGAGATGAGTCGGCAAGGTTCGAAATAGATCCAAGGACGCATGTGGGGTTTGCTCATGTTTGATCACTGATCGATCAAGATAAAAAGTAGCATGTCCAACTGAATTTTTAGCCATTCATGATTCATATATATAATATGGATTGCATGACCGAACATTCACAATATAATTAACATATCCAAACCGTTGACCATAAATTGCAACATCACAAATATCCAAATAAATTTCCGTATTAAATGTTCATGCAATGAATAAACTTTCCAAAGCGTAATTCGACAATAATTTGTGAGTGTTTAAACCAAATAGATGTTGTTCACATATGATATCTATATATGTATATATATATATATATATATATATATATATATATATATATATATATATATATATATATATATATATATATATATATATATATATATATATATATATTTCAAGAGGTCGTATTGCTTAATGATTTCAATGGTTTATGGTGTGGTATCTAGTATTAATTTGTTGTTTTCTTAAAACCATTTCTCCTCAATTATCTAGTGAAAGATGCAAGCAGTGCGTCGGGTTGGACCAGCTGCAATCACGTCGGTTTTGGCCATTGCCTCTTGGGATGCATTTTGTCGGACATTACATCTGGTAGGTTAGGTTGAGTTTTCGTATTATAATACAGATATTTAAAATTTGGACCGCTAGCTTTGGCTGCCATCTACTTGTGCGCGCGGTAGACATTCCAACCATCTTTTAATCATATAACAATAATAGCGGCCCTGCATGCCACTAATTAATAATGGCTATAGCATCCTTATCCAACTATTACCAAACGATCATGATAGCGTGTGTTACCAAATTTGGTGGTCCCGTTAGAGAATCATGGATCAAAATACAGGTCATCCCCTTTCACAACGTACAATTCCATTTCCGCGTTTCTTTCGTGTGGAGCCCTTGAGAGCTAGCCATTGGAATTTTGAACATGATGGCTTGCATATGTCGCCTTGAAGTAGGAATCGCTTAAATCGGACATTTTAACCAACATGACTGGGGCAAGCTAACAGCCTCATATGATTGTGACATGCAACCATGGCCTTAGTCCAAGGAATGCACCTACATATCTCCTGCTCAGAGGAGGTTTCACTTTAGAATCCACTGATTCTCTAGGTGCATGTCTTTTTTGATGGTGTATGTCATTAGCAATTGTTAGCCATGACACCAACGTTTAAAAAAATTGCCATCGATCAATGGTCACCATTATAATTCATAGTCCCAATTTGGGTGAACATTAATGATCTAGATATACTTGATTTAGACCAGTACTCCATTTGATTTGGATATGACCCACTTGCAAATTCCCGACCTGTAGATTGTGGTTTTGGTCCCAAATTAAGAACAAAATGTTCAATCAAAATCTAGCAAATTTCAGTCCAAAACAGTAAGCTTTTATTTCTATCAAAGATCAAATCCAGTCAGGAATGTTGTTCCACCTCTTGTAAGAAAACGAAAAAACAAAAAAGAAAAATGTGGTCTTAAAGTCCGAAACTTAGATCTGATCCAAATATAATGGGAAATCAAACCCTACGTTGCTTGACTGGCCGAAATGAATTAGATTTCAAAACCTAAACTCAAAGCCGATGCAAACCAGGTTCAAGAAACTTAAACAGACTCGAGTGCACCATACTCAACCAATTCTAAACATAAATAACTTACCTCATCGAAAAGTCTCACTTTTTTCTAACTGTGGTAATTGGTAACACTTACTTATTGGGTTAAGTCCATCGGTGTGCAAATGATTTGGCAACCAAAAAATGAACTAAACTATTAATTATTTTAATATTTTTTTTTTTCTAAAAATTTTAGTTTCGATTTAAAACCAAACTAAAATTTTTTAATCGATTCAAACTTCAATTTTTAATTTAATAATTTTAATTAATCAAAAATTAAAATAGATAACTAATCATAAATATTATATTGATAGACTGTAAATAACTTAAAATAATTTTATTAAATTATTTTTTTATTAATTTATTGTTGATTTAAATTTAAATAATAATACTAAGTTCAAATATAATTCTACAGCATAAATAATAAAATTATTAAAGAACTTAATAAGTCCAAACTAAAATTCATAGCTTAACATAGAGATGTCCAAAACCAAATTATTGAATCGAACTAAATCAAAATTATTTTGGTTTTAGTATGTTCGGTTTTGCGTTATTTTTTTTTTTAATTTTTGATTCTATAAAATGTAAATTTGAATGTCTGAATTTTAAAAATTTTAATTTAATTTTAATTGAAAAAAATTAAATGTACACCTCTAGATAAATTTAAAACATTTTTCTAGCCTTGTGTCGGATCAGCTCGTGGTGGTTGAACCGACGGTATCCATTTGTGCCCAAATTATTCGAATGGTCTATTTCAAGCTTGGCACCAACAGATTTCAAGGTCGGGACCATGCCTGCATCCTTAGCAACAAATATATCAACACGCGCGCGCACGTCTACAGATGCAGAAGTTGAAATTATTTTGGAAATTTTTTTCAGATTTTTTAATGAAAAACAAAAGAATATTGTAACCTGCAGGAAAAAAAAAATTGAATTAACGTGTAAGATTGTAACTTTCCCTTGCACTACCTTTTTCATCCGCTATTTTCAGGTAACGTACTTGGTAGATGCCTCACCAGCTACATCTGATGATAAGTCCAGGCGCTATTCTTACCCCACGTATAACTTCACCCTAGCCAACATCTGGTCGCCATATCTCGTGAAGGCTCATGATGCTGATCCCAATGGCCCATTGCTCAGTGGCCTCTACGACCTCTACTTAGATGAACCTGATACCAATTGGACGACCAAGATCGAGGAGTTCGACTACGTTATCGTGTCCGCCGGACACTGGTTCTTCCGGCCCACCATGTACTATGAGAACAACCATCTTGTAGGGTGCTTCTACTGCAAAAAAGAGAACATCACTGATCTCACCATGTATTATGGCTATAGGATGGCCTTCAAAACCACATTCCAAGCCTTGCTCAATCTGAAAGGCTATAAAGGTATGACATTCCTTAGAACTTTTGCTCCAGCCCACTTTGAGAACGGTCAGTGGGACAAGGGAGGGGATTGCATCCGAAAGAGGCCTTTCAGAAGCAACGAGACAAGGCTGGAGAGCGTCAATCTTGAGCTCTATTTGACACAAGTGGAGGAGTTCAGAGCAGCTGAGAAGGAGGGCAGAGAGAAGGATCTCAAGTTTAGGTTGTTGGATACTACTGAAGTCATGTTGCTGAGACCGGATGGGCACCCCGGTCGTTATGGCCATTTGCCAAATGCCAATGTTACGTTGTACAATGACTGTGTCCATTGGTGTTTGCCGGGGCCGATCGACACGTGGAATGATTTCTTGCTACATATGTTGAAGATGGAGGGTGGGAGATCGTCCTCGGGCCGGCTTAATTGGAGCGAGAGAAAGATGAGGATCAGATAAAGTATTAGTTGTATGATACTTCTCGTTATTGTTTTATGTAGATGCATGATTGCGATTTTAAGTTATTGTAATCGACTCGCAAGGCAGGTGCGTTGCACCGCCCAAGCTTCATTCTTGAAATAAAAGTAAATTTGCAGCAAGAATGCTTGAAACAAGACGATCTTTTATTAGAAGAGGTGTTTGTATAAATTAATGGGAGGTTGAAGGAGGATTGGATATGGTGGGATTTGGTAGTAATGGAAGCGGGATCCATGTGATACAAGATATGGATGGCTCTGAACCCCATCTTAGTAAAGGGAATCCATTATCTTACGTAGTGCACCTCTCATGATTCTCTCCCTTTAAAAAATAAAAATTAAAAAGAACAAAAATGATCCTACCGTTAGTTTTATGGCTGAATTTGCGTTATTACAATAGGCTTTTAAACGATTTGCCGTCTCCATCAAATGATGGGTCCTAATCCGACCTGTTCCAATTCTACTCAATTCGTGTAAAAGGATTTGAATTTATGTGAAAATTATTATCGGCTAATCTTCTAATTCTCCCGTAGAATTTTCTTTCACATTATAACGAGGCACTTCCCCCACATTTCCAAACGCAAAGTTACCTTACTTCAAATTTTTCCTGTTTCTGAATTTAATGCAAGTATTCATAATGAAACAAAGGATTCATAAATGATTTTGCTCAACAAATCAACGTACTTTTTTTTTTTTTTTTTCCATACTTCTAAGTAATTCTGGTTCAAAAGAAGACCGGGAAATAATTTTTCCTCGGCCGTACATATATTCAACGTCAAATTAAGTCGGCAGATTTGCCGACTCTGTACAGGGATCGTATTCGTACTCCCAGAGCTCGTGAGTAATTTACGTTGCAAGGAAGGGCCAGTAAACAATTTTGCCTCGACGTACGGTATACGCTGCCGTACCGACTCCCGTGGAACGCTGGCAATTGTTAGATTGCGGTCCTCTCCTTGCTTCCCGCGACTCTTCTACGTCCTCGTCGAGAGAAAAAGAGAGATTCTTCTCGCTGATCCCTGTTCCCGTTCGCGTTCCAAAACCCCAAGACTAGGGTTTCCAACGAAGGAGTAGAAGAAGAAATCGGGATGTGAGCGGCCTGCGCCTGCGGCTGCGAGCGTGCCGATCGTTGGCCGGCGGTACCGGTCGGCCGCATCGCCTACTCCGCCCCACTCATGGAGAAGTTCCCCTGCGATCCCTTATACCCTTATAACAATCGTTCCTCGTCTTCCTTGATTCCGATTTGTGAGGCTGTTCTAGGGATTAATCACTTCCACCAGCCAACATATAGGGAGTCGTTCGAATCAGCCTGGGGAATTTCTCGTTCTTTACGTTCGTGGCAATTCTGTTGGCGGGAATCGAGAGTCAGAAGAATCCGCGCAATCGTGTACGCCATGCGGGTGGATGGTGAACATAGTTTTCTGAGGCATGCTGGTGATTCTTATGTTCTTCGTTCGCGATGGCCTCGTCACCTTCTACGGTGAGATTTCGGAGCTTTATGTGATTGAATTTTTATTTAGTAGATTTGTTGGATTTGTTCTTTAAAGGAGAAATCTTGGTCGATAGAAGATGACAGTTTCTTGAGGTAGAAACTGTGCTCTCTTTTCGTAAATTTAATGGAGATTTTGTTGGGTTGATAAGTTCAAACTGGGTTCTCATCTTGTATGTATTTCTGTAAACTTTGATCTAATAAATTTTGGGTGGCAAAGCTTTGCTTCCCTTTCCATCAGAAAAAGATAAGTTCAAACTGGGAATAATTAGATCGGGGTGTTGGGAAATCCCTGCTTATTCGAGAAGGGTCGGATGATTTCAATCATAGATAATTTAAGGCCAAGACTCTAAGATGAAGCCAAAATGTGGCGCTAATGGAGGATGAAGTGGTAGGTGATTAGTCGCTGTTTGATATGATGTAATGAAGGCAAGATATGGCAAAAGGTGAGATTTTGGTGAATGTGTATGAATGAACCCCATGGAAGCAGCATTGCAGGCTATGACAAAGTTTTGGAAAGTTCTCATTACATGAGACAACTTTTAAATATGAACGATGAAATAACAGCAATGAGGTCTTCCAAATTGCTGTGATGAAACTGTGTAGTTATGTTCCTTCTATCGTTCTGCGTGTATCTGCTACATGCATTGTGACATCATATTCGAGCTTCTTCGTTTGATTAAGTTAATAATCAAAGTTTCATCACCCACTCAGGAGTCAGGAAGATGGCTGAGTGTACGTATCACTCATAGTTGAGCATGTATTGTTTGCTAATGTGTTTGATTGTCATCTTGTGACCTGAATGCTCGGCTGTTTCAAGTCTCACTATTCCTCGTTATCAAATACTTGAAGCTTTTGAAAAAAATGTTCTGCAATCGTGTGATATTTTGTTGAAGATGCTGGGATTTGCTTGCGTTGTGTCTTCAAAGGCATATGGTTCTTCCTTTTCCAGTTGTTGTGGGCTATACATTCTGATCTTGCAGTAAGTTTTTGACATGCTAACTGTTTTTCTGAATCAACACAAGAACAAGCTGTTTCTTTTTCCCCTTTCTGTTTTGGTTTAGAATTTGCAAAATAAACCTGACAAACTGGTAGAAAGTCTAATATTTTCTTAGTGTATGATATTATGAAGTGTTGAGGCGAACCAGAAGCCTTTCTTGTGTGATGGCCATGGCAATGATCTTATAATCAACTTTATTATTGTAGAGAAAACATCATAATTTGGGCCAGGATTGTTCCTTCTGGGTCAGGTTGTTCTCTTTTTGGATTTTGTGCATGGATAGAACATCAACTGGGTTGTGAAAAATGAGCAGTTTTGTTTGTCTTCACCCATGCATATGGCTTAATACTCTTCGTTGCTGATAGATTCTAGGCTTAGGGTAATAATCATTCTTGTGTATGGCTTAAAAGAATTTGGAGTTCTCTCTTAGACCTTTCTATTGCAGATACATGGCATTGTTCGTTGTATCACTTGTTTGCAATTTAGCCACGTTCTCCTTTACAGGACTGCTCTTCTATTGGTTTATTCCATCTGGACATGACCGTGGCCTCGACAACTTTAGTATTATTGTGACACTGGTTCTCATTTTTCATTTTTGCAGCTGTTGTGCTGCAACCAAAAGTATAACCTTACCATAATCATTAACTTCACCGATCTGTGCATCAAATTATACAGCATTTTTTTAATTCTTTTAAACACTCAAACCTTTTTTTGGTTAATTTTTGTGTTATTCACCTTGTCGGGTTGGTTTATCACAAAAACACTCTATGAATAATACATAAGCATTGTGTCTAGTTTTGATTTTTTTAATTCCTCATTTTAAATCATTTATATACTTATCCTTTGTTATTTTTTTTAAATTTTTATTTGGTTGGTATGAAGACTCCTGTGATGCTATAATAATATAGCCTACTAGCCATCGACTGACTTATGTCATTAAAATTATCTGGAATTTCTTTCTCTTCTTTCTGATATCTTGCACCCATCTGAATATTTTGCCTTCTTCATGTATCCTGCTGACATGTAGATTGAACTTATGGTCTTGATTGCTATTTCACAATTTCCTAGGCCAGAATCTTTTCTTTTTGGTGCCAGGTTTTATGTCTCTATATAGTTTATTTATTTTTCTATATCCATGTTTGATTTTTGCGGAAATGCAAAAGTTATTCTGTTGGAATCTGATTAAAAGAAAAAAATTATGATTGTTTCGATAAAAGTAATGTTAAGAGTTCAAATGAGAACTTTAAAGGTTGAAGAATTTTTGCAAAGCATTCATTGCATTGGCCATAGACTTATTCCCCTTAAAAAAGCTCAGGTCAGTCTTAAGGCAATTCTACTGGATTGCTCACTGCTCGAATGTGCTCCGACTGTTCACCACCAACTTATGTCTTCCAAGATACCAATAAGCTTTCCACATCACCTGAGACTTCTCTCGTGCCTAAATTAACTTGTCCAAGAATTTAACAAGGATATTGGAGAGTTGATGTTGGATTAACAGCTGCTTATAGTGTTCTACTCAATTCTTCCACGGAGCCACCCTCGGCTTAGATCTTCATGGCCGACCCGCTTGTTGGAAAACTAATAATGATGATAATATAATAGCTGGATTTGTCAAGTCCTTGTTATGTCTTGGCTAGAATTTTTATTTGATGGAGAAAGAGAGGTGCACAAATGGGACAATAATTGTATGATAAGGTTGTAGGCACAAAGCATTATGATGGACGACAAGGTATGTTGTGAATTGCTGTATTCCAAGGGCATGAGAGCTCTGGAGCCAAAAACTCTTGATTGGGAACTCAATTGTGTAAACCATATTGGCAGTTTTTTTCAGTTGGTTGTGAATTTTATAAGATATGGATATTGACAAATATACAATTTTCTTGCAAATCAGGAAGCAGTCTAGTTGTTGCACCCTTCCTTTTGGAAGAGGTTCCCACTCTGTGTTCAAGCCTTGAGTTCCTCCGAGCTTTTTGACCTGGGTGATTCTCCCATCATTTCATTGAATGATAATTGATGGCCTCTGCCTACAGACTCGATAATGTGACCAGATCTTTTTTTTTTTTTAAAATTGAATTATCAGATCGAAAAGAGGGTTAACTCAGGTGGTGTAGGCCTCACATTTGTTCTTTTACAACCATTGCAGCATGCATTATGAAGTGCATGGAATCCTCCGAGTCTAGAGCGTAGAAGTATTCAAAAGGGGCTGGTGTTATTTTACAATTGATGAACATGAATAGGCATTCGAGGTGATGCACTGGTGCAAGTTGGCAATAGGAACTAATTGTATGACCGTCTGGCAGCCATCTTTGGCCAATCCTATGTCTAAAACTTTCCTACATTGAAAGAAAGTGTTCCTATTGTTGCAGTAAGGTCCGAGTCCTTGGTACCAATGTCAGAACTTCTAGGTTTCTTTTTAAGCACTTGCCTGGATGATTCTTCTTGTAGCTTTTCAGACTTAGGGTTTCATGAAAGATTAGTCAGTCTATATTGCCTGTTAAGTGAAGTGATATTATTAATGTCAATTTTTTTCCTAATCTATGATTTTCTCTTTTTCCTGACAAGAAATTGGTGGTGTTTTTTTTTTTTTTTTTTCCATATCCAAAAAAACCTTGCATTCTTTCCTTACTGAGTCATAAATTCTGGTTTTGATGCGTTTTACACAAGTAACTAGAAAGAAGGCAATTTTAGCTTCGCATAAAATGGTTGTAGTTAGTTGGCATAAAAGATTTATTTATTAATAAACCATCAAATTTCAATAAAAAAAAAGAAATTATATCGGAACTCATGCATGGCTGGTATCCGGTCATGACAATTCACGACGCAATCTACTTGGATGCTAACACAACATGTTAGCATGCTTCGTCTGTTGATGCAGGATGGTGCCTTGGCTCTGCCACCAGGTACGATGAGATTTTATGGGCGGCCTACCGGCTGGGTTTGTAAAAAGTTAATATAGGTCTGATTTGTTGGTGCCCGATCTGGTGCGGTCAAGAAAATGCTATCCCGTTCTAAAGCACACTACCATGCCTTGAATGTTGATTCTGCATCATCATGCATCTTTTCTTGTCCTTTATTTATCATTGGTGATGCAAGAATCCTGATGAAGCTAATATCAAAGGCCAACCAAAAATTGAAAACTCTCGACCAGCTTGAGTACAGAAAGTTTTTTTGTCACTAGGAATTGAATGAGCTTTGTATGTCGGATTGGTTTTACATTAACATGACATCCCAGCCCTTATATGCTATCAGCAAATATTTATGGTTAATAAGATAGCTATAAGTTCACCACCATGAGAATAGTTTGTTCGAGAGTAAAGCTTGAGTTTTTGCAAAGAAATTGACTGATGTTCACCAGAGCCTAATGAAAGAATTCAACAATGAAAACCGGAATAATCAACAATTTATCTACATATGAAATAATTTTTATGGCAATATGCAAAAACATTTGCAGCTGAGGTGTGTAACAAGAACCAATAGCAACAAAAAGACCACCGATAAATAAAATACGCTTTGTCAATCAGCAAATGCATCTGATCATGTATCACACTTTCTCTAAATTGGATAATGCTGCAAACATAAGCTCTGGATTTCTTCTTCTTCTTCTTCTTTTTCCTTTGAAGAAAAACCAAAACTTATTTACTTATGCTCGGGATTCTTTTTCATGAAGATTCATATATGCCTATACATAAAGCAGGTGGCCTTCCAACGTGTCCGCTTTTCTTCAATCTTTTTTGCCTTTGGCTTCAGTCCTCTCCCGAGCCCTCTCAAAGCTTCTTGAGCCTTCACGATGTCTACCTACTTCCTCCTGCTCTCCTCGCTTCCACCTCCCGCCGCTCTCCACCATCGCCTTCCTCTCAGGTGTCGGCCTTTCTCCTTCAATCTCCCTCAGGTATTTTTCTTTTCCTCCATCTTTTTTCTATGGTAGCTTTTTTTTTCTTTTTTTCTTTTTTGAGCCCTTCCGAACGCCGTCCACTTGGGGCAACGCGGACGGCCGCAACTTAGGCCTCACGCGATGGGAGCAGGGGGTGGGGGAGAGGCGACAGGAGGAAGGAAGGGGAGGGTTTTGGTGGTCGCGCCGCCACCTCCTCCTCGTGGGGGCTGGGCGTGGTCGTGGAGGGTGCGAGGGGCAGCTGCGCGGGTTGGGGGAGGTGCCGGAGGCTAGAAAGGGGTGGAGGGGGCTTGGTAGCGCTGAAGCTGGGAAGGGAAGGGGAGGCGGTCATGGGGGTTAAGGGGGCAACGAGAGAAAAAGAAGGGAAGGAGAAAAAAGAAAGAAAATGGATGTCGGCTCCTCCCTATAGGGGGCGTGGCCGCGAAGGGTGCGGGGGGCGGCCGCATGGGTTGGAGGAGGCGCCGGGAGCCAGAGAGAGGTGGCAAGGGGGTTTGGTGGCGCCGAAGCTGAGGGAGGGGAGGGGAGGGTGGTTGGTGGTGCTGGAGCCGAGAAAGGAGAGGGAAGAGGGTTTAGTGGTCGGATGGAGGTTGGTGCGTGCGGACGGCCTCCACTTAGGCCTCATGCGGCAAGAGCAGGGGGTTGGGGTTGGGGGTGGGGGAAGGCGGCGGGAGGAAGGGAAGGGAAGAATGGCATCGCTGCGGTGGGGGTGGCGCGGACAGCCACAACCTGAGCCTCATACGACGGGGGCGGGAGGTTGGGGGTGGGGGGGAGGCAGCGGAAGGAAGGGAAGGAAGAAAAAGAAAAAAAAAAGAAAAAAAAGGAGGAAAAAAAATCATTATTTTATTATTAATAATAATAAAATTTTAAAAAAATAATATTTTAAAAATACAAGTAGGGAAGGGATAAGAAACAAAAATAATATTTTTTTTAAAAATATTATTTTAAAAAAATAAAATATTATAAAAATAATATTAATATTTCTAAAAATACTAATTTATTATTATTTTTAAAAAAATATATCATTTTTTAATTTTAAAAATAATAACATACTAATTTTTTTTAAATAATATTTTTATTATTTTTTAAAAGTAATATGTTTTGAGATCTAAATCGGTCCATCGAATCAAATTAAATCTAATAAATTATCCATAAATAGAGTACAATTCTTTATCGATTTGAAAGCTAAATCTCTGCTTTTATTAGTCTTTAAAAGTTCACAAGATACTAATGATGAAATATATCGCTTTATATTTTTTTTATCCTTTCCTTCGAATTTCTATCTTCCTTGGTTGGGGGGATGGTGGCACGGACACCATGGATGAGCAAGGGGGTGGGTAGTGGAACTGTGCCCTTTCATCCTTCGAAAGAAAGATAAATTTGATAGTATCTTTTCTAATTTTTTTTAAAACTTTTTTTGATTGTTGTTTATTTGGTATTCAGTTAGTTTTTTGGATGATATAAACAATTGAGAATGATAATATTCTGAGTATTCGGTAGGCAAGAAATCGAGAAAAGATGAGTGTTGGATTTTTTTTTATTGATCTGAAACCTATCAAAATGGTGAACTGATTTTAATCTTTTTTTCTTTATTTTTTGTTCACTATCTTGCTGCATCAATATTTCCTAAAATTCGGATAAGGCTATAAATCTTTTTTTTAAATGATGATTTTCTCTGAAACTGGAAGGCTGTGATATTGCAAACATCAACCTCCTATGAACCTGACGAGAAAAAAATTAGTCATAAAATTTTTTAAATATTTTTCAATAAAATTCTTTTAACCCATTTAAGCTTTTATATCTATTAAACAATCTGTCAATAAAAGTGGAGGGCTATTGTAAATATAGCAACAATCCTTTCAAAACCCTCTTAATGATATTTTTAGACTATAAAATTGATGGGAGGCTCTCTTAAACACATTGTCCTTGCTTTTCTTGTCACTACCTCCCGTGGGTCTTCATCGTTGAAAAAAAGAAAAAAATTGAATAGCCTATATAGGAAAAGATTGGATTTTTGAAATTTTTCATCTTTGAATTTCTATCTTTTTGGGTTGGTGGGATGGTGGCGGAGGAATAATAAGCGAGCAAAAATGTGGGTGGTAGAGTAGACACTAACAAAGTATACTTCGAAAAAGTTAAGAGGGAGGGTGACAAGACATCTGAGAGTATCAAAAAAAGTTAGAAGGAAGGAAGGGCAGTAGAGAGTCAAAGAGATGACTTACATGGAGAAGAAAGGTATGTACCCATTTATAATATAGGAGAGATGGAAGAGAAATTTTTTCTATTTCAAACTGGATCGGATGCCTTCCCTTTTAATTATAGGATATGGGGTTAAAAAAAGAAGGCTCGAAAGCTTTAATTAGAGCACAAAAATTTACAGAAAAAAAAAATCAGAAAGCATGGATGGCACAGCATGGATTGTCTTATCAATTTTTTTTTACTTTTTAGCCTATATATAAAAGAAAATGTTCGAACGCTTAAGCACGAGAATAGCTGAAAAGAAAAGATGAGGTCGAAAGTTTTTTTTTTAATACGTCTGTTGCTAATTGCTGTTATTTTTTTGCATCAAGATTGAAGAAGTTGACAGTAGAGTAAAAATTGGGGAAGTGGAGCTAGAGAAGGTGAGTTTTCTTCTTCTTTTTTTCTTGCTGTAATATCAGAAACGTTCTATTCTTTGTGAAACATGCAGGAGGGATGCTGACCATATTTTGGTAACCTTCCACTTCTTTGTTTATAAATATCATGTGAGAAAATAAAGGGACAAAGAGATGCGGAGGTTGGCACTGCACCATAGTTGTCTTTCTGATTGTTATTTTTTTTATATTCAGTTAGTTTTTTCGATAATACAAAGAATTAAGAATGATGATATTCTAAGTATTTAGCAAATAAGGAACTAAAAAAAGATGAGTGCTGAATTTTTTTTGATCCAAACCAATCAAAATCGTGAACTGATTTTTTTTTTTACTATCTTGCTGCATCAATATTTTCTAAAGATTAGATAAGGCTATAACTTCTTTCTCAAATGATGATTTCCTCTGGGATTAGAAGGCTATGATCTTACAAACAACAACCTCCTATGAACTTGATGAGAAAAAAATTAGATGCAAAATTTTTTAATTTTTTTAGCGAAATTCTCTTAATCCACTTAAGCTTTCATATTCATTAAATAATTCGTCAATGAAAGTGGAGGATTGCTTCAAGCGCAGTAGTAACTTTTTCAAAACTCTCAGATGATGCTTTTAAACTATAAAACTGATGAGAAACTCTTCTAAACACATTCTTTCCTACTTTTCTTGCTATTACCTCTAGCAATAGCTGCACCACTCAAATAGTGGTGATAACTATGATCGTTGTGCAGGCGGCACTATGGTGCAAAGTTGACGAGTAGCAAGCAAAGCACTAAGGTCATTGTTAGCGCTGGAAAGTGGAGGATGCATCAGTAGTTAAGATTCAAGCTAGTTTTTAAGGTTATTTGGTGAGGCTTCTCCCCCTTTTTCTCTCTTTTATGCTTAAATCAATAGAAATTTTAATCTATGGAAAAAAGATATACTTAAAATCTTGAAATTTAATTCGTTACTTCTATCATTTTAAAAGCATTTTTCTTTGACTTCTGTCATTTTAAAAGCAATTTTCTTTTAAAAAGAAATATCTTTGTATTTTTCAATATAAAGCTGAGTGATTTTCTCTTCTTCTTAGTCTATTTTTGTGGCTAATTAATTTCTAATTTTGCTAGATTTTAAATAAATTATGGACTTATGTTGGGCTATGAGTTATTCTTTCATAATCTCTAACATCTAATCTTTCTGAAGTATAATTCATTGATCATCTAAATAAAAAATTTGAAATTTTCTTAGATCGCTAAAGGATTGGGTTCTGTATTCCTTTTTGGTAGGGTGAGCTGATTGCATGGTTCTAATAGATCCTATTACCTCAGAGTTATCATTTTGCGTAGCTTAATATTCTGCGATATATATCTCATGGATCTGGATCCTTGATTTGGTCTTGCCCATCATACTCGGAGGACTCCTGAGCGATGTGGGTGTCAGCTTCGAGGGAGTACTCCTAACCTCTCTCTTCCAGTTTCATCAGATTAACGAAGCCTTTGATATAAGCATTCTCCACTCTTCCCCCCTTTTCTTCCTAAAATATCTTGAGAAAATTTTAAATTTTTTCATATTGGTATGTTTTTAAGAAAAAATAGCTACTATGAAAACATTTCATCCAGATTGAATGCTCCATTCTTTTTTCTTTGGATTGATTTAGACTTATCAATTTTAAACTTTTAGTTATTGTAGAACAAAGGAAAGTACCACTTTGAATAAGTGCCAATATTCCATTTTAGTTATGAAAAGTCAATTACAATGAAAGAGTTTTCTACGAGAAGGGCAACAGCTATTTATAAAAAAGTGCTTATGAAAAAAGATAAATATTACTTTTTTTATTTATTATTTTTATTATTTAATAGCTAAAAATTTTAGAAGTAGTTCATAAATTCATCATGTCTTTTGTTCATCAACTTATGTTAATATATATATATATATATTAAGATCTACAACAGGTTTAGAGGATGGGGGTATTGAGTGCATTTCAATATTTCATACCAGCTCTACGAAGTTAGTTACAATAAGACAATTTTCTCTTCTTTTGGTATTCTACTTTTGACTAATGCTTATTTTTTATTTGTATATTGTTGATGCATTTTAATTATCAAGAGTAACACTACTTTCTTTTGATTATTATACATAAATATTAAAATTAAAATGATGAATATATTTGGAAAAACAAAATGGTATCTTTTTTGTTGCTATTCGAATGTGTCTTGGAACCAAATTTAGTCTAATAAATCATTGAAATCTTTTATCATTTGAAATATATAATATAAAATCTAATCTAAAATTTTGAATGAGCTATGCACATGAGTACATATTATTTATTTTTTTTTCGTACTTATTTACAGGATATCAATAAAGTATGAATATTAGTATATGATATATTTAATTAGTGCATTATATTTTATAAGATCAGAAAGATTTTATATTTATTTATACTTGATATCTTATCTAAAACTTATTTTTAATTTTTTTTATATTTTAAATAGTATTTAATGAAAAAAAATAAATTTTTAGATCTTTTTATACATGAATTTTCTAATTATAAATAAATATCTGGATCATGAAATCCATATTAATTTTGATCACGAAAGACGAATCATTTAAGAATCCTTTCATATTAATTTATCATTTAATCCAAATCAAATAAACAATCTAATTTTCACAATAGTTTTGTATTTTATAATTATTCTTTTTTAATTTTTAAAATTAATTTAAGAATTTATGTCTAAATGTATAAAATATATAGATTTATTATATATAGTTGAAAAAATATTAAAAAATTAAAAAAAATTGATTGTATTAATGGGATAACACTAGTTCATAAAAAAAAAGAAATCTTTTAATATTTTAAGATCAATTTTAAGATTTTATATATAAATCTATTATATATGGTCTAAAAAATATGTAAAGATCAATATAAATAAAATTGATAGTTTCTGTTGTATGAAATTATCATATATGCATATATATATTATTAAAATAATAAATTTAAAATTATGAATTATATTTTTAATTAATTTTAAGATTTAATATTAAATATTTAAATATTAAATATTTAAAATTATGGATTATTTGTTCAATCATTTTGATTTATATTTTATAAAGGAACTCAATTCAATAATACTTTAATAAAGTTTTTTAATATTCATATTTTTTATTTAGATGAAGGAGTTATGATAGATGAAGATTAGCATGAATATAAATTAAACAACTAATAAAAATATTATATATTAGATTATATAAAAAATATATATATTAATAAAATATTTTAAATTTTTATTTTGATTCAAGATAAATTCTTCCGTGAAACACGAGTTACACGCTAGTTAGTCATGATATAGTGAGTTTGAGATCAACCCCTCCTGTTTTGTTTCCTCTTCCGACCAGAGTTGTAGCTTTATATAGCCCTTGGGGGTATGCACATCCTCTAGCATCAATTAGCAATTTTTAGAATGGTGATACTGATGTCCCTGGTAACACCAATCTATTACTCTTTCTGTAGATATGTCCGATCAACTCTCTCCTTCTTCAGATGTAGCTGATTGAGTCTACAACTCTACTAGCCCAGCTTGACTCTAGCTTACCAAGCAAACTTGTCTCCCAACCTAACCCAACTCTACAAATTTTAATCCAAAGATAGGTCAAGTCATTCGTGTGAAAACGTGTGGACAAATTCGATATAGATTGGCTAGAGAGAGAACGTGGAGAAATTGAGTCTAGTTTGGGTCAGGTTGCCTTTAAACCAAACCCAATGTGGCCTAGTTACCTGCCTTGCATCCATCTCCCAGCATCCGAAGGGAGTGGGAGGGAGGGAAACGGAGAGAGAGGGATGGCGGGTCTGTTGGCGTGGGCGGCGGACGTGGTGGGAGGGAGCGGGCAGGGCGAGCAGGAGGAGGAGGAGGAGGAGCGGCTGCCGGTGGTATTCACGCCGGAGCAGCAGCAGTACGCGCTGGAGCTGGACCAGAAGGCGGCCTCCCTGAGGAGGTCGATCCAGGATCTACGGATGCGGATCCCTCCCGCACACATCTCCCAGCGCCTCCCCCACCTCCACGCCGACACCCTCGCCTCCAACGCCACCCTCGCCCTCCAACTGAACGCCCACTCCGCCACCCGAGAACAAGTACCTCAAATCCCTCCTCTGTCCATTCCCCAAATCAATTTACATACCATTAAAAATTTCCATTCCCCCTTTGTAATTTCATGTATGCTCTGTTGCATTTGTATGGATCGCATGAAATTTTCGTGTAAAAATATGTTCATCCATAGATTTCTTCATTAATTTTCTTTATTTGGGTTTTGGGGCTTTGGGATTGACCACATCAGATCTCTCTCTCTCAGTGATTAGTTGTATGTTATTAAAAGAATTCTCAAGAACGCTTCGAAAAGATTATTCTTTAAATTAAAAGGAAAGACCAATTTGAATATTATGCGTGAAATAAAATCAGAGTGATCCAGTACAACCTGCATACTTGTTCTGCCATATCAATCTTTTGCATTTAGTCAACTTCATTCATTTTGATTGCGGCTTTTTATTCCGCTGCATGTTCATTCTTTTTGTTGCTATAGTCTGCATCCGGGCCTGTTGCTTAGAACTTGTCATGAAACTGACTGCTTTTATTTCTTGTTTCCCGGTACCTTCTTGTTTTATATGCCTAATTTAATGTTGAGATTTTATGCAGGCACAATTAAGAGGGATCACTCTGCAAGAAGAAAATGCTGCATATGAAAAGGCTATATCAAACTGCCAGAAGAAAATTCAGGAGAAGTTGCATGAGGCTGACCTACTTCAGACGAAACTGAGGGTCAGGAGTGATAACTTCCATACCATTTCTCTTTACTTCTTCCTGCATTAGCTCCGTCAACTGCTGGAGGTTTAACTACATTTCAGATTTTTTTTTGACCTTAACATTTAAATGTTCGCCAAGTATAAATTCCTTGATGCAGTGCTTTTACTTTTGCTTTACTGATATGCCCGTGTTCCTTAAAGTTTATCCTTACCTTAGAATTCAATGAGCATAACTCAACAAATGCTTGTCACCCAAGAGGATTTATATAAATTTCTCAACTATCAAATGGTTGTTTTATTTTTACATAAATTTTCTTTGATACGCATTTTTTTTATAATTATTTTTCACTTGCAAATATTATTTCTAAAGATGTTTGCTCGCAGCAAATGGAGCTAATCGAGAAGGGTTTAAAGGCTGATCTGGAAAGGGCACTTGCTGCAAAGCAATTTAATCAACATGAAGTATCAATTGCTAATTCCAGTAGTACAGAAAATTTACATTTGGAGAAAGGATCATCAAACAGTGTCAAATTAGAAGAATTAGAGGAGAAGAAAAGAGAGTTGGTTCGTTCCATTCTTCATTTCATTTAATAACATCAGCTGTCATTTTTGGATGACACTGTTACTCTTCATCTTTCCTGTCAGAGTTCAATGGAAGAAATGGTCCCTGGATTGGAGAATGAGTGGTCACTAGTTCAACAAGAGTCAATCAAGAAACCTTCACCAGGTACTTCAAATCATCGATTTGCATCAAAGAGTTCTTTTTGATCCTTGTGGGTTGCGTACATGCTGCCCTGCTAGTTTAGTCTAATAAGAGCACCATATACACCATGTAGAAAACGGCATTCAGATAGTTCACCATCAATCTTATTATGTATTACTAAGAAGGCCAATCATGAAGGAGGCTGTTTTCTTGATTGGACTAATGAGAAACTAGAGCTAAAAACACATGGCTTTACTTGACTTGGAAGCATTAAATAGAGTACCAAAGACATAAAATGATGGGGTCAAGGAACTGAGATATGTCTAAAGAAATCTGTGAGTTTTAAAAGAAACTGTCCCGAGATAATCAATTTCTGAAAATGATATGCTTAGTGTTAATATAACTGAGAATGAGGCCCTGCTAGAATTGATGGCCAAAGGTATATTGGTACGATCTTTTTGCTGTCAGGGATTGATTGTGTAAAGTGATAGGACATATACAATCTAATTAGGGCGGGAGAGGTGAAGTTGAGAGAAATATTTGAGCTTGTCATTCCTATATCAAGTTTCCAATACAATCTTCTAAGTATAGACTAAATTATGACATCATTTTTCTTCCTACTTTAGAGGGTGAATGGGACCACAAACGTGTGAAATTCATTGGTGACTCCAGCCGTGGCAGTAAGGCCCACGAGCATGTGGCATGGCGGCAAATGAACCAAGCTGTTCATGAACAGCTTGGCCTTGGCTCAATAACAGCCTCAATTGAGCTCATTCTAATAGGAAACCAGCCAAGCTCAAACTGCATTTAGAGATTCTGAACGCTTTGGGCTTGCAAAATAGAAGCTCTGGCTCAGTCAATAACGTGCTCCATCAGTTAACGAAGAAGCAAAGCCTGAAAATCTGTCGTTAAGTCAAGCTTGAGCTCAAATAGCCCTTTCATATAGTGAGCGGATTCTGAGCAGCCCAAGGTTTGGCATTTTTCATTCCAAATGTAGGGGACAGACTTCTGCTTCTTTCTTGACCATGGATTATCCGTCACTGAATTCAAATTTTATTATTTCTTTCTATATTTGTTCCAATTTTGAACTTTATCTCTTATAAAAAGACAGATGTGATGACTATGCTTACATTTATATGCTGAATGATAAATGTTGGTGCAGAAATCCGTCTTCGTCGGAGGTTGCCGGAGTCGAGGCCGCCGAGGTCGCCGTCGGGGACCTGCAAAACGAAGTCCCGTCCGGAACCGGTGGGGGGTGGCTCCAGCAGGACCCTCCGACGGTCAAGTCAGTTTTCGGCCAACAGTAATGGAGTGCTCGGAATGAGTTCCGGAGCTTAGAGATGAGGAGGAGAGCTTAGAGAGTCGAGAGTTCAGAGAGCTTAGCCTTAGTGTATCGGGAGGATCCTTTATATAGTGGAGCTTGATGGTGACAACTGCAGCCGCGTACTGGCGGGCCGCTCGAGGTTCGGCGGAGTCATTCTCACGGGATGGTGCCGTGTGCGGCGGATTGAGGGTGACAGCCATCGCCGCCTGACAGTGGATCGGCAGATTGAGGGTGACAGCCATCGTCGTCCGACAGTGGGTCGCTATCGCCTGCGGCGGACTGACTGATGGTGATGGTTGCAGAGCTTGCCGAATGAAGAGTTCGGGCTCTTGAAGAGGAAGATAGGAGGGAGTTCGGCTCCCATAGGCGCCTGGCTGGAGATATGCAGCTAAGGCTCGTCCGCTGAAGAGTTCGGCTGCTGAGAATCCGAAGCTCGATCGTTTGGGGTTCGGCCGGCTGTTGGACTTCGGCTGAGGCTGGGACACTTGAGAGTTTGGTAGGAGCTCGGTCGGCCGAAGTTCGATGAGGGCGACCACTGAGGAGTTCGGCCGAGTGACGACTGCTGAGGAGTTCGGGCTCCTGAGTGACGACCGCTTGGGGATTCCGCTAAAGCCCGTCCGCTGAGGAGTTCGGCCGCTGAGAGGACTTCATTGAAGCTCGGCCGCTTGGAGTCGGTCCGAAGGAGTTCGGTCGTGGGGAGTCCGAAGGAGTTCGGCTGCTCAGGAAGTTTGGTCTCGACGCTGGGAGTCCGGAAGAAGCTCGGGAGCTGACCAGTTCGGTCTGCTGGAAGAAGTTCGACCGCTGGGAGTTCGGCCGCTTGGCAAGGAGTTTGGCTAGACCAGTGCGCTGAAGCTCTTCTGCGGCTGCTGGTTGCATTATGCTGAGCGTCGGACCGATTTCGGCAGGAGGGGGATTTATCCCCAACAGTAGCCCCCCACTCCCGAGTTCAAAAATTGAAGGAAGGGAGTACCAAAACAGGCGACTGCCGAAGTCTTCTTCCAGGCTCCGCATTTATCGCGGCTGAAGCTCGGGGAGGTCTCTTCTCCAGCCAAGGTTGACGCTGAAGTTGAAGCTGAGGCTTGGGGGGGCCTCCTCTCCAATTGATGTTTGGAATTGGAATGGAACTCGTTCCCAGCTAAAGTCGATGAAGCTGATGTTGAAGCCGAAGTAAATCTCGCCCCCTGCGGTCGAGGTCGGAGTTGAGCTCCTCGGGGGTGACATCGTCTCCATCAGCTGAAGTTGACTCGGGGGGACCTCCTATTCCGCGGTCGAGGTTGTCGTGGTCGCTTGGGGGCGATCTCGTCCCCTGCAGTGGACCTTGCCGAGGTTGCTGCTCGCGTTAGGACGAGATTCTCCTCCTGTTCCTAATCGAAGCTGTTCGTGGTCGCTCGGGAGAGATCTTGTCTCTAGCCGAGGTTGGCTACGGTCGCTCGGAAGAGATCTCATCTCTAGCCGAGGTTGTCTACGGTCGCTCGGGAGAGATCTTATCTCTAGTCGAGGTTGACTCGGTCGCTCGGGAGAGATCTTATCTCTAGCCGAGGTTGGTGCTCGCGTCAGGACGAGGTTCTCCTCCTGTTCCTAATCGAGGTTGTTCACGGTCGCTCGGAGAGATCTTGAGGTTCAGATCTTATCTCCTACGGTCGAGCTTCCCTCGGGGAGATCTTATCTCCTGCAACCGAATGCGCGCTCGGGGGAGATCTTATCTCCTGCAGAGCTTCCCTCGGGGAGATCTTATCTCCTGCAGCCGAGGTTGGTGCTCGCGTTAGGACGAGGTTCTCCTTCTGTTCCTAACCGAGGTTGTTCACGGTCGCTCGGGGAGATCTTATCTCCTGCAGCCGAGCTTCCCTCGGGGGAGATCTTATCTCCTGCGGTCGAGCTTCTTCGGGGAGATCTTATCTCCTGCAGCCGAGGTTGGTGCTCGCGTTAGGAC
Organism: Cocos nucifera; assembly: GCA_006176705.1. NCBI lineage: Eukaryota > Viridiplantae > Streptophyta > Magnoliopsida > Arecales > Arecaceae > Cocos > Cocos nucifera. The sequence goes on along the minus strand of QRFJ01000359.1, from coordinate 693,166 downwards.
GAGGTTCTCCTCCTGTTCCTAACCGAGGTTATTCACGATCGCTCGGGGGAGATCTTATCTCCTGCAGCCGAGCTTCCCTCGGGGGAGATCTTATCTCCTGCAGCTGAGCTTCCTCGGGGAGATCTTATCTCCTGCAGCCGAGGTTGGTGCTCGCGTTAGGACGAGGTTCTCCTCCTGTTCCTAACCGAGGTTGTTCACTCGGTCGCTCGGGGGAGATCTTATCTCCTGCAGCCGAGCTTCCCTCGGGGAGATCTTATCCCTGCGGTCGAGGTTGGTGCTCGCGTTAGGGCGAGGTTCTCCTCCTGTTCCTAACCGAGGTAGTTCACGGTCGCTCGGGGAGATCTTATCTCCTGCAGCCGAGCTTCCCTCGGGGGAATTCTTATCTCCTGCGGCCGAGGTTCGTGCTCGCGTTAGGACGAGGTTCTCCTCCTGTTCCTAACCGAGGTAGTTCACGGTCGCTCGGGGGAGATCTTATCTCCTGCAGCCGAGCTTCCCTCGGGGGAGATCTTATCTCCTGCGGCCGAGGTTAGTGCTCGCGTTAGGACGAGGTTCTCCTCCTGTTCCTAACCGAGGTAGTTCACGGTCGCTCGGGAGAGATCTTATCTCTAGCCGAGGTTGAAGTGCGCGCTCGGGGGAGATCTTATCTCCGGCAGCCGAGCTTCCCTCGGGGGAGATCTTATCTCCTGCGGCCGAGGTTCGTGCTCGCGTTAGGACGAGGTTCTCCTCCTGTTCCTAACCGAGGTAGTTCACGGTCGCTCGGGGGAGATCTTATCTCCTGCAGCCGAGCTTCCCTCGGGGGAGATCTTATCTCCTGCGGCCGAGGTTAGTGCTCGCGTTAGGACGAGGTTCTCCTCCTGTTCCTAACCGAGGTAGTTCACGGTCGCTCGAGAGAGATCTTATCTCTAGCCGAGGTTGAAGTGCGCGCTCGGGGGAGATCTTATCTCCTGCAGCCGAGCTTCCCTCGGGGGAGATCTTATCTCCTGCAGCCGAAGTGCGCGCTCGGGGGAGATCTTATCTCCTGCAGCCGAGCTTCCCTCGGAGGAGATCTTATCTCCTGCAGCCGAGGTTGGTGCTCGCGTTAGGACGAGGTTCTCCTCCTGTTCCTAACCAAGATTGTTCACGGTCGCTCGGAAGAGATCTTATCTCTAGTCGAGGATTTTTTTTTTTTTTTTTTTTTTTTTTTTTTTTTTTTTTTTTTTTTGAAGTGCGCGCTCGGGGAGATCTTATCTCCTGCAGCGAGCTTGTTGCTCGCGTTAGGACGAGGTTCTCCTCCTTCCTAACCGAGGTTGTTCACGGTCGCTCGAGAGAGATCTTATCTCTAGCCGAGGTTGAAGTGCGCGCTCGGGGGAGATCTTATCTCCTGCAGCCGAGCTTGTTGCTCGCGTTAGGACGAGGTTCTCCTCCTGTTCCTAACGCAGCTGTGGGGCACATGGGGACCGTCGTCCTCGCCTCTCCCCCATCTCGTTTTAGGTGAACGAGGCCTTCGACCTTGCTCGCGTTAGGACGAGGTTCTCCTCCTGTTCCCAACGGGCTGTGGGGGCATATGGGGACCGTCGTCCTCGCCTCTCCCTCCATCCCGTCCTTTGTGGATGGGGCCTTCGACTTTGCTCACGCAAGGACGAGGTTCTCCTCCTGTTCCTAGCCGGCTGTGGGGGCACATGAGGACCGTCGTCCTCACCTCTCCCCTCATCCCGTCCTTTGTGGACGGGGCCTTCGACTTTGCTCGCGCTAGGACGAGGTTCTCCTCCTGTTCCTAGCCGGCTGTGGGGGCACATGAGGACCGTCGTCCTCGCCTCTCCCCCATCCCGTCCTTCGTGGACGGGGCCTTCGACTTTGCTCGCGCTAGGACGAGGTTCTCCTCCTGTTCCTAACCGGCTGTGGGGGCACATGAGGACCGTCGTCCTCGCCTCTCCCCCCATCCCGTCCTTCGTGGACGGGGCCTTCGACTTTGCTCGCGCTAGGACGAGGTTCTCCTCCTGTTCCTAACGCGGCTGACTGCTTCTTCCCTATCATCGCATAGATTTTCGCATCCAGAAATGATTTTATTGAGAGGGGAGAGTTTTACCGAGGAGAAGCTGATCGCAGCGCATTTTCGTTCGAGGGTTGTCGGGGTGTTGTTCCTCGGAGTTCCCTCGGGCAGTAAGTCCCGTCCAGACGACCTCCTCTATCTCATGCCGGCCTTCTTAATTTGGAACATGCTTCTCTTGACTTTGTCGCTAGGGACGACAGTCCCCGATGTAGCTAGCTCCTAGCTCCTCCCCGGGGTGGCGTTGATGACGCCGCGAAGCGGCCGACCTTCTTGTCTTTTTCAGTTACGGTAGTGCCTATAGCCGATCTTCTTCTGCTTCAGACCGGCGTCGGAGGAATTTATCCCGTCGTCCCTTTTTGACGAGCTCTTCAATCTTGTCTTGGAGCTGAATGTATTCCTCAGTGTCGTGGCCGTGGTAGCGATGGTAGGAGCTTTACTTGCTTCGACCGCGCACGTTTGGGGAGGCCGTAGTCCTCGAGGTCTTGGTGGCTGGCTCTAAACTTCGCCGAGAATTCGAGTTAGAGGAGCGGATCGTAGTTGCGGAACCTTTCGGGAGGGGGGCTTCTTCGTATCCTTCTGTCGAGGCTTCCTCGATGGTGAGCCTCAAGATCGTAGACGAGGCCGAACTTCATGCCGCGTCCTTGGACACGGCCGAACTTCATTCCGCCTCCCTGCAAAACCTTCTGTGGGGGTACTTCTTCCTTCGCCACCCGAACTCCCTTGACGACGAGCTCGGGGTGGAGGTCGACTTTGCTTTAGCCACTGGATTTCACTCCGCCTCCTATGAACTCCTTGTAGGAGGTTTTGGTGATGACATACTCGAGATGGGGGAGTTCGGCCTGACCTGAGCGATGAGAGCTTCCAAGAAAAGTTCGGCTTCACTTACGCCGAACTTCATTCTGCGAGGGCTTCGTTTGTGGTGAGCTTCGGGCTTTTCGCTTGCGCGGAGCTTCATTGCGCTTTCCCGCGAAACTTTTTGTGGAAGAACTTCATGCTTCTTTGTTCGGACTTCCTTGCTCGTAGGGAGGGGGTCGGCTTCGCTTGCCCGAACTTCATCGCACCTCCCGTAAATTCGTTGTGGCGACGTACTTGAGGGGGAGTTCGGCCTCGATCGCCCTGGGGCAGTCTCGAGCGCGGTCGAACTTCACTTGGGTGATCTGCTGCGGGGTTTGGCCTCCCTGATGCCGAACTTCATTCGTGGGAGAACTTCGCCACTGCTTGCGCTGAACTTCACTGTGATGGTGGGCTTTAAGGTGGAGTTCGGCTTCGCTTGCGCCGAGCTTCATTGATGAGCTCAAAAGGGAGAGTTCGGCCTTGCTTCCGCCGAACTTTATTTCGATGAGCTGATGAGTTCGGTCTTCCTCCGAACTTCGTTCTGCGGGAGAACTTTGCTCCGCCCTCGTTTGTGCCGAACTTCATTCCGCGGGGGGCTTCGTTCCGTCCTTGCCGGCGCCGAACTTCATTTGGAGGTTGAGCTGAGGAGTTCGGCTTTCCACCGAGCTTCATTTCGCCTTGATGCCGAGCTTTGGGGGAGCCCGGCTTTTCTTCGAGCCGAACTTCATTCCTCTTTCCCGCGAGACCCGCCGTGGGAGAACTTCCTGCTGCTCTTGTTCGGACGAGTTCGGGTGAGCTCGGGGGGAGCTCGGCTTTTCTTGCCCAAACTTCGTTCCGCCTCCGGTGAACACTTTGTAGGTGGTTCCTTTGGGGGACATACTGGAGCGTGAGTTTGGCCTCACTTGCGCCGAACTTCGTTCCGCTTTCCCGTGGAAGCTTTCGCGGGAGGACTTCATACTTCTTTATCGGAGCTTCCTCGATGACGGGCTCATGGGTGGGTTCGGCCTTCCTCGCGCCGAACTTCATTCCGCTTCGGCGGGGGAACTTCTGCTCTCCGTTTCTCTCTTCGAGGCGATTGGGCTCTTCCTTAAGGCTGATTCCTCGCGCCCTCATGGCGGGCTTGCTGGTGGAGTCGCCACCGGAGGCTGCTGTATAGCCTGCAACGCTTCCGTGAGGCCACGGATCTGTTGGACAAGCAGGCCGAACTGCTTCACATCCGCCGCAGGTGCAGGTGGAACCTAGGCCGCCGGGGCTGAAGTAGGAACAGACGGGCCTGGACGGGATCGGGTCGCGGAGGCCGTCGAGCGCCGTGCCGAAGCTCTCTTGGGTGGCGTTTTCTCTTCGGAAGAGAAAAGGAAGATTTCCAGAGAGGGAAGAGAAGGGTCGCCGAGCACTCCTTTAAGAACAAGGAAACCTCGAAGGTTCAATCCCTTCTTCCGGCGCCAATCTGTTGGTGCAGAAATCCATCTTCGCCGGAGGTCGTCGGAGTCGAGGCCGCCGAGGTCGCCGCCGGGGACCTGCAAAACGAAGTCCCGTCCGGAACCAGTGGGGGATGGATCCGGCAGGACCCTCCGACGGTCAAGTCAGTTTTCGGCCAACAGTAATGGAGTGCTCGGAATGAGTTCCGGAGCTTAGAGATGAGGAGGAGAGCTTAGAGAGTCGAGAGTTCAGAGAGCTTAGCCTTAGTGTGTCGGGAGGGTCCTTTATATAGTGGAGCTTGATGGTGACAACTGCAGCCGCGTGCTGGCGGGCCGCTCGAGGTTCGGCGGAGTCAGTCTCACGGGATGGTGCCGTGTGCGGCGGATTGAGGGTGACAGCCATCGCCGCCTGACAGTGGATCGGCGGATTGAGGGTGACAGCCATCGCCGTCCGACAGTGGGTCGCTATTGCCTGCGGCGGACTGACTGATGGTATGGTTGCAAAGCTTGCCGAATGAAGAGTTCGGGCTCTTGAAGAGGAAGATCGGAGGGAGTTCGGCTCCCATAGGCGCCTGGCTGGAGATATGCAGCTAAGGCTCGTCCGCTGAAGAGTTCGACTGCTGAGAATCCGAAGCTCGGTCGTTTGGGGTTCGGCCGGCTGTTGGACTTCGGCTGAGGCTGGGACACTTGAGAGTTTGGTAGGAGCTCGGTCGGCCGAAGTTCGGCCGGCTGTTGGACTTCGGCTGAGGCTGGGACACTTGAGAGTTTGGTAGGAGCTCGGTCGGCCGAAGTCGAACTTCGGCCGACCGCTGAGGAATTCGGCCGAGTGACGACTGCTGAGGAGTTCGGGCTCCTGAGTGACGACCGCTTGGGGATTCCGCTAAAGCCCGTCCGCTGAGGAGTTCGGCCGCTGAGAGGACTTCATTGAAGCTCGGCCGCTTGGAGTCGGTCCGAAGGAGTTCGGCCGTGGGGAGTCCGAAGGAGTTCGGCCGCTTGGAGTCGGTCCGAAGGAGTTCGGCCATGGGGAGTCCGAAGGAGTTCGGCCGCTCAGGAAGTTTGGTCTCGACGTTGGGAGTCCAGAAGAAGCTCGGGAGCTGACCAGTTCGGCCTGCTGGAAGAAGTTCGGCCGCTGGGAGTTTGGCCGCTGGGAGTTCGGTCGCTTGGCAGTTCGGCCGCTTGGCAGTTCGGTCGGCTGAAGGAGTTTGGCTAGACCAGTGCGCTGAAGCTCTTCTGCGGCTGCTGATTGCATCATGCTGAGCATCGGGCCGACTTCGGCAGGAGGTGGATTTATCCCCAACAATAAAGATTAAGAATACTTTATAAATTAGATAGTCATAATGGTGGAATATTGGAAGACCTGTGCTTTGAAATTTTTTGCAGCTTCTTTAATAATTTAAATTATTTTGTTAACTTTTAGCTATCACCATCTAAATTTCCAGTCCACATCTCAAAGTTTACTGGGAATTCCTGATCATTTTTGTAAGAAAAAGAAACGTGTATTGATTATTGACCAAAATGTTAATAGTCTCTCTCTCTCTCTCTCTCTCTCTCTCTATATATATATATATATATATATATATATATATATATATATATATCTGTGTGTGTGTGTGTTCCCTGGTTATGCACCACAGACACATCTGTCTGATATTATGGTTAAGTTCAGTAGACATGGTTCAACATTTCATGCTTGCTTACATTCAAGGTTGTGTTTTAACCAACAGGCATGAGTTCATAACCTGGTGCGTGAACTAACAAATTTTGTGGGTTGGCTCTCAATACTTGATCTTAGTTTCATATGAACGATCGTTTTTGCATATACAAGTTAGAACTGCATGTAAAATCTTATGAATTTCAAAATTTCAATGTGCACAGCCGTACATACCCACGACGCGTTGTCCATTTGCATTATATTTGATTTAACTCCTATTTGTATAATCTACTTATGCAAATTTGCATCCCCTTGTCAAGATATCTGCTTAACACTACAATTTTGAATTTCTACCCCTTGATCTCCATTAGAATGAAGACTTATCAATTCGACCGGGCAGATGAAGAGAGGCATTGCTAAAATATATGATTAATGCATGCTTTTGTGACCCAAAGGATACAGTAGCAAGGCCTTTCATTTTCTATGGTTCAGAATATTACATTTTTATGAAAACCTATGCACGCTTGATAAAGGTTAGCGGTCTTACCAAGAGAAGGTAAAGGAACGGTAGGTGTAAGTAGGTGGTGGATATATGGTAATATTAAGAAGATGTTATACCAATTGAGACAGAGGTGTAGAACTGTTGGAGATGGTTTGGGCATGAGCAATGAAGATCTGAGGAAGCTTCTTCAGTAAGGGGCTAATATTTGAGGGGGGGGGGAGAGAGAGAGAGTAACACCCAGCATAACATGGATGACGGTAGTGAAACTTGATCGGGAAAATCCTGCAGCATAAGCATTAAAGGATATGCTTGTCCAAGGACTTTAAAGCCAATACCATATTGTCTTGCGTAAGGCTCAACGGATATGGTAGTGTTTACGTTAGTAATGCTAAGTTGAAATCCACAGCTTACTCCCAAACTTGATACCTGTGTGCGAAGTTAGATTCTGGTTAATAATATGCTTATTCATATTGGCATTCCCTTCTCCTGTAGTCCTATGTACGAGTGCCTATGATTTTATGCTTGTTTTTGCTTCTAATGTTAGTTCTGCTGGTAGAAACCAATGGATCGCTTATACATTATAATATTGATTCTCTGATATCCAGCTCAAAGGGAGAAGCTATTGGAGAAGCAGCTCCATAGCCTTATTGAACAATTGACTGCAAAGCAAGTGAGTGACTCTCTCTTTCTAACAAAAACTGTAATATTATCAAATTTTCTTGATGTCACTCGTACATCCTTTTTATTTTATAGGCACAAGCGGAAGGCCTGGTCGCTGAGATACGTGACAAAGAAAAGGAATTAGAGAGATTGAATGGATTACGGAGAAATCTTGACAGTGGAAGCTTGGATGTGAATATTGCGAGAAACCGGTTTGGACGAGGCTCTGCGAGATCTGGAACTTCTGCAGATTATACCATCGAGGCCCACCGGAGACCTTTCCAAACTGCAGGCAGAATAGAAAGCCAGCATAAGTTAATGCTTCTAAGGTCTGCTTTTGTTCTGTATATTCTAGCCCTTCATGTGATTGTCTTCGTAAAGATCTCTTTTTGATTTGAAGTTTGCCTAGATGATTTTTCTTTTCAATGTCATACTATGACTCATGGTAATTGTTTCAGTTCATATTACCCATTACAATATTGTGCATTACCAAATCGTGTGGCTACAGTGTTGAAAGTTGAAACGACGTTGTTTTTGATTCGTTTCAAGTATAATGAAATTTTTTTTTGTGTACTTTGGTTGAGAAGTGAGGATAAATCTCGCCCATTACACACCCCCGCGCCCCAAAACCACCCACGCCCAACCGCCCAGGTGAAGGTGAGAAGAGGTAATTAAGATGAAATCTCTTGTTGTTATTTGGTTAGAGTTTAAAATATATATATATATATTTCGTGTTGTATGAAAAGTAGGGATAGTTTTTTGAATTTTTTATGAAATAGAAAATAATATTTTTTTTTAAAAAATATTTTTTAACATATAAATCCTTAAAAATATTATTAAATATTATTTTTATAAATATAAATATTATATTATATTAATATTATTCTAATATTTATATTAATATAAAAAAATATAATATATTAATATAATATATTAATATAATATAATATTATATTGCAATATATTAATATTATATTTATATTAATATAAATATAATAATATTATTTATATAAAACTTAAAAGTAAAAATGTGTGTGTTTGTGCGTGTGTGTATACGCGCATGCAAGTACGGGCTATGATTGTATCATACGCCATCATGACCGCAAAACAGTCCAATTATAAATATCTCAAATCATGAAGTCCAGCAGTGCTGTTCCCAAAGTAGTGGGTTCCAAGCGCACCTAGCATAAAAGGCAACACAGTAATTATTTCGGTTCAGTCGAGGAAAACAAAGTGGGTCCCTTAAAACTCCAAACAGGGAGAGAAAGTAGAAATTGCAGGCTTCTCTCAAAAATAATGATTTTAGCGATGGGACTCGGATGGAATTTTCATACCAAAACAAGCCAAGTATGGTTAATATTCAAAATTTTGCCAGGGTTCATCCCTAAAGTGACGGGTCCACAAAAGATGTAAACAACTGAAAATTAGATGTTACAAAACACAGAAAATATGTCATCTTCCAAGATTTTTTTTTTTTTCCCCTCACAAATAATGTTCTCCAGCGGCAGAAGCCAGAGGGGGACAACGGGGTTAATTGCCCCCAGTATAATTATCAAATTTATCTAAGGTGGGCTGTTGTCTGGTTATATTTGCCTAAAATTTAGTAATTTAAGAAGTGGGTATTTATAGCTGAGTTTTTAGGTCTTTTTTCCTAGAAGTCTGAAAATAACTCTTTCGATCCACTTTTGTGACTTGCGATCTCCTACCCCTCCAGACCAACTGCCCTGCAAATCTACGACGCTTCCTCATATTTCAAAACTAAACACAAAATGATTTTAGCACGGGCTTAAGCAAGTAGGTAAAAGAAAAGATTTTTAAAGAAAAAATTTTTAAATGGAACGTGAGTGAAAGAGGAGGAAGACGCCAAGAGAGGTGCAGCGACAAAATCATGACCGAGCATTTACAGGAAGACGCCAAGAGAGGTGCGATGACCGAGCATTTACCTTCTCCGTTATTAAAAAGGGAACCCACTTTCTTATCATCGTCCGTTATTAAAAAGGAAACCCAATCTGCTCCCCACTTTCTTATCGTTGTCCCGTGTCTTCACTAATAGCAAGCAGCACTAACAGCAGCTTTCTAAAGTATTCCATTATCGGGTAAGTTTTTGGACTCGGACATTATTTTGATAAATGGATGGCGCATGACACGGGAGCTTTCTTGTTTAAACAATATCCCGTTTGCAAATATTAAATTTATAACAAATTGACATCATCATGTGAGTTCGTTTGGTTATCAATAAATTAATAAGTTTTCCTCTTCCCACCCGCCACAAACCACCCCCCATCCCATCACCTTTAGGCACTCCACCTTGTAAAGACAAGAAAGATGAGATGTCCTGATGGCTGACTACTTGACATGCAGGATATCAACATAAGATGAGCGCTCTCAATCTTGTGAGCCAGAAATTGGTCATCAATGCAGCCAAATACAACTCAAGCTCAAGCCTGAAGCGCACATATGCCATGATACCAGACCTACAGCGATCCACATCAATGACAAACTTTGACTAGCACGGCTTGCACCACCGATGCACTAAGGTCATACCGCGGGCATGCTAGGGTACCACGATGGATTGACCTCAAAAAGACTTGCTTAGTGATGAGGAAGCATGCATCTGTAGCTCACACACAAGCTGCAATGTTAACTTCATTCAGCTCTACCCAAATCTAACCAAAGAGAAGTTTTCAATTAGTGACTTTTATGCACGTTGCAACATTCTAACCAGTCACCTGAGTAGCCATGAGGGCAGCAAAAAATTACTTAGATAAATACTTAGTTTCTGGATGTTGATCCTCAAAATCCAGAAAACTAACTCAAGATGGTACCAGATCCAAGCTCAGCTGGATATCAACTCAAGCATATCAGCCATGTTATAAGGAATCACTTATCTATAGCGTGCAAAAGCTTTAGTTGTTCCGACATAATCTTTAATAGCCAAAATTCATAACAGGGTTTCGGCATTCAATCCTAATGCTATGTTTCCAATCATTTGTCAACAGTTTTGTCCCCCAACAAGTAAGCAGCAGCAAATTGTTAAAAAGATCTTCATTGGATAATTCATCTGTATGGCTTATTGCTCTCATAATTTGATTAATCAGTATTTCTTTTTTCAGAAGATACAAAAGAAGACCCTTGGGCAATATTATTAGAATGTTGAAGTCTATTTCTAGCTCATGCTACTAATATCTTGTATGCTGAATGCTATTGAGCCTGCAAATAGGTCCATGACCTGAAGAATAAAAACAAGTAGAACGGACGCTGTAGCATTTCTGCAAATGTGGACAAAGTTGGAGTGCCCTATCAAAATGGTAATACACAACTCATAACGCTTCATGGTAGTTGTATTGCGAAAAATATAAGAAATAAATACAGACAAAATAATAAGGCAGAATTAAGTAAGACAAACATTGACCACAAGTTCATTTACACAAATTAATAAGGATGGTGGATGGTGTGTAATTGGAGGTAGCCATTGTAGAGTGACAGGTGCAAATAGTGCAACAAGGTAGGCACAACCTTAAGCTATTAAGATCCAAATAAGTTTTAGTTAAAGGAAAGTTTGATGCATATCTGACTGTCTCCATGAAAGGACTGTGCAAGAGTCGTCCGATGTAAATCACATGCTGCAAATGGTGATATGTGGAGTGGAATAAATTTTATGTCATTCTGTTTCCAAAGAAAAGGACATTCTTCATGGTTATGATAGTCATTATTGAGCTAAGGGCATATTGTAGAATTAGAATAATAAAATCAGCTTCACCAACTCACAAGAATTTCATTGGCAGGCCGCAGGCATGTACACCAGATTTGCTTGGTTGGTTATAGACTTGAAAATGAGAAGCATAATTATGACCAAGTGTTGGCCAATACAATATCAAAAGATGGATCTTCAAAATGACCTGAGCTAGTATTTTCATGATGAAATAAGGAAGCTACATTATCACTTTGAGCTTCTTTGCAACCCAGCCTAAGCACATATCAGTGAGATATGATTGCACTTGTACATTATGCACGCGAGCAAGGTTTGAACCCGGGTAGGAAGTGAGTTGTAAAATATTTTTTTCTAAAAAATAGGGAGACCAAAATATAAAATGAATTACATTCATTTAATTTAAAACTTCAAGTGAAACTTTCTGCACGCAAGCTAAAATGAAGTAGGAATGCCAAAGCTAAACACTGAGAAAATAAGTTGAGAACTAGAAATCCATTTAACATGGAAAAGTTAAAGATACTATCATGCCGATCTCTAATCTTTATAACAGTCAATAACAAAATTCATTTGCAAATGTTCCTTCCACAGGATTTGGAATTGGTATATACAAGTTTTTGACTACATCATTTAGACGAAAACCTCCATCCCATAAAAACTTTTTCTGCATGCACAGCCTTATTTTCATGGTTCTTTATCAAATTTCTTTTCCTTACCAGTTAGATAAGAACCACCATAAGTTAACAAACAATTAAATGATTCATAACATTGACTTAATTCTTGTCCTTGTACAACATAGACATCTAAATCTTCATTTGCTCATTTACATGAGTTTCCTTACACCTAAGTAAAAGCAAATTAGGAAGGATTTGCTTGATGAATCAAACAAATTCAAGATCGTCTATTGATGTATAAAAATAAGGTATACGTCAACCTCATGGGAGCTAAATGTTTCATTACAATCATGACATATAAGAAATTGTCTTACAGCCGGCAACTATAGAAGTTTCTCAAAGCTCTGAACCTGCAAAATAAGATGTTTTAAATCACAATTGCTGATGTTTCAAGAAACCAACCCCTAATCATTTTGAACTTGGTATACAACCTTGCTCATGACAAACCTGAAATATTTTCCATTATGGAGATAAACCTATCAGATCTCAGCATTAAAATCAAACTACAAATAAAAAGACATAAGAGGTGGTAGATAAACAAATCAGGAAAATTAATTATGCATACCATTTACAAGCACCCAGTTTTGGAAAGGTCAGAGCAAACCTTCTGAAGTTGGATATTTTACTCTAATTTCCAATTTTGTCTACTAGATGGTCATCTTAGAAATATACGTGAAGTCTTGGTTTGTGGAGATCAAAATGAAATTTTACAACACATCAAACTGCTAATCAAGTAAGAAAATTCACGGAAGTACACAGAGAATCATAAAACAATAACTTAGGTAAAGTGTCTTAATAGGACAACGATGTTATAAAATGAAAAGTTACTTGACAAGGTTTTTGAATGGTATCTTGGCCATCTCACTGGATGGCCAGAGGCCCAGAACCAAGATGCACCAAGATCTTGGTTTATGTGAGTGAAGATGGAAAGCTGGAAAAAATTGTAAACTAGCAAGACATTCTTAGTTCTTGGCCAATATACAGAAACTCGGATTAACTACTATTTAAAGAATTGGCTTTGACATTTAATAACTTAAAAACCCATTTAATATTGTCGCTCACAAAATATTAAAAAAAGCAAGGCCAATATGTTGAATATCAGCCGATGTCAACTCAGGACATGTTTTGTTACATCAGTTGAGATAGCAAGGGCTGGCAAGTTTCCAATACCAATAGGAACCAATTTTTAGGCCAAGATGGAAATCTTGCAGACTGAAGGTAAGAGAAGGCATCCAAAGAAAATACTAATAGTGCATGCTCGAGCCTGGAAGAGATGTCAGCTCTAAGGTGGCTAACAAAAAGAAAAAAAAAAGTCATGTTGTTTTCATCAAAACATAAGGAAAATTATAAAAAAATGATGCCTTATAAAACTGTTGAACCGGTAATCTTTCTTCCTTTGCATATAGATTTTTTTTTCATTTTGTGGGGGGTGAAATTCACCTATAGATACTTCCAATAATGAAAGTTCTAGCACTAGAGTGAGTACCAGTAACGTACTGATACAGTATGGTATGATACCATATTCTTCATACCTACACATGGTACATTGTTGGAGTCAGCAAAGCACTCATACCATGCGCTGGTAAGGGAGTGTACTAAGCCTCCAAATTGGTACCAATACTAGTACCATACCAGGCAAATGGGGTACACCCCATACCACCCAATACATTTCAGTACTAAAAACACTGGTTTTTTTAATTGATGAATATTACAAAAACTTATTTTTATCTTCTTTATTCACTAACAGGAGATGATAAGCTCGCCCTTAGCTACTGGAAGTGGGTGCAAGTATAGAGATGAGTTTCCATGAAGATTTTGGAGCAGGTGCACTATCCTAAGAAAACAATTCCTGCTAGTATTAGACAAATATACATATGCAACTCACTGCATGCAGATCCATGTACAGATAATGTGTATCAGCCATCCCTACATGTCATTATGTATGGATTTGGGGACTTCATCTCTAGCAATTATCTAATGTACTCATGTGATGATTATACTCACTTGAATCATATTGAGGTAATAGGACTGTATAAGATGAACTCAAATAAAAGGCATAAGACTTGCTGGATTATGCTTATGGTTACCAAGTAGTATTATTTTAGAAATGTGAGATTTGGCTTGTGATCTGATGGCATTAAGGAACTTGAGGAAATAATGTGGTTAACTTCTTGAATTACTTAATTGCAGAAGATATTTCAGTAAATATCATAATGAATGGTAATTGTCCTTCCTGTACAGATCAGCTTAAATTTCATAATATATTTACTGGCATAAGAAAAAATCTGAACAAAAAAGAGCATTAAACAAATTTCTGAACAATGGGAGTAAGGAGAGCGGCCATAAATACAGAGCATCTCTGAATCACCTGAAGAACCAATTATTTAGGTACATTGCATCAATATACAGCAGAAATATAGATATCTTACCATACATAGAAAAACCTGACAAGAAAAATCATTTTGCCAACAGGATCCCTTATTCCTGCCAATGATGGATGACAAATAAATGAAAGACTAAAAAAAAAAAAAATAAACATCATCTCACAATTTGTATTTCTCGATTCATGATCAGGACTCCTACTCTTATAATCGATTAAGAGAACAAGAATTTTCTAACAACAAAACAAACCGTCCTATTACAAATAAGTTTACCATCACATTCTTGACCTTCTTGACTCCGTAATAATCATACAACGTGAACCATGCTTCATCTTACGAATAACATCATCTTACCATAAGCACCCTACCATCCATCCCCTTAAAAAACTTTTCTTTCACCACTTGATACTCCAGATTCAATATTATCAAAGTTATATTTCTGTAGTCAAATCTACAAATTCTAGATCAAAATCTGCATCAAGTGGGAAACCTAAGAGCCTAATAGCTCTGCGACGCTACAAATTTCCTTTTCCCAATCCCAATCGTCTATTTATTGACGATCTGATGTTGAATCCACCGCAATTATAACCGATCAATCAGATGGCTCCAGAAATACCGACTTCCTTTTTTCGACAAGGGGAGATAACTAAAACTAGAGTGAAATGGCACAAGAAAAAGAAGCCCTAGTAAACGAAAAGGAATGGAGATTGCGCGTTGGGAGTGTGGGGATGTGAGAGCCGGATGCAGAGGTTTATCGACCGATTCCCGCTTTGTAGCACCCTCGACTCCTTCCTTTTCTTGCTTTCTTGACGTCACCACACCCCATCCACCAAATCACCAACTCACAAGGCCGGGAAGAGATCGATAAACCGCTGCGTCCAGAAATCACATAAAAAAAAAAAAAAAAGAGAGAGAGAGAGAAAGAGTGAAGATCTGACCCACAGTCTGATTCACTTGCTGCAGACAATACGAGGATTGTTGATTCACCGGAGGAGAGAGGTTGATGGGGGGAAGGATGGAGGCCAGAATGGGGGGAAAACGAGGGTGAGAAAAAGGAAGAGAACACCGGAGAGGGGGGAGATTTCCTCCAAACCGAGAAGAGGAGAGCCCTCAGATGATAGCATGCGGGTGACGAGATGGGGCGTGGGGCTGCCTATGAGCTCAGCATGACCGATGCCTAAGCGGCCGAGCTTCTTATATGGTGGAGCTTGGATTCCATTTTACTTCGATACCCCTTGAGCAACATAACGGATATGGTCGGGGTGAACAAAAATCCCCCAGTGCGGTCACTTTCTTTTTTACCACATATCCCATTGCACGTTGTTTTAAGTAAAAATCAAAAAAAAAAAAAAAAAAAAAACTTTTCACACCGTCCGTGAAAAAAAGGGATGCTGGAGCCCAATGCTTACCAAAATCTCGAATATTATAATAATATGAAAGATGTACGAGCATTACTTCTAATAAAAAAAAGATTCTTTATTATCAATAATTTACTAATGTTTGGGCCACCCATGCGAGCAAATCTCAACATTAAAGTGAAATTTAATTTGAAAGATCAAGAATCAAGTTCTTCTAAGGCAGAAAATATAATAATAATAATAATAAAGTGCTCAATATTTGCTTCCCGCATGATCCACCTTCAAATCAACTTTTGAATTGAAGATACTGCCTCCATATTTACCGTAAACATAGACGTGCGTATGCCAGCAAACAAATACATGCAATATTGCATGTCTAAAAGCTCGTCTTGAGAGAAGTTTATTATAAGCTACGACAACTGAGGCACTGCCTACTCTATTTGCATTTTTGCAAGAGGCGTAGGTTCCTGCTGGATGGAGAATTGAGAACAGGATTTTTGGCCGACACTTGTTGATTCAGATCAGTGCTCGGGTTTTACATGCAATTGGATTTGGACAACTGTCTTGAGAAAATTGAAACCCTATCCATAAAATTTGCTTTTTTACTTGTTACATGTACAACTTATGAGCCACTGGATCCATCGATATCTCTTCATATTGTGGCCCATGGGCACCGACGAAGTGGAAATGTCCTCCAGACTGAACAGTGGTGGCTTATGCGGTCATGCATCAAACTTAGTGTATGCGATGCCGGCATCCCCACGTACCTAGGAAGAGGGCCAGGCTTGAGCTGGATCAGACTTCACAGGAGCACTACCGTATTATTACTCTCAGTGGCACTGACTACATTGACCACTCATTCGTTGGATGCGGATGTATGCGGTGCGTGAACCAGGGGACAGCCATTCCTTGCACGGTTTATTAGAAAATGGAATAGTTCCCCACAACACGGGTACAGGCATCAATTTAAATACAAGGTGACTACTGTGTGAAACCATAATTACATCAACGTGCTAATATGAACATTAAATAGGAAACTTATCCCCCACACCCCTCCCTCTCCTTTTGAGTCATTAGAGATGAAGTGCCAACCAAATAGATTAAAAATTGTTGGCTTTCTTCTCCCTTTCTCGTCCATGCACTCATTGAAAAAAATTTGTGGTATACAATTGCTGCATGGAAATATTATAAAATTTTATCCTCTCAATCAATTAGTGAGGTGGTTGCTGTGCTGATAGAACCTAGTCAACCAATTAGCTAGCTGGTTTTTTCTTTTGGCATCGCAAGCCTGTCCTTGCTACAGCAATTGGTTTTGTCCTCAGGAATTTAGGATGACATGGCTGTATTTGATGATGGCGTTACTAAGCTTCTAGTTGGCTGGTGTGGGCAAACTGGGTGCAATCGTAAACTAGCGCCATCTCATATTGATGCGAAGGATGCCTAGGTTTGGGCCAGCTTATAGCTTGCTCAAATTATCCTATGTTTTAGTCTCATGGAGCAAAGTTATCATTGGAATGTGTGGAGCACAGCTAGGAATAAAGGCTTCCCTGACTTGGATTGGGGTAATATAGTAATGCTTCGAGTATCATTTGTAGCTATATAGCAGTGTGACTTGACCTCCATATAATATAGGCATGTCCACTTTGTGCAATTACATTCGCCGCAAAGATTGAAACACAACAAAATAAAATTAAGGTGGCAATATTGCTTGACATATAGAATTATAGAAGTACCTATACGTTAATTTTCTCCAAATCAATACAAGGGAAGAAAAAGCCATTTAAGTCAAAGGAGATGGATTGCATGTGCACTGAATCGGGCCCAAGCTGCCCAAACTATGATTTGCCCAGCAAAGCTCGAATTTTGCAACTGTAGAATGGGCTCAGTTTGGACTTTGTCCTATTCTTATTGTACCGTTCTGTGGGCTGGGCTGTTTTGAGTTTGGGATGCCAGGTTGGGCTGAGCCCCAAGCTCTCTTAATGCTAGCTCTTTCTATATTTTTTCTTTTGAACATTTCGTGAAAAGAAGCTCCGTCCCACCATCATTATTTATTAAAAAATAGATCCTTTACGGAGCTCAATACTGCTTTGCATCGGTTATTTTCACTGATATCATAAATAGATGGTATAATTTTGATGATCCAATGACTAGCTAGATATATATATATATATATATATATATATATATATATATATATATATATATTAAATTGTTTGAGATTATTATGCTTGATCACACATTCTAGCATCCAACTACCTACCTTCAGTAAATCTTTTTTTGATGCTATAACCTTTTTTTGAGGAGAGAATGATGCTATAACATTTCATAATACCTTGGTTCCTCTAGCTATTCTTTTCATACTTAGTTTGTGATATATCCACAGCAATATCTGTAAATTGTGGCCTTTTGCAAACTTTAAGTAGATTAGTCCTGTCTCGAGATATCTTGTATGGTTTTTTGATCCATTTCAGAAATTTGTTGTTTGAAGAAAAAGAGAAGAAACTCGATGATGTGGAGCTCTATTTTGGTTCGGTGCCTATAAATCATTAAGCTTAAACTTCAATTTTCATCTTGCAAAGCCATTGATTCAGTACATGTTCATACTACTGGCCCTAGTAATTCCTTGGCAATCATTAATTCACAACTAGTCACAAAGCAAGATGACAGATTTTGATTAAATTAATGATGCAAACAAGTATTGCTTATGCTTTACTTTCCATATGATGCTTTAAGAATACAAAGTTATGCCAATATGCATGGAGAGAACCATTGCGATTGATGTATGTTGGAAGCGGAAGATTTTTTGTTTGAAACTGGTGCTCTTGACTGTTACCGTTGACATTTCTGATCTCCCGTCTGGTTTTCTTTGAGATGTCTAGAACTTGTCGTTCTCTTCGAACTTGCCATTTACTACGAGTTGGTCTTAGCTGAACGTGTCTTCATCGAAACTGTTCCTAATTGTTCCATTTATACCTCCTAATTTCACTCGTCCAGTTTCCACCGAGTCAGTGGATAAGTCCCTTTCTTTCGTTTTCCTTTTTTCCCCCCAGCTAGAATACAAAGGTACCATTTTTATTTTAAAAATATATTATATATAAAAAATATTTTTATTAATTTTATAATCATTTAAAAAATTATTATTCAGTGCAATGCAATAGAAGCCAACAAGAGGGTTGTGGCCATCCGACAACCACTACCGGTTCCCCCTCCTTCCATTTCTCTCCTTCTCTTTTTCTCTCCCTTCTTTTATGGTTTGGTTTTTCAAGAGCCTCCGGTGGTTACCACAGGTATCTCCACCACCACCGATCCTTTTTTTCTTCTCTAATTCTTCCTCTCATCATCTTCTTTTTAATATGAAGGCATACCAAATTATACCATTAGCCTCGCATGGGATCCGGTTCCATTTTATTTTTCTTGGTCTACACTCGTAAATTCATTAAACTTAAGCTTAAGTTATTTATTGTTGAGATAAAAGTGGATTTTTTTTATTTTTTACACACTCTCACATCACATGTCTCAAGAAAGCCGGGCTAAATTGAGATTTTTATTTTTGGTAAATATACGTCTCTATGTTATATATTTTTTAAAAAATAAATATGTATCACGTAAAACTTCTTATGAAAATTTAGTTAAAAATATAGGCACCATTCATGAACCAATTTCATTGCAAACCTCACCAGCACAAAACATATCCTATTAAAGAGCAGAGGTGATCCAATGCGCAAAGGAAAGCAAGCTCACTACAACGCTAAGAACCTCAGGGACACCAACACCAACCTGGTGCCCCGAATTATTCGTGCAAGCATCTTTTATTCAGGTGAAATTACGGGTCAGGGAACTCCTAACAAAGGATACTCATGCTCCCAATTCCCCCCCTTCCCACTCCACAGTAAGCTTTCAGGGCATTCCGAGGCGCTTTCTCTCCTTCCTCCGAGAAGCGGAACTGCGGGCACGCCGCATAATCGTAAGGCTCGTAGAGCCGTGGGTGCTCTTCGTCGACCAACTCTTCTGGGGCTTGCACCAAGTAGCCATCCTTTGGGCTCACACCATATCCTGCGAGTACCTCTTCTCGTTACCAGCATTTACTACTCTATGATAGGTAGGCTCAAGTCTTCCATTAGACCATGCCTATCAAAAAATGGATACAATAATATTAGAATCATTAGAAAACAGGAAATCCAAATTAGAAACTACTAATTAATACTCATTCAGATCTTCAGCTAGCCCATCACATCTCTCGCCTACCAACTACCTTATCAACTTATTAATCATATATTGCCTTCATAAAAAAATGATGATAGGATATATAATATCCTAAATGCCTTCTATAATAAAATAATAATATTAAATGAGTACTGTAGTCTATCATTAACAATTTCAGATGCATTTGAATCAGAATCAAAATCGAAATAGTCTTAATATTTTCTAACATATTTGGTTCATGATCAAAAACAAAATAAAATTTGAATACGAAAAAATAGTAAAGATCGATTGAGTTCTTGAGGATTGGGGCATTTCTATTTTCTCTAAAATGGGAATGGGACTCTCTCCGGCCCTCATTTCCATTTCCAATCCCATTTCAGAATCCAACTCCTCTCACCAAACATATCCTAACCTTCTTGAAAGCTCCTTTGGAGCCGAAGGTAGAGAAGGAACGATGATGCACAACCTGAAAGGATTCCCCGATGAAGACAGTGAAGGAGTTTGGCGTGGGCGGGACATGGATCCATCGCCCATCTTTTGTCTCCACTTCGAGCCCTCCCACTTGGTGCTGGCAAACGATGGTCAGAACGTTCATGTCGTTGTGTGCATTCGCTCCGGATTGAGCCCATTATTCCATGAGACGAACCACACTGTAGGTGGAATCCACAAAGGACTCGAAATGCTCCTCTACACCCAAGCCCTCTAACACCATCATCCGGACCATCTGCTCCAGCTCTTGCAAATGCTTTGCAAACGTCCACACCGTATTTTACTAATGCAAACACCATGAACGATTAAGTCTTAAGCTCAGATAAGCCTTTATGTAGAAATGCATCAACTCGAGAAGCTTTCCTTACCAGAAGGTTGGATTTCCGTCGGGCCACATGAGGTTGGTGAAGGCTTGGGAGCCTTCGAGGAGTGGCGCGTCGTCGATGACGAGACTCTCGTAGGCCCAGCCGGGGATTTGGCCGATGTAGCCATGAAGGCTCTCATTGGAAACGTTCTGCATCTTGGTCTCCACGGGGAGGCCGAACAGCTCCTTTGCTGCGGTGCCAAAGAGCTCATTACGAAGCTCGGTGGAGACCTTATCGAAGGTGGCCTGGAAGCAGCCCCAGGACCGCGATGCCTCCATGACTTGGGACCTCACCGTGTCCCAGCCATCGCTTCCTCTTTTCTGTAGCTCCAGCCCTGAGAAGTCTATCTTGGGAAGCTGGAGAGCAATATCAGGACCCATTTCTCCACCGTCATCTTCTTCAAGTCTCCCTGCCACTTTGAAGGCTCCGGAGAAGAAAGGCCAGCTTTTACGAGGAAACCGCCGGTACCATGTGCACTGACGGTGCATGGCTGTAATGGTTCAGTTACCTAGAACAGGATATCTTTCGATATTAAATTAATAATATCTGTAAAGATCACCGGAAGGAGAAATAAAATATTATTATTATAGAATAAATTAATAATCTTATTTACAGAGAAATTAATAGCCAGTGTATCCGCTCGCTAGACCTTAATTTTAGGACTTTTTTAGATAAATATTATGAAATTTTTTTTTTTTTTACCAACTTCTCATATTTTTTTTAAATAATAAAATTATTTTTATTTAATAATATTTATTTATAAAATAAAAAAAATTATCCATCTAACTAAATTATTTTTTCATCAATCAATAAAGTAGATATTTAATTTTATATCTAAAATATTTTATTTTTATTTTTAATATTTTTTTTATTCAATGCTGAATAATTAATTATTTTTTTAAATCTCAAAAGCAGGAAGGAAGCTGTGAAAAGTATGAATAAATTTTAACAACTTATCTATAAAAATAGCAATGCAAAAAAGCATGAATAATTGATTTAAAAAATATTTTTTTAAAATATAAATAAATTATTTTTTTATCTAAATATTATTTAAAAAATATTTATCTAAAAAAATATAAATTTTTAAATAATTTTTTTATCTATAAAAAAATGGACCCATAATACTAGTTCATAGGTCATATTTCTTCTTCCCCTCTTACGCGAGCTCACTCTCTTATAAATTCTATATTTCTTTGGCATCGGACTATTGCCTTGGAGAAAAGCAATCACCCTCTAAAAATACTTTTATGTAGAAAAAAAAAAAAAAAAGAAAGAAGAAAAAAAAGATAAAGAATAAGTTAAATATTTTTTAAAATAAAATAGCATCAAAAAAATATATTATTATGATAAACCTAAAAGAAAGGATCAGTTTTAGCCAATAAAAATTATTTATTAGAGTTTTGTCAAAAAAAAAAAAAAATCAAAAATTAAATATCCATTATCAGTTAACATATTTATGGTTATTATATTATCAAATGCTCCATGATAGAATCTAGTGCTCCTCCACATCCTCCATTCCACCCACCTTTTGCACGCGCTGGCACGTGTATTACACTCCATGCAAATTAGTACAAATAATAATTTTAAACTAGCTATTATTTAAATAATAATATAATATTAATTATTTTTCATTCAAAAAATATGATAATAACTTTTTTGATCTGGCGAAAATTATGTGAACAGCTGCAAAGATTTTTATGTAGAAAAATCTACACACGATCCGAGGGTATATGGAATGGCACATTTTTAGATTAAATATATCTATTCAAGATTTAGAATAAGTATTATTAATTTGACCACTAAATAAATGGTCTTGTGGCACGCGTGGCCGCAAGGTTGCTAATTTGACCGACGATATGATAGGTGATCGCTAGGCTTTTTTTAACCAATCATGTACTACCCAAATTGGATGGTTACCAACCATTTTTTTGTTGGTGAAAACAGCAGTTGCTGTACCATCAAAATTGAAAGTTTGTCATCATGTACAAGTTTACATAACATCCATGCAACCGACAGTTTTACAGAGTTAACCAGCAGCTTAGATAAACGGAAAACCACATTTGGGAATGCAGACATTTGCACATTAGCCTTCAGGGTCTTCCAACAAGCACGTACATGCATGCAGCCAATCAGATGCAGTTGATCAGAGTGATTATAATCCATATACATCTTCCGGTAGGCCTGTGAGTCTGAGTAGCCAAATAATTGTAAAGGGGAACGATACTTGGTATCAAACTGCAGCATATAATTAAGCATAAGAAGAAACCCTGTTAGAATAGTATAATAAAGACTTCAGGGTTGATCCTTCAGCATGCCCCTGATAAATGAATTCCAAAGTTAATCCTGCAGAACCTCCGTGGCGTAGGGCGGCCATACCATCAGTTATACAATCATCTGTGTGCATAATGATGAAGAAAGTGAGCCTGTTCATGATGATATTGCAGCGAAGTTCATAGGACAGCTGATGAAGTTGGTCTGAATCATAAATTAAACAATGACGATAACCAGCTTTGCCAAAACTGCTGTCAAGTATGTTGGAAGGGTAAGATGGGAGTATAAACATAGATCTTGTAAAAGAGGATAAGCCATGACTCTCAATACGTTGATAGCCTGATTCCAAAACAGCATGCTTATGTAAGCAGCAGCATTGATACCAATAAAAGCAGCAAACCTGCCGAAACCTGCTGCCTTTGATGTGTTCTGGTTAGGAGCAATAGAGTTCTAGATTGTGAAACCTGTAAGCAAATCCAAACAAAGTTAGTAATAAATCTTTCTATGTTTATGGTCATCATTTTTCTTTTTTCCTTATCATTTTTTTCACCTTTTTTTTTTTTTTTTTTCCGTTTTTCATTTTTCTATTTTTTTTTTTCCTTCCTTTTTTGCTTTGGAACTGTGTGTTGCATAGTGTAAGAAAAATGCCTCTCAAGCACTCACTTGGCGGCCTTAAAATTACCCACTTGTAAGCCATGAAGGATGGTTACCCACTTGGCGGCCTCGAAATTACCTTCAGTAATGAATAGCCACAACAAAGTATGATATAAATTTTACCGGCTCAAAATTATACCAAGCTGTGAAAGTGCTACACTCTTCATCAGCTCAAAATAACCAAATCCGTCAGAACACTACTAGGCGAAAAAGTCGATTGCAAATGTTGAGGCTCCGTTCCCGCAGTTTGATTTTTCAAACGTTCGCTGATAGATTAAAAAAAAACAAAAAATGGCAAAAAGACATACCACCTATACAACCAGATTATGAACAAGAAAGCCCCCGATTGAGGCAGCAGATAGAGCCAAACAAGGGTAGATTACATGAAGCCACCAACACAATCACACATACAACAGCCACAATCAGAATTGAGAAACACTGCCACTGAGGCTCTTCCCTAAATGTTTCACACAATCATGGGGTAAAGAAACATCAGTGCAAGGAACGTCAATTTCATTATCTAATAACAATTTTCAATTAATGAGTACAAATATCCAGATATACATCAGTTAATCTTTAGATCAAGCTTTGTTATTTTCACAGCATTAGCTAGAAGGCTTTTTTTCCACTCCAAACTGCTACAGAAATTTGAATAATTACCACTACTGAGTTCTCGACATCTTCTCTGACGTATGACTGGACTTGCTCGACATGAGGATGATGCAACTTCATCTGGCTGCCCGATTGCTCAGCCAAGAAACCATCCCAAACATAAAAATGAGCGAGAAATTAACAGAAGCATGCATCCATCCTCACAAAAACCATAACCATAATAACCCTAACTAAAAGGCACAAGTGCATTTAATTATGATATAAAGAAACAAAAAGTGGGCTAAGAGAGAGAGAGAGAGACCAAATTTCATATTTGGTATTTTGACTAAACTTACATCCAACTACACTGCTTTTACATTGGTTGCATTTTGTATGTCGTGTGAATCTTTGCCACTCATTGGTGAGTCCCTCTGGAAACAGCCTGTTGCTGAGTCAGTTCATTCTGCAAAAAACTTATGCACTATCACAGACAGCCCAACCTACATACATCCAACCTAAATACACAAATCCCCAATAGGTCTCTGGTTCTCAACCAGGCAACCACCTTGTCAGTGCTGTCAGTTGAACTCTTTAAACATATGTACACAGGCGGCAACGGCAATAACACTGAAATCTTCTATTTTTTCCTGCTTATAACCATGAGAATCATGACTCATGAGGCAGAGTATCAAAGTCTGCCACCACACATCCCACAGGAATGAAGATTTGGTTTCAGTAATTCAACTGTATCACTAAGACCCTATTCAACTTCTTTTCTCTTCTTCCCTATCTTGTTTGTCAACCTAAAACTCTCCGTTGTGTCTGAATTGGGAAGCACGTCCTTGACATAGATGATAGAATCATCAAGAGTGTATATTCGGAGAGCAAGGGATGAAACAGTTGGTGTCTTCGCTGCAGCTGTGAGTGAGGACCAGAACCACCAACTGTTTTTCAGGTATTCCGTCTTGATCATGCCCTCAAACAGGATTGTTGCTTGAATCATCTACAAGAAATACCATAAGGACACAGTCAGACCTACATAAAAGAAATCCTTTTTGAAGGGACTTCCAGAGAGATCAAAGTGGATTCTTAATCCCAAAGTGGCCATTTGCACTTCCCTCTAATTGACCAATTTCTTGTTTCATACCAGTTAGTTCCTCCTTGACCCATTTCGCAACCCTTTGGCTAATATTGGTTGAGACAGTTTCAGAAAATTCTGCATGCCAAAAAATCACAACTTCTTTTATGAAAAATCTTTATGTAATAAGCTCCCATTCTTTCTACCTTGGATAAATTAGTTTCACCTGAACAAAGATATTATTATTTTATTGAAACCCCTCTACTATATGCTCTCTGGTGGACTACATTGGCCAAATTAGTTGTTTGGTAAAACTTGTGGGCTCAAAGCTGCTAATATAATATCACCAGATGAATCCATGCTAAGGAATCAGGGAAAACTTGTTACAGTGTTCGAAGTCTTCCATGATCTAATGATTTTATTCAAGACATTTGCAATGCACATTTAACGAACCAGTAAAAATAAAAAAAATGACTATAAGATATTAAATTATATTAAATACAAATAGATATAAAATAAAAATCTAAAATATAAGAATACATAAAAATAGGGCATAAGAAATTCACATATATGAAAAATTATAGGAAAAATAAGGATAATATTGCAAGTCTTTGAATTATAGCAAATAAAAACAAATTAAAATGGATGAATCGAATGCACAAGAGGGGTAGAATTGGGGAAGAAGGGGGCTAGGGAGGGGGGGAGGCTTGGGGTGCCCTTTTTTTAGGGATAGAGAGAGGGCAGTTTGGGCTAGAGAGGGAGAGAGTGGAAGGGCAGAGGAATGCATATATTCATATCTTATATCAGAGAAAGAGTTACTTCTTCCCCAATGTGGAAAGGGAAGAGAGAGAGTGAGAGAGAGAGAGAGAGGAGGGTAACAGAGTTTTTTTTTTCCTTTTGCACAAACACTCCAACTAATTTAAGCCGCTAATTTGATAAACATTGTTAAGTAAAAATAACGAATTCAAAATTAATTTTGGTTTTTGATCTGAACGTTTAAAAAGGAAATATCTCGAGAACTTAAGTTGTATTTTCTAGATTATCATTAAGGGTTTATCATGAAATTTGACAGACAGAATCTGTCAGAGAAAATATCAAAATTTGAAACTCTCTTTTTAATATATAGTACAGATAAAACAGAACATTCTATAAAAAAAAAAAAATTGTAATTAATTTTCTGAATTACTTTCCTCATACAATGGACATAAGTCTATGGATCTTGCTTATTGATGCTTTAATGCTTTACTTCTGGCCTGAATCTTGAATTGCAGAATGTATTGGGATAGTCACGAGCTACATAATGACATTTTACTTATAGCGGTTCTTGACACAAGCAGGCAGCATACATGCTGACCACCATGGAAGTTTTGGAGTTGATGAACCAGACTTTAGAAACATCTGGTTTAGGTGTGGCTTTGCCTTTGCTCCTTAAACAAGCAAAGCTACTTATCTAGATGCGTATTGATCTTACCGCTAACTGCTTCATGCCCTTCACCAACTACCTAACTATATGGTCATGCATGCTACAAGTCACAAATATAACAACAAGACCAAACAGAGGATAATTTACATAATAGAGTTTTTGATACAGCAATGAACCCAATTACCATTAACATTTAAGTTTTATTCAAAGCCTCATGCCTTTCTAATTTTATGAAACAAAACAATAGCCATTGAGGCAGAAGGCAAAGTCTCTAGCTCGTGTTAAAAGATTGGTTAAGAGGACAAAACTAAACATAATTGGAAATCAAGCTAAAACTATAACCATTCTAGGAACGAAGTTATCTAAAGTATCTTGTTACTCAGGGCTACACTCCCCGTATATATTTGTTAGGATATCTAAATGTACATCTCTGCCATAGGAAGCCGCAAGTCAGTATTTTGGTTCTCCAACATTATTCATATAAAATTTATAAACAAGCTATCTCATTAACAACCTCCAAGATTGACCATAGCCAGCAGTTTTTATGCATCCAACTTTTTGACAACAAAAGTTTGAGGCTATCATTATGTTAACTTGCCGCAATTCACCTAAAAGAAGTATTAGTAAGTCTTAGACAATAATTCTATGCCTGGTAAACTAACAACATTCTGACCGGAAAAACATTGGATCTATGTCAAACTACAAGACAGCTGCAAATTAAAATGCAATAGGAAGAGTAACATAAGGTGAATCCAACTTGCCTCAAATATTGACTCTGAAGACTTGACAAATGCACGCCAAGCACATCTTTTCATCAAGTGCAACTTAGAAGGTTTTAGTGCTTCCTCAGGCAGGGCTGCATCCATATCAAGTAAGTTGATCTTGAGTTGCTTTAATATTTGAGCAATTTTACCCACAAGAGGCCTGAACGACGACTCTGGAATTGTGCACCTGTGACTAACTTCCAGTCCTTGTGTCTTAATAGATACGAAGGATGTTCGCTCTCCATCACCTGCATAATCTGATGAGGATCCCTTTGTTTTTATCAACTGGTCATCAGAACCATTGCTAACACAATTTTGCGCTGACTTGGTGGCTCCTTCAGTGCCATTTCTTATGCCATCCCTGGATGCAGTTGCACCAGCTCCTTCCCTTTGCATGGACATTGGCAGCAGCTCTTCTGATAAGGCTAATCCAGCATTCTGATCAGTGTCAGATTTTTTACTTTGGTTCAGCACTAATGCGGGATTAAGAAGAAATACAGGTGAAGGGACAAAAGATGGGACCCCATTTGAACCAAAAAGCCCTACTTCCTGCACCAAATCCTTGTTAGAATTTTTGATGATGAATTTCTTACTTATCTCATCAAGGTCATAAGGACATACTTTCCTTGGAAATTTAACCAACCTCCAGCAGATTAACTTTTTATTGTTTGATGTCTCAACAATATCAACCTCATCAGAGTGCTCCTTTTCTTTGACGCTTTCAGACCTTGCCCCTTTTCCTTTTAATTGATCATCACTTTCTTTGCTTTCATCAGAAGCTGGATTGGTCGGAATGCACTTTCCATCACTATGCCCCTCAAGTTCAATGACAGTGCAAAAAGTCTGGTGACAGGAAAGACAGTGGTATCTAGAAGACCATACAGGTTCTAAGCACACACATCTATACATTCTCTCCTCATATCCTATTTTTGTCTTCCCCCCTCGTTTCCTTGGGATTTCACTTGCTTCTGGCTCTAAGCAAGGACCATACCTGCTCTCAAGAATCATTGCAGCCTTTGTACTTAAACAATGTGGAACTGCAGATTTTTCACTGACAGAAGACTTTGATATTTGTTGAAAATCATCAGGCGGATGGTTCGTATCCTGGTACAACAGAAGTCTTAGCCACTGCAAGATACATTCCTTCAATTCTCTTTCTCTAGGATCACTATCCCTCAACCAACCAACAAGTTCTTGAATTTCATTATCAGATTCAAATGAAGCCCAGAAGTTATTCAGATCAGAATTAAAAGGGCTACAAGTATGAGACCCACTTGGATACGCATCTCTTCTTTCTGATGGTGCTGGCATGCTTCCATCAGCCACAAACCAAGGACGTTTACCGGGCCTACCTATAACCCAGTACAATCGGCCAGAAGAATCCCTACCTACAAATTCCCTTCTTACTGATGTCAGCGTAACTTGTGACTCTAAACTGGCAATTGAATCCTGCAAACGTGAAATCTCGTTTTTTAAAGATTCTATCTCAAGGTAGCTGCCTTCAGGCTTAGTTACATTGGCATGAATATTGTTATGACTTCCTTCAAGTGTTCTATCCCAATTGGAAGTTGGTAACTCTCCCACTAAGGTATTGACTGCAGAACATGTGGACACTGAATGAGCACGCTCTTCCAAATCAGTTCTCCTACCATCAGAAAACTGATGAGATCCATAAAGAATATCTGCTTTTAATGGAATAGAGGCATTCTTTTCAGTATTTACAATGTTCATCACCACTTCTCTCCCAGCTTCATCACCTTCTCCTTGTGAAGAAACTACTGCTGATTTTTCATCTTGTCCATTGAATTGATCTCTTCTACTAACATTCACACTAGAGGATGAATTTTCAGCAAATGATTTATCCAAAGCAGGTCCATCAATTGTGTGCATCTGGGGTCTCTTAGCATAGGCATTTGTGTCCATTATGATCTTCGGTAAGTATTCCTTGTTGACAGCATCTTGTCCAGTCTCCACAAGGTGGTCCTCCATCATTATGGATGCCCCCTTCAGTGGATTTGCTAAACCCATTACACTGTTGTTCATTTTGTTGCCGAAATTTTGTTGCTGTCCCATCAATCTAGCATGGCCGGCACACATAGCAGTTGTACCCTCTTCTCTTGCAACATCACCAAGTCCACTAAATTTGCTTGTACTTTCCTTTACAGCACTTATTGCCAGTAATTCTTCTTTGTTTTTCAAGGTTCTCCACTCTACACCTAGATTACGCAATTTTTGCTGCATATCATTTGATTTATCAGCGGACTGTTCTAGGTGTTCTCGAATAAGTGCAGTGTTCAGCACTTCATCACATAGAAACTTCAGCAAAAATATTCTCTGCAATCAGCATAATTCACCAGAAAATATGAGAATAATACAGATGGTAAGTAAAATTTTATGTAGGAGGAAAGTCAAGCAAGCAAAGTGCATTGTTAACATACTGGGATAACATTTCAATAATCACATTCACAATATAATGTGAGGACCACATACTAAAATCCAAAAGGTATAGCTTAAAATTTCATATAATTGATTAGCGATAATTCAAGAAAGAAATTCGAGTATAATGTTCACAGACATGTTAAAAAATATATGCACACATTCCCCATGCATGCTAATATAAGGGCACATAAACATAAATATACTTGTATCCTTCCATGCCAAAAGAACACTGGAAGAACGGCCATTCAATAACATGAAACCCAGAAAGGTAAACTCTGTTACTTAATAATCAAATTGCTAAATGGGTTAGAACATCAGCTAATAAGAAATACATACAGCATTCATAAAATTTTAAAGATAAGACAAATTATGTATAATACTTAGCACAGGAGACAGAATGGAGAGAGAGATTACTTGTTATGTAAAATAAGGGCTAAGATTATCTTAGAATTTTAGCTGCCCTGGTATTTCTAATTACCATATTCCAATATGAAGAAGAGGCCCATGCATCAGAGGTTTCATGATTGGGCCACGGTAATTTATGAACCAAACATCACTAGATCATACGGTTACACACAAACCAGACATCCTAGAGGACCTAGACTTTATAACCATTCATCCATATGAAGTAACCTGTATTGTGCAATTCACTCAAACAAGTCAGACTATGTATTACATACCACATAAGGATTGAACACAAACCATACTGTTCTTTACTTTTTTCCCCTAGTCAGATTTAAATGAAGACAGATGGCATCAACATACCTAGCAGTTGTAATAATAGGAACATATTCATCTACAACTTGTCATACTAATATTAACAAGAACAAACATGACGTTGTCAACAGGTGAACTGCACTTGATAACATCAAAAAAATTAAATCAATCTAAATGTGTCGGTCTAGTTTAACTTTTTTCTAGGACAAGGATGGCACAGATCACATTTTTTTTTTTTCACCTACCGTACTTTCACAATTGGATTGCATGATAACTTTCCTAGATAACTGAGAAGTAAAATGGACATGATAGTGTCAAAAATAAAAATGATTGATGCAATGATAAAATAGTGGGCAGATTGGCCGATCTGAAAGACGGTTTGAAGATAATTGCAAGCAGGATGAACATGCAGCTAACCAATGCTTCAAGCAGGAATAAAGAAGACGGCATATTAATAGATTTTCACAAATTTAAATCACCAAAGGAGAGCAACTAATAGATTCAAATGGTTAGTTTGATTGACCCAATAATAAGTCAAATTGAAATTATCTGACATACCCAACAAGTAGTATCCATCTCAAATCTTGTTTCAGAAGGAATAAATCATTTCTGTTTATTAGACGAGAGGTGCAAGTGGGTCAGGTGGCTAGAAATGGTGTTGGGCCAATAATTTGACACAACCCATTTTTTTCCTACATTTGTGCCAAGTACACATATTAAGCGGAATTAAATGTATCCTAAGAGAAAAGGAAATCAAATGTCATAATATGTATTTGAAGTTTTTCACTAATATTGGCAAAATAATCAAGTAATTTTCACCATTAACAATATGTTACCTCATTATAGTATGCCCTTTTTTAATATTTTGAATCTTTTTCTTTGTTTCTCAATTAAAACATCCTCCCGTGCATTGCACATATCTTTTGCCTGTTCCCGATTGCATGGTTCAATAAAAATAGGGACTACACAACATGACAAATGCAATAAAGTACTTCTATAAAATTTCAATATGCCCAAACCTGCATCAAGTGTAATACAAGATTACCTAAAACAGTCAGGTTATCACACTGGGAAATGAATGTTACACCACATGACTATAGCATCACTTGTGTCGGGATGGAAGGAAAAAAAAAATCAAAGAATTGAACCATTTAATTGACAGCTCTAAACAACATAATATAGAAACCATCATGCCCTGGATCCTCTTCCATAGAGTGAAAAGAAAACATATTATAGGAGAAAGAATACCATCATTTCATCACTTATGTTTGTTTTTTCACCAAAACTTGGAAGAAAATTTTCCAAATTTAAAGACCATGATTGCAGTACATTCATTACACATTATATTAGTTATGTTTGACATAGCTGTAGCCATGGCCTTTGAAGAGTCCACCAAGGACTCACTCTTCTGCTAATACAAGTTTCTGTACTGTATCTCATATGCATCAAGAACATGGACTATGACCTGAAACTGTGACTGACAGGCTGCTAAGACAACCATTTGCTTTTGGAGGAAGCATTTCTATCCTGCCATCCTTAACTGAAGCTAAACAAATAAATTGTACAATCTAGCTGCTACAAGCTCTTTTGCAAGCTGTAATAGTTCTCCAGTATAACATCCTCACCCTCAGAAAAATATACAGGTTATATGATTTGAATAACATGCAACTACCAAATTTAGCAACTCAGGGTGCTGTAGAAGCACTGAGAGCCCATTGGTCAAGGAGAATGTTATAACCTTGCAAGCTCGCTCGATAGAATGCACAACCAAGGCAAGGACAGAGAATAAGAGTAAAATTCTGTGGAATGATGGGAAGAATATGTTCTCAGGCATAAGCATCAAAACACAT
Source organism: Cocos nucifera (assembly GCA_006176705.1). Lineage (NCBI taxonomy): Eukaryota > Viridiplantae > Streptophyta > Magnoliopsida > Arecales > Arecaceae > Cocos > Cocos nucifera. Next base: position 661,106 of record QRFJ01000359.1, on the reverse strand, counting down.
TAAAGTAAACGAACCAAACTGATTTGCTTATAGTACAAAGAGTTGTACATTAGCTTCTCCAATATGGAAAAGCAAGGTATTAGTTTTCAAGATAAGCAGATTTACCTAGAGAAATTGTAACCATACAGCATGCATCTATTATATCCACCAATAAAAGGAGAGCAATCTAAGAGTTCAGAGTACTGATCTCCCACATAGAGAGATGTGAAGAAGGGGCTCTCAAAATTATTATTCGGTTCACCTTGAGAAATTCTCTCATATTTGGAATTCTATATTGGAAAAGCCCATGTTTAATAACAAGGACAAAGCCAATTGAATTGGCTAGAACCTAAGAAAGAGAGTTGCTCTCCATTTAGTAGAGGTGATAATTGGAAAGCAGTAAAGCTCGCTAATTGTGTGGCTGTAATATGTGAAAAGAATATCAAATCCTAGTATGCTTCAAAAATTCTGAACTAAACCTAAGATAAGATTCTTCATGACCAACAATATCGAACGCCACAATCCATATTCCAGACGATGATGCCTTTATATTTTAGAAAGTGGTATTTTGGACTTCTTACATATTTGACATATAAGGAGCAGAACAAAACCTTAAACTAAACATAAGACGGGATTCTCCATGACCAAGAATATTTAAGGTCACAGGCCATATTCCAAATGTTGCTTCTTTATCTGGAATGTTGTATTTTGGCCCCATAAAAATTTGAATATTACATAAGTAGGAAGCAAATTTTAATCCAATGGGAAAAAACTTGTTAGATTTGTGGACTTTGTATATTTTTGCTGATATCATAAAAAAATGAATCATAGAAGTTTTTTTTTCCCTTTTTGGGGAAAAGTAGGACACAGTGTATAATGAATTTCCATTAGGGTAATGATAAACAAACTCCAAACTCCAAGGCTCTCCTGCTAAGTACCAGACCTGGACTCTTGAGTAAGCCAAAGGACACAAGTTTCTTTTCCGCCTCTTTTTTTTAAAAAAAAATTAGGAATGCAAATATATAGTCAGTTTTTGTGGGACCACATGACTGCCAAGTTTATAAAATTAAATTCTTGAAATTATATTCAACAAAACAAATGCATAGTGTAAGTGATATCACATAAAAAATTTGTTACGGTGCTAGACAATTTTGTCAAATCATTAGTGAGATACTAATGACACAGGATCACAGAATAAAAGGAAACATCACATAGTCATGCACCGTTTGTAAGGCCAAAATGGGGGAAAAAAATATGCAAACCTCTCCAACGCAGAACTCCCAGTATTCTCTTTCTTCCATTGTGACTGCTAACAGATTTAGAGCCTCCTGGAAAACACGAGCTTCCTCTCCAAGATGTCTCCTTGGATGGCGTTTAATAAATTGAGAATGCATCTGTGAATCTGGCATCTTAGATTGACTCTGAACACAGGATGGACAGTACCAATTCCCTTCTGGAATTCGAGCTAGTGGAGGGTTCAAACAGTATGTATGATATTCAGAATCACACTTATCACAGAGTAAAACACTGTCATCATCTTTATCAATGCCACAGACTTTGCAGACTCCTTCCTCCCAAGGAGCTTTAGGTAGCTCACTTGCTGTAAGAAGAACATCATGCAGCTCCTTCCACATTTCAGAGTCAAAATGCTTGCCACCAGCATGATCTAAACACTTTTGAGCCAGGTTGAGCACCTGTACGCAGAACAGAAGTTTTTAACAAAGTACAAAAGCAGCAGTCTCGCATGCACACTCACACACATCAGAGACATACATATACACATGTGAGGAGTCAGGAGAAAAAGAAAATAAATGGAAAATTTTCTGCAGAATGATTGAGTGTTAATAGTATATTATCGCCAATTCTGCATATAATTATGTTCTTATACATCCCTTCTTCTTTTTTTCCCATACCAAGGAATTATAGAAGTGAAATAATAGACACCAAAAACGATATTTAGAATTGGTGAATCATCAGATATGTACAATGTAGATATCAAAATTTGATCGTAAATGTGCTTCTAGTTGAAGATCGTCTCACAACATGACAAAGAAAGAGATATCACATTGCCAGTTTAGACATAACAAAAGAATAAAGATCTAGATTTCACTTCCTTGAAATGATAATCCACATACTCTAACCTAATCTTGGTTCATCATACTCTATTATTTGCCCAATGTTGTAACAATTATAAATGACTACCATAAACTTCATTAGCAGGTAGTATGAAGAGTACAAATATAAAATAAGAAATTACAAGGTTAGAAGATTAGACACAGACCTCCTCCTCAAACAATGACTCAAAATTCTGTGACAATGTTTCAGCCAAGTGCATCAGATCAGGCCGATCCCCATATGCTGTGCATATATTATGCCAAACCTGCCATCAGAAGCAAGACTTAGATATGTCATAATGGTGGCCGCTTGTACTTCAATAACAGTACACCTCAACCACCTCATTACTTGCATGGATGCATGAAGGAGTATACACACATACATAAATGTATATACATATATGTCCTGATGTAAATTATAGACCACCAAATAACCAATTGTATAAACCAATGATTTCTCTTCTCATATTAAAACATATTAGTTACACAGTTAATTCAAATAAATAGTAATTAATAAAATCACGCTGTAGACTCACATTAAGGGTGCATATACAAACACAGAGAATGAACAAACAAATGAATACATGAACACAAGCAACAATAAAATGCATACATATGTACATCATGACAAGACACTAAACGTCTCCAAGAACACAATCGTTGAATTCAAATTATGATAATCCAAAGCCTTCTCTTTTGTTTTGGCTACCTCTATTATTGAATTACTAAGACGTTGAAGACATGAAATATACCTAAGAAACAGTAAAAAACATGGTCATATGACATAGGTGCCATTAACTCGAGATCCAGAAAATAAAACTCTATGTGAATATAGCAGCACTTAATTATCCTTGAAAATGCATGTGAATTTGACAATCTGAATTTCCTACATACATGCACATCCACGCTAGCAGAAAAAAGGATTAAAGCATGCTTAAAATAGAAAAAGGGAAGAAAATAATAAGGATTTGGCATGGAAATTGAGATGGTTGCCTATATAGCTTGGATCAGGAGAGACTCCATTTAGAAGAAAAACAAATAGCAACAGAAGGGACCAAGAAAAACGATAGGCCCAAATAAACATTATGAAGGTGGTGCAGAAAGTTATGAAAAGGCTTAATCCAAGGTCTAAACCAGATTTTGATGGCAGATCAGGATCTCGAGAGTGGATCCTAAGTAATTGAAAGATAAGAGTGAAATGGATGACCTTCCAAGTTGTTTACCATTAAGTTGAGATAGAAGTTAAACTGCAATAGATGTCAAACTTTTGTTTTAGTTGCAAAATGTTATGGTGTTTGGAGGCTCTCTGTGTTCTGGAGGCATTTCCCAAAACTCACTTTTAAAGCAATAAACGTACACATGATGACAGGAAACTTGGGGTTGGGGAAGGAAAAGCAAAAACTTTGTGAACTTTTAGCAGGAATCTAATATTACACCTCTTCTCTTAATTTAAACCCCATACTTGAAACAAAACACAATTATTTCACAGAAGCTAATATTTGTCCATGATCTAATGGCTGCAAATAAAAGAGAAAGAGATAATGGACCACTGGAATATGAGAGGGAAAAAAAGAAGGGAGTGTGTGCAATCAGCCCCGTCTTTTTTTTCCTTCCTTATTCGGTCTCCTCTTTCCTTTCTTCTCTCCCTAGTCCTTCATATCTTTGCTTTATTCCTTTTTTTTTCCCAGTAGCCAAAAACCAAATACACAAACCAAGGTTTTTAGTACCGGTACTAGTGGCCATGCTGGTCGCTAGCCGGTATGGTACGGTACCGGGACTGAACCGTACCGACACATGGTATGGCAAGCATGCCGGTCAAACCGCCATGCCTTTTTTTTTTTAGGAAGAAGAATTCACTTTTTTTTTTTGTTTTGGAGAAAGAATTATTCAAATTGTTATTTAGTGATATTAATTAATGTTTGTATCACTCGGAAACAACGTTAATCGCATGTGATATGAAAATATATTCAGATTTTTTATTTTTTAAAATTTATTTTTTTAATAATTTTTTATTAAAAAATATATTTTTAATTCTAAAAATTATATACTTAACGAAAATTAATGATTTTAGTGTTATTGTGTGGATCATCCACAGATCTACAACATATATTAAAATCATATAAAAAATAAAATTTTGACATAATTTCCCCTTTTTTTTTATTTTTCATGAGTTTTTTTTATTTTTTAAAAAAAAAAGAAGGGAAAAGAAGAAAGAGAGTTAGGATAGACAACTTACCTCTAATCCACCTTATTCCTTCATTTTCTTGTTGTTTTTGGAGTGGGAGAGCAAGAGATTCAAAGGATGAAATAAAACGTACAGAGAGGAAGTCGGAATTAAAAGCACAGAACCAGGCAGTTCAGTCCGAAACATGGCCGAATCAACTGATTCAAGCTACATATCGACCGGTTCAGGTCCAAATCGGGTGGTTCCTCCTCTCTTTTTTTTTTTTTTTCTGTTCTAGGTTCCAAAATCCACGACTGAACCGGGGGCGGTCAGGTGCCAGTTTGGCGGACCAACCCGATTCGGCTCAACACGCCCCAAACCGGGCAATTCAGGTTAGTTCCAAAAACGCTGCCACAAACCTTATTGGCTACAGACTATAAAAGTCATGCAGCTCCCTCATGCCAAAAACTTGTGGAAAGGCACACTACATACAAGCAGCTGTACATGGACTGGCTAGAAGGATAAATTATAGCTCTGAGAACTAAAATATGTTATGTAAACAAATCCAAAAGGAACTGCATCTGACCTCTCACCTTAACTATCAGACCAAAAATGCATAAAACTCATGAACCCAAAAAAATCCTAGGATAAATTAAAACACTTAAGATTAAACAGTTTAAACCTGGCCCTTTTGGTGCCCACTCAGAATTTTGTCTGGGATGCATGATCTTCTCCCCAAATTATATCATGTCCATCCAGCTAAGAGGAATTTAGCTCTAACATGCCAGCTCAAGTAACATGAGAAACTGCTTTTGTCTATTATTTGTCCTTTAACTTGACAAGAACGTGACATGAAATTTTCTGCCATTATTCTTTTCAACACTGCAAGGTTGAGGTGTTTCGCTCGCATTAAGTATACACATCCCTTCTTGATCTTTGGCACAACATCATGCCATGTAAGTTATCCAACAAGTCTTCAACCACAAATGATCACAAGCACTACAATTTTAGAACTAGTTGCTCACTTTCATGCGACCATGCACTTTGACTCTTGATCAACAAACCTTTAAGAGTTTAAAAGGAGATGTGAGAGATAATGCTGGGTTGTTGGAGATTATGTGAAACTACATTGCTAGTTTAAAAGGAGATGTCCGAGATAATGTCAGATGTTTATACAGTCATGCAGTAGCATGTATAAGCAACGTTTCACCGTACCAATGCATACCGCCCTCTATCAAGCACACTGTACAGTACCAGAACTAAATCGAGACTCGCTAGATGGGTGGGCAAATCGAGTCTTGTTACACTGAACCGACCCCCATGCTAGACATACCGACACTATAGCAACATGGCAACGATACAAGATCTAGTACCAAGACAACGAACCTTGTGTACAAGTGCTATGTGAATAGCCTATTGCATATGTATATGTTGGGTTTCTTGCAGCATTCCTACACTTAGTCTATAGCTAAAAATATTTATTTTCTGCAAAATCAAAGAATGGGAAAACATCAATTTGAATTGTCTTGATAACTAGCAACAAAATTTCTATGTGAAAAAGCTACAATTTGTTAGCAAATATTTATGATAGCAATATCACATGTCAATCAAATTATCTATGACTTCTCATTTGTGTTAACATGTTCAAAACTATGATATCCCATATTTAATTCATATATGAGTAGAACAGGAAACAAAAATATATACAAAAGGTTGAAAGATATAGATAATAATTATGCAGTATAAAACCAGCCTAGTAACTAATATGAGCTGCATCGCAGCTATTTTTATTCATGATAAAGAAAAACTTATATACTGGTTTTAAAGCAATAGACACTCCTTAAGACACATCGAAGGCAATAAAATGGTCAACCAAAAAATAATTAGTGCTATCTAAAACAAAAGAAAATAGGAAAAAGGCATACCTCCCGAACATCCTCAAGAAAAGCCTCGTGTGATCCACCATAAGCCCCAACAGCCAGTCTTAGATCAATTGCACGGAAGTCCAAAGGGCGAGAAACCATAGCAGGAAATCCAAGAATACCATCATCCTCATTGTCATTAGAATACGTTAGGGCAGCTCCAAGCAAATTGCAGAAAACTTTTGCTTCATCAGCAGAAACAGCACGACGTAGCACAATACGACATTTTTTCATAATGACATCTGATAGAGAAATCGGACTCTTCTCTTCCTGTCTCTTGGGTCTCTGCTGCAGACCTCCAGCAGATGCCTCTGCCAGCACAGATAGAACAGCTTTCTGTACCCAACCAACAGGAAATGTCAACAGATTAATTGCACCGTTTGCCACTAAAGAAACTATGTCAATAAATAAATAAATAAAGTATAAAATCTAGAAAATATGATTCTGCAACAGCATTACCAAGCATATAAATGAGAAAACCAGATAATAGAATGAAATGACAGTCTTTAATAGGGTGCAGTAGAAGATTAGAGGATGTCCACACAGTGAGGAAAGAACAATAGCTCAATAACAACTGATACATCAAAAGAAAAATAGAAAGATGCATAAAGTGCAAAGTGTGATCTTTCTAACAGGCAAATTCTAGATAAACATACAAAGATCAGAAGGATCTAAAAATCAGCAAAATATTGGAGCTCACCATTCAAATTATTTAGGTAGAACGAACTAAGAAAACAATTAATATTAGCAATAATAAGACAGAAAAAAACTGTCAACTGTCAAATGGGGGACTAAATTGTGAGCACAACTTCTCCAGGTCAAGAGTAGCAATAGTGAAGTGTCTTAAATTTGAAATGAATTCTCTTATAGCATCTTGCTGACATGCATCAGTTGGTGATGGTGCTCAATACTGTTTTAACTAGCTAAACTAGACAATGACAAAGATAGGTAATGATTCTATCATACTAATCCAAGAATAATAGCATTAGAGATTCCACACTAATGTTACATCATATCCATTAATAAATAATAGCATTAGATATCACATCATCATATAATCCACAAATAAGACAGATGAACCTTTAATGGAAAAGAAAGATAAACAAAATCAATTTATAACATTAATAAACAATATCTAATATGCACATAGGCAATTCCAAAGCATTATCTAAAAATGTCTACAACTAAAAGAATAATAGTGAAAATTATAACTGCCTCGCATGATGAGAAATTTCAAAATCTGTTTGTAAAAAGCTTATCGTAATTTTGGAGAAAATATTGGACAACTGCAGCACTATAAAACTGTGAACAATTTACCTTGGTCGGCCCCGATGCATTTCCCTTATAAACTTCTTTACTTATTGAATGCTCCAAAATTTTCTTTGCCCATTCTGGAGGATTTTTCTCCAGAGAATCATAGATGCACTTTCTTATTCTTGTTCCCACATTGGTTGGTAACTTTTTCACAGGCTCCAGAGGCTGTGCCCACTCAGGAAGACTATTGCTATGCACAACAGCTGGATCAGAAGCAACTATTGCTGCATCAAAATCCTTGTCATCCACAGGAAAAACTTCATTATCTTGCTTCATATGACCAGATATTTGCCTTTCAGCCTCCGCAAGCAGCTGAGAATTAAAAATTTTGGTTTCAACAATTTAAATCTAATCTGCTAAATATTCTTAACCATAAACTCAAACACCGACCAATCCATTCAGAATACCAGATTTACTGCATATATATTAAACATAAATTTAAAAAATTGTGACAAGTCACAGGGTCAAATCAGAGACCTCAAAAGTTGTTCAAAGGAAATATATGGGTGATTCATAGATGTCATATGTGGAGCCAGCTCTCATCAATAGGCACTTCTTAATATCAGAATATTGCTTGCTCAGTCAAAAGACTATACAATTTTGGGTTTTGTGCAAGCAAAATTATACCATAAGTTGTTTCATAATATATACCACTTGGGTAAGCAAAGTGGATGTACTAAGCTTACTCACAGAAGTCTTGAAGATGAAACTAAATTATGTGATATATGTGCATCATGCACACATTTAAATATAAATGTAATATCAATCTGCATGACTCATGACTCATGAGTTATGAATTTCTTTAAAAATGACCAAAGTCTGGAACTCCCTTCTTGCCTTCCTCATGGATGTTCTTCAGCTCTCAAGGGATGTCACCTAGAAACTTCAGTATTTTAGGAATCTTGGATTGCCAATAGTCCTAGACACTTGAACAAACCAGGCACTCCAAGAAGAATAACTATTATGCTACATCAGCCAAAAGTGTTAGTGCTTGGCATGGTTTTTTGGAGTGTCCAGCAAAGGACACTTTAGTCTAAGCGATGGCACTTAATCAATATTAAGCACTAAATCAAGGCTTAAAGTCTAAACTACCAAGGTATGGTACATGCCATGGTAGATCAGCATACTGACACAGGATACCGGCAGGCATGGCAGGCACCCCTGTATGATATGGACAGTAAGAACTGAGCCGCACACCCATGTATTGACTAGTATGTGAATCCATGCACTAGATTATACTAGCCTAAATAAAACTTTTATTCAACAGAAAGTGTCAATAATATATATATCATATGGCAGGGCCCCCCTGCTTTTGTTTTTCAAGGTTGAGGTGTAGAACAACTGGACATTTGGACCTGTGCCGAGTGTCTCTAGGTAACTGAATTTGTGAATATTCTATTTGGAGGAATACAGTACATGAAATTGACTGGCCATAAAATGGGATTCGCAACCCATCTGACTTGTGAATTTAAGCTCAAACCCTGTAAATAGCTATACAATGAATATCTAATTGTAGTCTTTCAGACTCTGTACACTGTAATTAATAATATTGGTCCTTGGTACTTGATATGATGGCAATCATCATTCCTCATATCCCTGTGCAGCTTTATATTTATACATTTAACTCTTCTATATACTTACCAAGTTATGTATCAGATAGATTGTTATCTAACAATTGAATAACATGTTGCAGTTTTTGATTCATGTGCCATATGATTCCTTATATCTTCATTGGTTTTTAATATAATAATACAATTATACAAGCATACACTTCTTAGAAACAAAAACTAATGTTAAACCATTGATAATCATTCAACATTACAATCCTCGATTCTTTGGCCAATGGTCATGCGACAATCTATGCCAAACAAAATTTAGTTAATTTTTTGAGATTCACTATACTGGTACGGTGGTACCCTACCAATACGATATGCTATGCCCAATACGATACATTACAATACTTGTACAAACACAAGGTTAGGAGGCCCTTTTCTCACACCCAGCTATAGTACTGCCTAAAGCAGGGCGGTCCGAGTCAATACAATAAAAAACTAGATGGAACTGATCGATTCCACCTGGTACAGGCTATTTTGGCCCATGTGTCGTACCGAACCTCGATACTACATTGGTACCTTACCAGTACGGTACATTAGGCCAGTACAGGTTGAGGTGACAAACCATGTTCCCTGAGCACTTGTTTCAAGTACCAAGTATCCAAGTGAAAGAAGCAGTCAACACAACTTCCACACGTAATAAAGGACAAAGCATGACTTATACTTCATATGCATATAACATACAACGTATCAAAGTGCAATATAGAAAAGGACTGAAATTCAAATGTGTTATCAATCAATGCATGACACATGTAGAAAAACAATTTTTGTTTATAATATTTGTGCTCTGCAATATATTCATGCACAAGTCACTAAATATCAAATTCTTAATATTAAATATACTGTCAATGCACAGGACTATAAATGAGACAGCACATCAAAGCTCTCACCTAATAATGCATGCGGTAACGTGAGTTTTTAATTTAGAAGAGAATTCATAGAACATGAATCATGAATCTTGTATATTTTGGTACTCACCAAAATTTTCAAAATATAGCTTCAACTGAAAATTTATTTGACATTACAGATCAAGCAAGGGCGGATAAAATGAAATCTTCTTTCTTACCAATGCATCTGCTTCCATTCCAGAAACTCCTGAAACTGAGCCACAGAGCACACCGCCGTCACCCTGTAAGCAGCGGAACAACTTCATACCTTCGCGACTATAGACATCTGGTGAATCCATGCAACCATTCACAGATGAGACAGCTAAAATAAATCTCCGGGCTAATTCTGGCCATGTCAGTTCATTAATAGTTAGCATATCGACCTTTGTTTCTTTTGCAGGTGGGGAGTTATCAACATCTTTCTTTCTTCCACGTCTAGGTTTTGATTCTCTAGCATCAAAATTTGGATCTACGAAAACTGCAACCTTGGAAAGTAGCTCACTGACCAACACTTTCAGCAATGCAATGTGAATCTTTGTTAAAGCTACTCCATTGCATCTGCCATAAGTATATGATGCCAATCTAGCTTGAGCAGCTTCCCTTGCAGATGCTGTTTCAATTGGCATGAATATGAATGGACTCTCTTCATGAGCTACCGGACCAGATTCACCAGTTGGAAATGAGGTTGAGCCATTTGCACTATTATTTAATTGTGAAGCAGGGTGCTTACATTTCTGAATTTCCTTTTGTAATTTCTCCAAATTATATGACCCAATAGGCCACGGATCGATAAGCTCTTCTTCAAGCTCTTCAAATGATGGAGGTTCTTTCAGACCCAATATTTCATAAAAACGCCACAGCAATTCCCATATCTTTTTTTTTTTTGTTAATAAAAAAGAGAAATGTAAAAAGGAAGCAACATAAGATACATCACTCAAAATTTAAATATGATAAATATCTTTCGATTGAGAGAAAAAATGAAAACAAATTGCAATGTGAATAAAGTACCTGAAGAACATCCCCAACCAACTCAGCAGGAAGCCTGCTGTTCATAGGTTTCCCTGGTGGATGCTGGTAGTCTCTTGACTGGTCGTCTTCAGCAACATCCTGCAGCCTAGATTTTTTGTGCCCTCTGTATAAACTATATAATGCAACTTCTTCTCCACCTCGTTCTCCATTCCTTTGGATGGCTAAGAGCAACCCACTCGCAACAGTCAATGATGTTGAAAAATCAGTCCTATCATTCAAAAATTGGTAATGCGAACAAGCATGAGATCCAGGAAGGCTTTCAATAATTTCTTGTACAAAGCCCATATCCAATCCAAACCTATCCTGGTTTAACCATTCCGCAAGTGATTTGCATGTAGCTTCTAGTTCACTGTCATTCTGGATTACTGGTGGTGTACCAATAGGCCCATGGAAACAGCAAAATTTAGCTAGGGGACCAAGATGATCAAGAGTTTCTAGAGTTCCATTACCTGAATATGATGAAAGGTTTCTACTATTGTGCCTGCAGCAAAATTGCAAACAGCCTGATTGCTTGTACACTTCGCGGCAAGCATCAAGAAGAGTATGAGAAACCATCTTCCATACTGACTGTGATGACCTTCCTTCTACATAAAATTCTCCTATTTCATCTCTCATTCCTGAAGCCTCAGCAGACCTTTCTGAATGGCAATTTAGATCGGGTGTTAAAACAGCTGGGTTCTGCATATTAATTTGCGCAGAGAATTCATATGATGTTTCACCAAGATTGCTGCTAAAGCATGATAACAAGTCTTGCTGTGATTGATCAGGATCGGATAGCAGCATTAGAATGTCATCATCTTTATCATAATCCGCATCAACAGTCATGCTAGTACTTTCCATCCTTTGTGGCATTTCATCTCTGTTAACAGTTTTATGAAACAGAACAGTTGCCCCATTTGGTATGGGTGATATTAAACATGGACGCCTTCGCACCTTGAAAACAGGCCCAGCACTACCACCATCTGAAACCTCACACTCAAAAAGTGAACCCGTAATTATATCATGCCAACAGGATTTATATCCCACAGGCCAAATCTGATAGCTATCATGATATGTCATTCGTAAATCAATTTTCCCCAGACTGACAACAAAGAAATCTTCATATTGAATTGGAAGACCAACCTGGAAGTAGGGTTTTGAAGATGATGAAAGATCAAGCATGAAATGTTGTACCTAATTAAAAAAAGAAAGGAATAAACATATGATGTATGCATTTATCTATCCAAATACACATAGATATCAATGGAATAATAATCACCTCATATACCCATATATACATGCATGCATAGTGTATGTATATGTGCACAATGAGTGGGTATACAGATATGCATGCATGTATAAGTACATATGTGTGATTATGTATATCCATGTATGTCATTTGGCAGGTAGGTAAGCAGATATGCACATATCTACATATAGAATAAGCCATAACATTCTAAACTTGAAATGACGGAATGAGGAAAGCAGAACCAAAATGAATGAATCTAAAACAAATAGGAAAAAGCGTGGCTGCTCACATCTTGCGATTCATGGCCACAATTCTCCTCCATGGAAGTTTTTGCAAATCTTGATTCCAGGAACTCTGTATCAGATGAGGGCTCCATTCCACAGCTAACCTGCCCACTGTCTTGATTTTCATTATAACTTGTTATCATCGAATTTCTGGCAAGATCTTTTTTCCTTCTGCGAAGGGTCAATGACTTCTGTGCAGTGCCAAAACCATCATTTGTTTCATCAACGTCCACAGAAGGGAAGCTTGAGTTTATCCCGAGATATTGGGAAACACCAGCCATTGACTCAAACCTTTTTCCATCTGGTGCACAATATACAGCATATGAACCAGATCTGTTTTCCAATTCTTTAAATTCCACTGACCAACCGTCACCCAGAAAACCTCCCCTTTCCATAATAAAGTTTCTTAATGACTGAAGAAACATCTCTCCCTGTGACTGACCTGATACTGTTACATTATTGACCGCAGACCTTCCTAAAAGAGAAGAGATCGAAACTGGATCTTCAAAATCTCTACTTGCAAATAGTCCATGGTGTGAAACACCTTCCGAATTTTTTTTTGTATCATCAGTTACTATTTCAGTATCCTTGCCTAAATCAAAAGCATTTCTTATGTGACCAACATTTAAATGTGGAAATGATGCACCAAACCCACTAAATGAAGATCCATCAGGATTGATTATTCTGCATGCAGCATAGATCACAATCACTCACTTGTATTGGTAAGTTCAAAAGGATTGATCAAAGACTAAGTTGGCTAAAAATAAAATTTTTGGTCAGCAAAAAGTTTAAACAAATATAAGACTGTAATATATGCAATGTTTTTAGGTCAAAAACTTTGGACAAAATTTAAAATCATAAATGTCTACTGCTTCATAATAGGTCTTTTAGATGAAAAACCATCAAGATGACTTAGTCATCAGTAGAAAAGAAGAAGATGTACATCTAATTAGGAATATTTGGGTTTGGGTTAAAGAAATATTAGACCATTATTGCTATTTAAGAAGATGTAGATGGCTTGGTCAGAATTATTTTGAGGAAGCTTATAAACAAGATTTCATGACCCTAGGATGAGCATGATGAACAAACAAAAGCATAAACGTTGACTCATGATTTGATGATGGGCCTGGAAAGATTGCATGCACATTACATGAGTAAACATGCAACAGATTACATAGATGAGATGAGATAATCATGTGGCAACAATAGCATTACAAAAATTGTAAGTAACAAGCTGAATCCCAACTGTTCAGGCTGTTTCATAAAAATACTCCTTTGCTAATTCATTCCTCTTAAGAGCTACAACCTTTCTCAGTGCAAACTTTTCGAAATCCCTTATCTCAACATCATTCTATGTAATCTAAACTCTTTACTTTCTCATTAGCAAACTTTCAAGTTTCAACACAAATCCGAGTCACTCTCAATGGAATTCTTTACTAGAGCTTCAGCACATCTCACTAAAGATGCAAGTTTCTACCAACTAACTCAATTCCCCACCATGGAATTCTCAATTAGTGTAACTTTAATGCTTCCTCCAATTAACTTTCTAGAGTCCTATCACCTAAACTCTCATCTCTACCACGCTCATCTATGTTCCAGGCCCCTCTTTGTTGCCCAACATTGCAATCCATAATAAGCAAGATGAGGGGATTATAAAAGAATGCCCATCCCACCCCCCACCCCACCCATCCTTCCCCCTCCCTGCATCAGTGCCGTAGGGGAAGAAAGGAAAGGAAGAAAGATGGGATAATATAAGAGAATAAGGAGGAAGAGAAAAAAGATAATTTAGGCATTCAGGTAAGTAGCAAAGGTACATGGCACAACAAAACTAGTATTTTTTTCCTCTTCCACTTTCTCTTCCTTTCCTTCCTTCTCTCCCTGCGTCATGGTCTCATCTTCCTCATTTTTCCCCTCCACTACCTGCCTCCAGATCATGTAGTCGCTCCTACCACCGAAGGCAGCAATAACAAGTCATTGTTGCAGTCTGCAGAGGAAAAGAGAACAAGGGAAAAGAAAGAATAGGAAGAAAATGGAAAAAGATTATAGATCCGGTCTATTCAAACTGTGTTTGTAAATTGGGAAAATTGAGATAGTTGACCCTTTTCTATGCCAGATATATTAAGCGCTTTGCCATTTGGGCATGTGTTTCTTCCCTCTCTCCTACACGGACATCCCTTTATCTCTTCTCCCTCTCTAAAGATGTCACGCATACAACTCTCTCCTACTCTTTCACCTCTTTTGTTGTATTTGCTTATTTTACTAAGCTTTTTGAATCTTTAAGTGTCTTGAACTCGGGGCCTTCAGATGAAACTAGGTAAACCCATGGTTTCATGCAAGATTCGCGGACTCAATACCGGCACCCGTGCCGGTTGCCAGCTGCCGGCTGATATGGTACGGTATCGTACCACCCCATGCCACCAATAAAAAAATTAAAAAAAAATTTCCACCCAATGATCCAAAAAAGAAAAAAGAAAAAACTGCCCTGTATCGGATCATATCCCCCCGTACCGGTGCCGTACCAACCCATACCGGACCAAACCACCCGGTACCAGCCCGTACCATACCGTACCGATCAGTTCAGTCCGGTTCATGCCATTTTCTGAAAAATCGGCTTAAACCGTTCCAATTTTCCGCCGATACGGTACGGTATGGTATGATGTGTACCGGTCGGTTCGGACTAGTATGGAAAATCATGGTTTAATGTTTTGTGCCGGATATTTTCAAAAAAATTAAATAGTTTTTATTCTTCTGCTTACGGCATATTTAAACCCTACGTTAGGATGAATTTGAAAAAATCCTAAAAGTCTCTGTATCCCTTATTTGCGGTCCATGTTAATATTCTGAAACCATGTGTATTCAAGAAAATAAACAGATTCTGACAATACAAGGCTTCAGGTTGATGAGAAATCATTCTCAAATCAAAATAAAATATAGAAGACTAGGATAATGATAGTAATTCAAAATCCCTTTAAAAATATATTGCTTTAGG
Organism: Cocos nucifera; assembly: GCA_006176705.1. Taxonomy (NCBI): domain Eukaryota; kingdom Viridiplantae; phylum Streptophyta; class Magnoliopsida; order Arecales; family Arecaceae; genus Cocos; species Cocos nucifera. The sequence goes on along the minus strand of QRFJ01000359.1, from coordinate 645,583 downwards.
ATAGTCTTGGTGTATCTAAATAGGGGGATCATCATTGTATTTGATCATAGGTTGCATCAACACATTGATGGATGTGAAATGTAACCAAAAGTTTCAACAGCATGACAATCAATTAGGTAGCCCTCATTGTTGTAATTCTAACTTGCAACAAAGGATAGATAATCTATCCATGAAATCAAATGAATTCATAGCTTTCATGAAGAAAATGGATATGAAACAGGTAGAAGAAGTTGCGGAAGCTCAAGATCCACCACTGATGGATTCTATAGTCAAAAATCAACAAGTCAGCTGACCCTTCGGCTTGTAACATGACAATGAAAATTTTGATAGTAAAAGAAGAAATGATTATTATAAAGGATCCAGGAATTAAAGAGATGATCTAAGATTGTTTTCCAATAATTATTGACTCCTGGCATAATAGGGATATATTCCTTGGTGGTTATATGGACCCATTAGTTGCTCCATATCTCCATTAATCTAAAGTGACACAGGTAATGATCATTAGCAACTTCTTAACTCCATGTCCTAACATAGTAGACAAAAGACATAATGTCGTATAGTTGCATGGAGAATATCTCATCATTTCATGTGATTGAGAAATCACTTTCATATTCAAGCAGGGTATACTAGTATTTATTTATACTAATATTTATTTTTTAGTTAGTAAACTCCCTCCTTATATTTAGAGTTGGATCTATGGTTTTGGGCTCCAAATCATGGCGAGTCATAATGCAAACTCATGAAGAAGCTTGTACACAATTGAAGCATATGATGTGGGGAAATAAAATACCATAGTTTTAATTTGATGCTATCTATGGATTTTGCTTAGTTGAATTTTAAGAATAAACATTTTCATATTTGTTGTCCATTAATATTTGATGCAACTCCTTAGCTGCTCTAATGTTTGGAAAGTTCTATCAACCAGAGACAACCCAAATGATTAACCATGCAACTGACTACCCTCATGGATCCCATTCATCTCCGAGGAGGAAACACAAAAGCTGTACATTTCTCGCCCTCTAGCCAAATAAGAAAGCGCCAACAATTCTTGAGCACAAAATAAGGTTGAAGAGGAAATGTAGGAAGAGGAAAGAATCATTAAGACTGGGTTTCATGAAGAACAATATTGTTAGCTTCGGTTCATTTCACCATGTGGCGTAACACACAAGCTGAAATGATGCATCATCAACTAATAGCTGTAAGATGCCAGAAAGCCCAAAGACCAGTTTTAACCATAAAGCAGACTATAGCCAAAACTATAAAACGATTGCACTCAGAAAAGCATAATTAGTAACTGCCAAAACTCCCTTAAGCTTATTAAAACCTCTTTCTTCCTCAACCAAAGCCTTAATGCAACAATTACCCATTATTCCTAGCTTTTAGGATCCCTCCAGTACTTTGAGAACTCACTATAACCACTCCCTATTCCTAATCTACAAGATGTTTTTGTTGATCTTCCCATAACCAGATTATGAAAGAACAAGCATCAAAATCACATAAGCCATCAAATTTCAGAGTTCTAGCATTCCCAGCATGTTAAACATGATCCGATCACTTAGGCATTACAATAATAGTGATACAAAGGTTTTAAATCCTCTGGGACGGAGGTATCCCGATATCTCCATAGAACAAGATGACCCGCTGTCCCGTCCTATCCCGATAGCTGTCCCAATCACGTATCTCGGTAGATATCTTCCATCTCTCTCCCCTTCTTTTCTCTTTTTCTTTTTTTTTTTGTTCTTGCTTTTCTTTCTTTTTCTTCTACCTTTCTTTTTTTCCTTTTTTTCCTTTCTTTTCATCGTCCCTTTCTTTCTTTCTTTTCCTTTCTCTTCTTCTTTCTCTTTCCTTTCTTCCTTCTTTCCTTCCTTTCTTTTTCTTCTCCCTTCCTTTCTTTCTTTCATTTTTCTTCTTCTTCTTTCCTTTCACTTTTCTCTTTGTCCATCTTTCGTTCTTTCTTTTCTCCTTATTCTTTTCTTACATGGATGGATTTTGGAGTCCCGACCCTATCCTGATCCCATTTTCTCAAAGAAACTGGACAAGACGGTTAGGACGCCCTCCGTCCCATTGGGACGTAAAACCTTGATACAAAGCATAGAAGCATCACAACAAAGAAATTGCCAGATTTTGTTATCAAAGCCATCTTAAAATTACTCTCCCACTCATGATCTCTGTAACGGTTCTGTTAGGGATAAAATAGCTCCCGCCGAAGTCTGGTAAGTTCCAATCTTATTAGTCTTCTGAAAGCGCCATCTGGGTTCAAAACGTACTCCAATCCGAGGTTCAACCAAGTTAGCCCCCCAGTCCAAGTGAGTGCCAAAAGATCGGCCTCCAAATTTAGCTAGCTCAGAGCTTCAATCGAGGGCAGCTCATCTTGAAAATGACAATAACTTCTATTGATGCCCGATTTTGTATGTTAGTTGAGCTCCTTTACTCTGACCCTTCAACTCAATCCTGACAATGGCAGATCTCGCCAAGACCACACCTTGAACTTTGGCCAAACGAACTTGAGCCAGTAAAGAAAACTCGTCATCTGCTTGATTCCGATCTTCGGTCTGGGATAAGCAACAGTCGCTTCACAAACATTAAACTTCAGTACTATCCGATCCCGACTATGGGCCGATCTCAGATACTGGTCGAACTTCATCAAAATAACTAAAATAGCTTCATCACGGTTTCAATTAAAGAACCCGGTACCCCTTTTGGTTCCCAACTTTGGCCGACCTTGACGATGGCCAAGCTTTCAAAAGCTATTGAAACGGTTTTACCGCAGTCCAAATTCGGAATCTGATATATGAATTCATCAATCTTAATCTAAAGACTGATCTTCAAGCTCAGTCCATTCGATCCTAAGCCCCCAACGGCTTAACCTCAGGTCAAATGACTCACGATCAAGCTCGGAAGTATCTGATCTTTTGTCTGAACTTCAGAAAATAATATCCAACTACTAGCAAATCATGACAAACGATAGCCCACTCCATAACAAACTCTAAGCGGCTCGAACAGCCTACTGACATTCAGTTACGGCTGGCACTATCAATCTGTTATAGACTCCATCTATAAATAGGACCCTCCAAATATGTTTTCTTCTCTAAGCACTCTCTTCATTCTTAATCTCCTAAACACTCCATTCTTGTTGGTCAGAATACTAACTTGACCGTCAGAAGATCCACACCGGAACCACCTCCGACTAGGACTTTGTCTTGCAGGTTCCATCAACGAGATCCTAATTTCCACCTCCAACAATCTCCGAAAATCATCCATTTTCTGCACTAACAGGATTGGCGCTAGAAGAAGGGCTTGTGAGATCTTGTTCTAAAAGAAGTACCCAGTCAAGCAATCATCCCCGACATTCAAGTAGAAATGCCTTCCAGAAGAGCCTCCTCTTGGTGATCCACCGCCACCGCCATCCAACCGGAGCCGAAACTAGATGATCATCTAGCTTCGACACCTTCGTCTGTACTGCAACCTCCCCAACTAGCGACGATGGTGAATGTAAGTTCAACCTATTAGTACAGCATGTGAGAAGCCTCATGAAAGTCGTGTAGGCTATGCAGCAAGCTCCGACACCGGCATCACTCGAGAGACCATCGTTGGAGCACCAAGATCTAGAGCAAGGGAAACCCACTTGGAGAAGCCAGCCAAAAAATTCTGGAAAGAAAAAATAGAGAACTACGAGTCCTTGTTCTGAGCATGATTCCACCCTCGAAAAGTCTTTACCCCTATCAAGTTTACCATACTTTGAGATTCGTGATCGAGATGATGTCCTCGATCAAAAATTTTAAAAAATGAACCGATAGATCGAGGAGCTCCGCCATGCAACCCCTGCTTGAAATGATGAAATTTGCATCGATCCGTCGTTCACTGCCTAGATTATGCAAGAGCCCGTCCGGCCGAACTTTAAGCTTCCTCAACTTGAAAGTTATAATGGGACTTTAGATCCAGTCAACCATCTGAAAGCCTTCTGAACCATGATGCTGCTCCATTGACGCACCAGACGCCATTTTGTGCCAAGCTTTCCCATTGATCCTAAAGGATGCAGCAAAAAATTGATACTCGGGCCTGAAACCAGATACCATTTACTCCTTTAACCAATTGAGCTATCAGTTTGCGGCTCATTTTGTTAGCAGCCAACGTCTGAGGCGGGGCTCAAATTTTCTCATCAACATCAAGCAGAAAGAGGAAGAATCCATTCGAGCCTATATCAGCCACTTCAACACCGCTACTCTGGAGGTCTAAAATTTGGATCAATCTATTGCAATGGCCACTCTGAATAACGGCCTTCTGAAAAATGATCTCCTCTTCTCGTTAGAAAAGAAATACCTCCGGAACTTCACTGATATGCTGGCCTGAGCTGAAGCCTACACCCAAGCTAAAGAAGCCTTCAAACTGCGGGATGATAATACTGCAAAGAAGCAGCAGGCGGGAGAGTCCAGCAAGCCCACATCTGTAGAAAAGCCAAGAGAGGACCGCCCGCATTCTAAGATTCCACATAAATGCAGACGAACTTGATCTCCACCTTGGGCTCATCGACCATGAAGCCCTGACAGAAGAATGCGGCGAAGCCCCCCTCCTAGAAGACTCAATAACTATGCCCCTCTAAATGCTCCAAAAACTCAAGTTCTGATGGAGATCAAGGAGCAACTGTTGAGATCAGAGAGGTTGCGATCTCATCCAAGCAGACGCAACCCCAACAAATATTATCTGTACCATCATGACCACGATCACAATACTGAAGAATGCATTCAACTCCAAGACTAGATCAAGAAGCTAATTCAACGAGGTCGACTGGACCGATTCCTGCAACGTCGGCCTGAGAGAAGGGAAGAATAGCTAAGAGCTCTTCCATAACCTAAGTCGTCCCAAAGAGAAAAACGAGAAGGAGACCGATCCCCACTTGGAATCATCAATACTCTAACTGGAGGACATCGGCAAGAAGAAGCTAGTGGATCGGTAGAACCAACGAAGCGATCGAGGACTGAAGAACCCATCAGTTTCCCTGAAGAAGATGCACAGAGGGTTCAATTTTCGTATGATGACGTGGTTGTAATTTCTTTAAATATTACCAACTATGATGTACGTTGTATCTTGGTTGATAATGAAAGTTCTGCCAATATTTTATTTTATAATTCTTTCTTCAAAATATCTATACCTGACAGTCGTATGGAACCACTAAGTTATCATCTAGTAGGATTTACCAGTGACACAGTATCGGTTGAAGGAATAATCACTCTACCAGTCGTAGCAGGTCAGTATCCAAAATAATCCCGAGTTCAGGTTGATTTTTTAATAGTAAAAGCTCCTTCTATCTATAACGTTATTCTCGGATGACCTGGACTTAATGCACTCCGAGCTGTAGTGTCGACATATTATCTGAAAGTTAAGTTTCCAATAAAATTTGGGATCGAAGAAATCTGAGGTGATCAAACTCTAGCATAGCATTGTTTACAATTGCTTTGCAAACTGGTAAGCAATCTGAAGTCTACCCTATGGATGGTTTGGATGTTTGGGATAATCTAATTGAAGAACGGGGAGAACCTATTGATGATCTTGTCACAATCTCTCTAAATGATGGGAACAAGGCTATATAGTTCAAATTGGTTCAAATTTTGATAAAGTTAAAAGACAACTTATTATTTTTTTGCAAAAGAATGCAGATGTTTTTGCTTGGGTTCCTGCAGATATGCCCAGGATAGATGCAGAAGTGATAGAGCACCTTCTGAGTGTGGATCATAAACGTCGACCTGTGAAGCAAAAAAAGCAAAGTTTCGTGCCAGTGTCAAAAGATAGTCACGGACGAGGTAGACAAGCTACTTAAAGCCGAATTCATCCAAAAGATATCTTATCTAGACTGGATTGTCAATGTAATTCTTATTAAAAAAGCAAATAGCAAGTGGCGGATGTGTATAGATTTTACTGATTTAAACAAAACCTATCCAAAGGATAGCTACTCTCTATCCTAAATTGATCAATGGGTGGATGCAACCTCAAGCCATGAGCTCCTCACATTCATAGATGCCTTCTCTAGTTACAACCAAATTCGAATGGCATCTGAAGATGAGAAGAAAACTGCCTTTATTACTGATCGTAGTCTTTACTGTTACAGGATCATGCCATTTGGACTTAAAAATGCAGGTGCAACCTATCAGCACCCGGTGAACAAAATCTTCAAGGAGCATATCAGCTGCAATATGAAAGTTTATGTGAATGATATACTAATCAAAAGCCGATCTTCAAGAAATCATATTGCCAACTTGGAAGAGACATTTAACACTGCAAAAGTACAAAATAAAGCTAAACCCGACAAAATATGCTTCTGAAGTAAACTCAGGGAAGTTCTTGGGATTCATGGTGTCAAGGCGCGGCATAGAGATAAATCTAGAGAAAATCCAAGCTATTCAAGAGATGGCCATTTCCAAGACAATAAAAAAGGTTCAACGCCTGACTAGAAAGATTGTGGCTTTGAATCGTTTTGTTTCAAGATCGGCAGAGCGTTGTATACCTTTCTTTCAAGTGCTCAAACAACTAAAGAACTTCTGTTAGACTTCAGAATGTCAACAAGCCTTCAAGGGATTGGAAAGTAACCTCAGCTCGCCTCCCCTTCTTATCAAACCTGAATCTAGTGAAAAATTACTCTTATATTTGGCAGTATCACCTGTGACCATCGGAGTTGTCTTAATCAGAGAAGAGAATAAAGTTCAAAAACCGATCTATTACATAAGTCAGGTCCTGAGAGATGCCAAAACAAGGTATACTAAATTAGAAAAGCTAACTTATGCTTTGTTGATTGCAGCCAAGAAGCTCCGACCTTATTTCCAAAGGCATACAGTGATAATTCTCATAGATCAACCTATAAAGACAGTCCTTCATCGGCCTGTTACCTTTGGAAGAATTGTAAAATGGGCAATCGAGCTTACAGAATTTGATATAAAGTTTCAACCTCGGTCGTCTATTAAAGCTCAAATACTGACCGATTTTGTAATAAAATGCACTACTCCGGATCTGACCGAGCCTGAGCAATAGGAAGCTAGTACTTCTAATTTTCAGCTAAGCTCCTTTGAAGAAAAAGTAGATTTTTCTAAAGATTTTTGGACTTTATATGTTGATGGCTCTTCCAATGCTTCTGGAGCAGGCAGACTTAATTCTTATAAGTCCAAAAGAGGTTATTGCCGAATATGGGCTATGCTTTGAATTTTCCGCAACTAATAATGGAGCAGAGTATGAAGCTCTGTTCGTAGGATTAAAAATAGCCAAAGAACTGGAGATAGATCATTTAAAAACCTACAGTAATTCATAATTAAGGGTAAGGTATGTCAATGACAGCTATGAAGCTCGAAAAAAAAAATGAGAAAGTATTTGGATAAGGTGAAGAATCTAACCTCGGCTTTTAATAGTTTTGACATTCAGCAAATTTCGAAAGCAGAAAATTTCAGAGCTGACCTTCTGTCCAAATTAGCTACTTTAGCTCCGAACGACTTGCCAAAAAAAGTCTTCTTCGAAGTTCTTCAGCAGCCAAGTTTGGAGGAACCTCAAACAATAATGCAAGTGAACCATAAACCTAGCTAGATCAATCCACTGGTTTTATATCTTAAAGATGGTATCCTCTCTAGAGATTCCAAAAAAGCTCGAAAGTTGAGAAACCAGACCTCTCGCTACATCTTGTATGAAAATAAATTATATTAGATGTCTTATTCCTTGCCACTCGTTAAATGTCTTCGACCATCAAAAGTTGATTATGCCCTAAGGAAGGTTCATGAAGGAGTATGTGGGAATCATCTTAGAGCAAGCTCGTTATCTTATAAGTTGTTTTGGCAAGGATACTATTGACCAACCATGCAGCAGGATGCAGTTGATTATGTAAGAATATGTGATCAATGTTAAAAAAAATGCCAATATTCAGAGGCAGCAAACTTCTTTACTCACGCCCTTAAGCACACCTTGGCCATTCACACAATGGGGGATGGATATACTCAAACCATTTCCTATGGCATTCGAACAACGAAAATTTCTTTTAGTGGCAGTGGACTACTTCACCAAGTAGGTTGAGACTGAACATTTGGCAAAGATTACCGAAGCTAAAGTGCAAGATTTTGTGTGAAAATTCATTATATGTAAGTTTGGTCTACCTCGGACGTTGATCACTGACGATGGACTCTAATTCACAGGAGCAAAATTTATTAAATTCTATGAAGATTTGAACATTTCTCATCATTTCACATCTATGGTGCACATTCAGGTGAATGGCGAAACTAAAGTAACCAACCAAACATAGTTGCAAGAAATAAAGGCAAGGCTTGAACGAGCAAAAGGAACATTGATAGATGAACTTTACCATGTTCTCTGGACCTATAGAACCACCCAAAGGCTTTCTACCAGAGAAACTCCGTTCGCTTTAGCATTTAGAACTGAAGCAGTTATTCCAGTTGAACTCGGACTTCCTTTGGCATGAGAGGAAAGCTTCGACGAACAAAATAATTCGCAGGACCACAGAGCGAATCTTGATTTATTGGAAGAAAAATGAAAAAAAGCTCAAGTTTGGATGGCGACCTACAAGTAGAAAGTAGCTCGATACTATAATTTTAAAATCAAGAGTAAGACATTCAAGCTCGGAGACTTGGTACTACATCGAGCGGAGGTCTCTCAACCACAGAATTAAGGCAAGCTTGCCCCGAATTGAGAAGACCCTTATAAAGTCGAGGAAATTATTCGACTAGGGACTTATCACATAAAGAAGCTAGGAGGAGCTACACTGCCCTGGCTTTGAAATTTGGAAAATCTATGAATGTACTATCAATAGCCACATTTCAATAATAGTTTCCTATTTTAACATTTCTGTCTTTTATGCAAATTGAATTATAGCAGAAAATGATCAAACCCAACTTTATTCTTAAACGAAGTTAAAGGCCTCCAGTTCATAAACAAGAGGTTAACCTCATTAAAAACAGGAGGAGAACCTTGTCTTAACAAGGATGAAGACCCTTACAAGAGATTTGAAGGCCTCCGGTTCATAAACAAGAGATTAACCTCGTTAAAAATAATAGGAAAACTGGTCTTAACAAGGATGAAGACCCTTACGAGGGATATGAAGGCCTCCAATTCATAAATAGGATGTTAATCTCGTTAAGAACAGAAGGAGAACCTCATCTTAACGAGGGTGAAGATCCTTATGAGGGATGTGAAGGCTTCCAGTTCACAAACACATTAACCTCATTAAGAACAGGAGGAGAACCTTGTCTTAGTGAGGGTGAAGACCCTTATGAGGGATATGAAGGCCTCCGGTTCTTAAACAGGAGGTTAATCTCATTAAGAACATAAGGAGAACCTCATCTTAATAAGGATGAAGATCCTTACGAGGGATGTGAAGGCCTTCGATTCATAAACAGGAGGTTAACCTCGTTAAAAATAGGAGGAGAATCTCTTCTTAACAAGGATGAAGATCCTTACGAGGGATGTGAAGACCTTCGATTCATAAACAGGAGGTTAGCCTCATTTAGAATAGAAAAAAAATCTTATCTTAATGAGGGTGAAGACCCTTACGAGAGATGTGAAAGCCTCCGATTCTTAAACAAGAGGTTAACCTTGTTAAGAATAGAAGGAAAACCTCGTCTTAACGAGGAAAAAAATCCTTACGAGGGATGTGAAGGCCTCCGATTCTTAAACAAGAAATTAACCTCGTTAAGAATAAGACGAGAATCTCGTCTTAACGAGGGTGAAGATCCTTACGAGAGATGTGAAGGCTTTCAGTTCTTAAATAAGAGATTAAATAAGGCCTCGTTAACCTCGTTAAGAATAGAAAGAGAACCTCATCTTAACGAGGGTGAAAATCCTAACGAGAAAATTGAAGGCCTCTGATTCTTAAACAGGAGGTTAAACTCGTTCTCAAATGAAGTCAAGAGATCCTTGTTCGTAAACAAGGGGAACAAATTCAAGGTCAGATGAAGGTCGCCAACCATAAAAACAAGGTGATGGCAAGGAATTCAATAAGTATGAATTATGACATGGCAAAAAAAAAAAAAGAGGCAGCACCACAAGTTAAAATGAAGATTGTTTTATTAGATAAAGTTTGTTACAAAGATCGCTAAAATCGACCACAAAAGAAAAAAAAAAAATAAGATTCTATTCGGATTTCAAGCTGCTAACCTCAACCATCACCAAGGAATGTTTTAGATCACTTATTTGATCTTCAAGTTCTTTCTTTGCTGCTAAACTTTCGTTAAGCAATTTTCGAGCTCTTCTGGCACCTTCTTCCACTTCTCTCAACCTTTTTTGAAACACGGCGGATTCAGCCTCGGCATCTTTAACACCATTCTTTTGATATGTCATCTGAATCTTAAGCTGAAGAAGCTCGGATTTATTCTTATCATAAATCTCGGTAAGATTCACAAGGCTGTTCTTAACTGAAGCAAGTTCGCCTGAATCCCCACTTAAATTGGCTCGAGCATTGTCTGCAAGTTCCTTTCTAAGCCGAGCTATCTTATCGTTGACCGTCCGGAGTTGGCGTTGGAGATCCGTAATCCTCTTACTCCAGCCTAGTCTATAGTTATCATATACCTCTTTTGCCGTACGCAACTGATTCTAAAGTTCAGAGAATCTCTTAAACCAATCCCAGCCATACTCCTCTTGATTTTGAGACCAGAGCGAGCCTTTCTCCAAATGTTGGATCTTCTCCCTCGTATCTCTGAGTTCAACTTCAAGAGAGCACATTTTGGCAGTTAAGGACCAAGACTTTTCACTAGCAAGCTTTGATGTTCGTTGAAGTTCTTCAGATAGATGACATTTCTTTGAATTATACCCCCTAAAAGCTTGTTTTAAAGCTCGGCGCAGGCGGTTGATTTCAGTAGAAGCTATTATATAATTATTCTTCAAATTTTGAAGCTCCTCAATTTTTTTCAACTCTTTATTGGCCTGACAGATTTCTTCCTTTAGATTTTTTATGTGAGCTCCAAGGGAAACAGCTTACAGTAATGGAGCAATTTCGGCCCACGATTGAGCTCGATAACAGAATTTGCAAACCACACTATGTTTCATGAATACATTGCAACATACAAAAATATGAAAAATTTCAATTTCATTGCTCAAAAAAGATTCTAAGTACATATGAAAGAAAAGAAAAAGAAATATATAATCAAATATGGTCTCCAACCTCTGGCTAGAGGACAATAGGGGAGCTTAGTCCAACCTCTTCAGGTGTTGGCTCCTCGGCAGGCTCGAGGAATCGGCAGCAGGTTCAGCGGAAGGAAGGTCGGCTCTAGTTGTGGAGAGGTCGGGTTTGTCATCCAAAAGATCCTCCAGCTCATCCTCTAAGAAGTCAAGATCCAGTTCGGGTTATTTTTTAGCAACCCTTTGCTAGCAGATGTCAAAACCTTTGCTATAAGCTTCCTTGGCAAATTGAATTTTAATGTCTTCAAGTTTTTTGGAAACCTTGAATACTGACACGACCTGCTACTTGGCTTCGACCATCCTCTTTTCTCCTTCCTTCTTAACTTCAGAAACTTTGGCCTCAACTTTCTTCCTTTTCTTTATCTCCGAAGCCAAATCGATCTCTAGAGTATTCTTAACCTCAACCGAAGTTCGCTCCGCATTTTAGCATCTCCCTAAGACGCTTAACCTCGGTGGAGTCCTTTTCTGCCTTTTTGAGTGCCTCCTTAAGGCGCTCAACTTCAGTCTTGCAATCCCAAGCCTCTACCCTGGCAACTTCAGCTTCTTTCAAAGCATTTGAAGCCTCGGCTCTGTGGATGTTAACTGACTCGACGTTGGCAAACAGGTGATGACCCCGCTGTAAATAGCAAAGTTAGTTTTGCCACTAGAAAATATATGGTTGAATTTCAAGAATGACAAGGCGACTACCTTAAAAAAAGCTACAAATGAATCCTTTTTCCGATCCTGAATATTTGTCTGAAGGATCTTCTCAACCACATTTGGCAGTATGCACCTCTCAACTAGAGATCGAACGACTCTCCAACTATCGAGTGAAGCATGCTCCCAATCTATATTGTTGTCCTTGACTCTCCAAAGTCTTTCTACGATCGAACCTTCTTGACCGTAGTCTTCTTCTTTTCCCCTACCTTCTTATTCTTCTCAGCAGGAGGCCGCAAGACAACAGCCTCAACCAACGAGCTCAACCAACGAGCTGGGACCGAATGGGTTACTCTGACCTCAGGAACGGAAGTTGCAGGAACTAGAATGGCCGAACTCGACTCTGCAATTTTGATCCGTTTCGATGTTTCTCCTGGACCAGTGCCCTTTCTTTTTTTAGCCCGGTGTTCCTTCTGCAGCCACTTGAGCTCGTCTAGAGTCATCTCTATGAAAAAAATAAGCCGAGGTTAAACAAAGATGAAAAGACAAAAGAAATACAAGTTAGTACCTTCTAGGTTAACGAGTCTTAGACCAAAGTTGAAAAAGATCTGGTCGGATTTTAATAGGGTTAGTAAAGAAACTTTATAGTCCTTCAAAATCTTGACGGAGTCAAGATCTCCTCTTTCCAATCCCGGCGCTCAATGGATAGACTCCCTTAATTGACCCTATTGCGGAAGTCTCCATTCGATCAAAGGGTTGGGTGCGAAGAAAAAATCTATCCTTCCAACAATAAATGGAGGAAGAAGTGCCTTTGAGCAAACCCTTTTTGCCAAATTGAGGAGATAAATACCACTAATCTTTGGCGATGGGATGATGTTTGAGTGTAAAAAAAGTTCGAAATAAAGAGATTGTAGGTCGGACCTCGGCTAGAAAGTAAAGCACTAAAAATCCTACGATAAAGCGAAAGGAGTTTGGGACAACAGAAGAAAAGGATATATCAAAAAAGCGAAAGAGCTCAATAGCAAAAGGAGGAATCGGTAACCTAAGTCTGTTTGTAGAGCCTCTGTATACAAACTAAACCGACTCGGAAGGGAGCACAAATTCGGCCGTCCAATCCGAAAAGCTCAAGTTCATATTCAGAAGGAACTCCATATTGAATCCAGATGAAAGAAAGATCGTCGGAAAGGGTAGAAACGATTGTCCTAGGAACAAAGGTCGGACAAGTTTCATCTCTAGGGCCAGAATCAACCTCAATTCTAGGATTTGGAAGATTCGATTCAAACAAGCTTTTGGAGGGAGAAGACCAGGAATACTCGGAATCTTGGGAGGATATTTTGGATCGAAATGAATGAGGTAAAACCAAATGAAAATCGGGAGAAATTTAGCAGGAAAAACTTTCGAAAACAAAAGAAAAAACAGATGAATCCCAAAAGACTTCTAAAAACAAAAAAAAAACATGAAAACTAAAAAAAAAGTTAGGATACTAACCTAAAGGAGATAGAGAGCTTGGTGATACAGTCGAAATGGCGAAAAATAGGCAGAGGAAGGGCGATGGAGATTAAGAGATGCACGAAGAATAGAACAATCAGACTCGGAGAAGACAATAGCAGAAGGAATATCGGAGAAGTAGACCAGAATGGGAAAGAGAGAGAAGGAAACTTAAATAGCCGATAGAGCTCTGAATAATTATAATTATAGATCATCAGCATTGAATCCCAATCTTTCGCGTGTCCTCCCAATTACTATGGTTGTAGATGTTAGATGAAATAATTATTACACCGTACAATCGAGCTCCACACCAAGAAAAATTTCAAAATTCGAGATCATTTTGGGTCATTCTGCAATAAAGAAGCTTCCGCATTGATTCGAATAATCCAAAATGTGTTACAGCCTAAAGAAAGCTTCCACATTGATTCGAATAATCCAAAATGTGTTACATCCTAAAGACGAGAAAGCTGAATGAGACTTCGATGATCATAAATAACAGTACTTCCTTCGTTCGAACTTCGAACTTGGGAGTAGGAGGATAAGTGTTGGGAGTAAAATAGCTCCCACCGAAGTCTGGTAAGTTCTGACCTTGTTAGTCTTCTGAAAGCACCATCTGGGTTCAAGATGCACTCCAATCCAAAGTTCAATCAAGTTAGCTCCCAAGTCCAGGTGAGCACCAAAGGATCGGCCTCGAAATTTGGCTAGCTCAAAGCTTCAATCAAGGGCAGCTTATCCTGAAAATGACAATAACTTTTATCGATGTCCGATCTTGTGTGTTAGCTGAGCTCCTTTATTTCGACCCTCCAACTCAATCTTGATAATGGCAGATCTCGCCAAGACTACACCTTGAACTTTGGTCAAACAAACTTGAGCCAGTAAAGAAAACTCGTCATTTGCTTGATTCCGATATTCAATATGGGATAAGCAACAGCCGCTTCACAAACATTAAACTTCAGTACTATCCGATCTCGGATACTAACCGAACTTCATCAAAATAACTAAAGCAGCTTCGTCATAGTTTCAATTAAGGAACCAGTACGTCTTTTGGTTTCCAACTTCGACTGACCTTGAGGATGGCCGAGTTTCCAAAAGCAGTTGAAATGGTTTTACCATAGTCTAAATCCGAAATTTGATCTATGAATTCATCACTCTCAATCTAAAGACTGGTCTTCAAGCTCAGTCCATCGGATCCTAAGCCCCCAACAACTTAACCTCAGGTCAAGTGACTCACGATCAGGCTCGAAAGTATCTAACCTTTTGTCCGAACTTCAGCAGATATATCCAACCACTAGTAAGTCACAACAAACGACAGCCCACTCTCCGTAACAAACTCTGAGCGACCCAAACGACCTACTGACATTCGATTATGACTGTCACTATTAATCTATTACAGACTCCATCTATAAATAGGATCCTCCATATATATTTTCTTCTCTAAACATTCTCTTCATTTTCAATCTCTTGAGTACTCCATTCTTATTGGTCAGAATACTAACTTGACCATCGGAAGGTCCACGCCGAAGCCATCTCCAGTTAAAACTTTGTCTTGCAGATTCCATCGGCAAAATCCTGATTTCCACCTCTAGTAATTTCCGATGGCCATCCATTTTCTGCACCAACAAGTTCCAATCGTAACAGAAAAAGATTGTGTTCCTTTCACTCACTCACTTTTGCACTGCTATGTTCTAAGCAGAGGAGATGGAGCCATAATATGTTATTAAGTTATTTGGTGGTGAAAAGCATAAATTTTAATGTAGTGCTGCCACATTGTCCTTCATCCTCATGATCCAGCATAAACCATCATTTGCCATAACTTTTTTGATTGAAAAACTAATATGAATACTACGTGCGTGCCCAGGTCGAAAGCAGGTTTATCTACATATATTATGAGTTGAGAGACTGCAAGTTTCACCAATTTCATGTTCTGATTTGATACATTATGGGATCCTCCCAATTATTTGCTTGCAAGGGGGTACAGAAATTTGTTCTCTTTTTTTTTAACAAGACATTTTCTAAGCTTCTAGATATGCATCTATCAATGGCAATTTAAAGAAGATGGAGAACATGAAAATAATCTGAGAAAACATTGTAGCAACAATCAACAGTTCCATTCCAGTATTGTAAATCCACAAGTAATTCAGAAGAAGATTGAAACTTTCGCAAAGAAACGAAAAGCAAAGAGAAAAATGATGCCTGTTTAGCCCGCCGTTTCTGCTGATGTGCAATTCCTCCGAGGTGTTCGCTTCCCCATCTCCCTCGCTCGGCGGCAGGGCATTGATATCAAGAAGTCTCGCAGCCCCAAGAGCCCACCTCTTATTCGGCAGCCCATTCAGGGTGCACTCGGTGCAGACCCAGTCCTCAAACGCGACATGCTGCCGGGCCCGAACCCGGGCGCAGCTGAGGTGGAACCCCCTCTCGCAGCCGTCGCAGACAACGGTACCACCCTGGCTCTCGGGGCGGCCGCAGAGCCCACACGGGAGGGGCCGGCCGACGCCAGCCTCCCCCGGGAACTCGGCCGGGAGGCCGGCGGCGGGGGCAAGATTCCCATGGAACCTATACGCCAAGGCGTAGGCATCGGAAGGCAGGACAGGGGGAGGAACCGGTGGGCCAAGAACGGAGATGGGTGGCGCCGCCGGGGCCGGGGCGGCGGGAGGGGTGTCGCAGGGGGACGGGGGGAACTCGTTGAGGTCGATGACGAGGGGGGCAGGGCGGGAATCCATCAGGGGCGAGGATCTGGGGCGGGACTCCTCGGGTGGATCGGCGACATTCTTGTATAAACTTGGCGGCGGGGAGGCATCTAGGGATTTGGCAACTGCGTGGCGGCGAATGGAAAGGGAGGTTTGATTCTGGGGAAAGGAGAGAACGCTCAGTTTCAGTGGATGTCAGCGGGATCGTGGGAAAAGTGGGGTGGCGGGTGGTGTAGAAAGCGATGAGGGGCGGAAGGACGGGCGGTCGAAACGAGCGGTGTCCGGGTGGAGTGGGGTGCGGTGCGGTGCGGCGAACCGGAGCCGGAAAAGGGGTCTCGGTGTGATGTGGGACGCGTGGAGATAAGTGGGGTGGGAGTTGGGGAGTGGTGTGTGCTGGGGCAAGAGTAGGCGATCGGGAGCTCGTCAAGGTTAGGAGGGGAGGTGACCGGTGAGGCAAAAGGTGGGGCAGTGCACGCGGGTACATGTGACTGGATGAAACGACATGAAATGGATGTATTTGGAAGGCGGGAGGGTGGGATTGGCTGTTGCGGTTGGGATAGCAGATGGACTTCTTTACAAATCAGGATTCGACACCCAGTTGGCCCATTGAACTATGGGAAAATGCTTGTTCGCATGAGCTTTTTGGGCCAACATTTGTTTGATGTAGCCGGACGTGGGGATGGGGATTGAAAAAGGCAGGGGAACAACGCTAGGTCCGCTGGGAGAGGGACCCAATGAAGCCGCATGTGGGATGGGCTAAGTTGGTTTCGGGCTGGTCTCAGCCGCATATATGACCAAAAATAGCGAAGCTGAAGCCCGATCCGGCCCGGGCTTGAGAATTATTTTCTAGACCCGAGCCCAATAGCTTTGGATGTCGGGCTGGGTCTCGGACATTTTAGATTGCCAGAGTATCTTCACACTTTTTAGTTAAGAGGATAATCAATTCATATGGCATACAATGACCTATGCTCGATAGATGCTGTCATCCTAATTAACAACCTATTATTTGATCGTGAATAAATTTAAGAACTAATTGATAAGTCCTCTCTTTATCGAAGCTAAATAGTCCTAAGAACTTCATCACAATAATGAAGTTTGTTAAAAGATGAATACTTTGTGATAAAAACTATCAAAAATATTTTTTGTTTATTAATGAATTAATTATAGGTATAATATAGCTCAATCATCAATAGACTGATGACTGACTTTGGAATACATTTTTCAACATGTATGTAGATTTTTTAAGATGTTCAAATTGAAGAAATTAATCAAAAAAAAGATCCACAGAAAAATAACCAAGTCAAGAGTTTCAAAGAAATTGAATTGATAAAGATCCTTGAAGAAGGGCAAAATTATAATTTTATTAAGTTAGAAGAAAATATGTTTCAAATATCTCAAGAGCAACTAGAGAAAAATTTTAATCTTTTGGAGATAATTTCATATTTTTTGGATGTCAAATTTAGAAGAAAATCAAGTTTTAGCAAAAGGGTCAACCCTAGGGTCGACCCCCAGGTTATCCCCTTTTGAAATGGATAGCTTGGCATGCTTCGACATGTTATTTTTGTATGGCCTCATAAAAGAGTCCACCCATGGATCGATTCCTAGTGAAAGGGTCGACCCCTGGGTCAACCTCTATTGTATAGAAACTAAATAGAAAGCTGAATTTTTTAGTACTGTCCAGATACTGATACTTGAGAAAAAAGTATCGACATCTGAGTAAAAAGTATTAACCCTAGATCATAAGGTGTCGACCCCAGATCAAAAAGTATTCTCCTATAGAAAAAGTGTCGACCCTAATGTCGGGACAGGCACAACGGCTAGTTTTCTGCAGCTTTTCAAATGACCATTTCTCCACTCCAATGGCTAGTTCAAAACTTTCAACAGGTAGAACTGATCCTCCAGCCATCACCAAGAATATAAAAGGCTAGAGAAATATTTGGAAAGTAAGAGCAAAGAATTTTAAAGTAAAATTATTTTGGATTTAACAGTTTTCATTGTACATCAAAAAAAGAGGGAATTCAAGAGTTATCTTTTGCAACATCTCAAGCAACCTCTCAGCATCATTTGAAGAGAAATGAAGCTTCAAAATATCATATATTCAGCCACCTTTTTTAGCATCAAAAGTATTTTTTATTTTTATTTTTATGCTAAATTTTTATATTTGTATCTTT